>JARLTB010000029.1:21947500-22295050 GCA_030141615.1 Unio pictorum | reverse complement strand
CTAAACAAACAAAAAAGTCTTTAGAAACACTTCCAGTAGATATAGTAACTACTTCACAGCAACAACAAAAAAAAAGAGCAAGTACTAGAAGAACTAGGTGCTACTGCAAGAAAACAAGAAGAGGAAAAAGACGCAAGAAAACAAAAAGAGGAAGAAGACGCAAGAAAACAAGAGGAGGAAGAAGACGTTGCTATAGAAAAAATGAAGACGTATTCACCGCAAAATATATTTATAAACCCTACATACCGTATAATTAAAAATATTAAAGATGACAATGATTTAATTAACTTTACCGTTCGGAATTTTTCACTCGATAAAAGAGTACTAGTTGTAAACGAAGGGTATAATGAGTATATAATAAAAGACGACGAGAATTGGATAAAAAAAGTATACCTGGCAAACCGTAATAAATTTAGAATCACAGAAAGTAACCGCAATGATTTTGAGAGTTTTAAAAATAAAGTATGGAGTAGAGTAAAGTATCCAACTAGATTTTTTGGTAAAAAGGAGTCAACTGGAGATGGATACTTAGGTAGCGGCATAGTTGAAAACGCTAGCGTTGGAAACTCAAAGAGTTTCTGTCCCGGTAGTGTTCTCAGTGATATATCACGATTAGAAGTTCTTGTAGGAGGGTTCCGAGCTGGAAATAACTCACCGGAAATAATTAATGAAGCAGCTGATATCTGTAGACGGTTATTTCAAGGTGGTATCATGGGTATCAAAACATATCGAGATTTCATTAGCGAGTTAGCAAATGGGTATCATAGTGACTGAAAAAAACGCAGTGTTTCCAATTGAAAAATTGTTTTGCAATTGAAATCTACGATTTATAATAATGATCATACACTACAACCATGACAAACCAACCCCCGTCTACGTGGTGAATTCACGGTTTCCAGTTTATAGAGCATACTACGGAGATGGTTTAGGTAATACCATTGCAGGGTTTTTTGCGAGAATGGCTCCAAAAGTGATGCCGTTAGCTAAACAATTATCAATGAAAGCCATTGATGTAATTCGTGATAAGGGTATTGGTGCTGTTGGAGATCTTGCCGGAAAAGCGTTTTCAGCTGCGAAGAATAAAATAACATCATTGGTGCGACGACAAAATAAACCGTTACCGTCTACAGCGGAAATGCCTGCGAGTGTTAGTAAAATTATAAATAACGCAGTAGATGAAAAATTAGCGTCGATGGCTTTAAACCCCGACCAAAGCAATATTGCAAATATGATAGCGGGAAGTGGCTTTAAAAAACTACGACGATGAATGGAAAATCGTTTACGATTTAGACTCTGATAAATAGAATAAAATGTTCAAAAGGTCACCTGATCCAGCATTTGATATGGATGCCCCAGTTCTCAAGAATGATTCTGTACGCGATTTTCAATTTTATTCTTATCACGCAGTACAACCAGATCTCCGATCGCGAATTGAACTTCAAGTTCATGATACCAGTAAATATTTTCTACCGTGTGAGGCATTTATTGAAGTAGAAGGAGAACTTGTAACAAATGTTGCAGCTGATACCCCATATGACAATAACGCAAATGTCCGAGTTGGTTTTGTTAATAACGGTATTATGGCGTTATTTGAAAGCGCTAGATATCTCATTGATGGAAAAGAAATTGAATCCATTGACCGTGAAGTTGATGTGGCTACAACAATCATAGGGTTAGCGAGATATTCTGATGATTATACAAGATCGGCTGGTCCGTCTATGATGTTTGCAAAGGATACTTCTGATAACGCTGACCACCTTCAATTCATTAAAGTGTTAACAGCACAAGGTACTGCAGAAGCAGATCAACAACAAGCAGCTAATCCAGAACGTCGAACTAAACCCGGAGCTGCGTTTGATATTCTCGGAGGCGTTAATGGTAATCTCAATTTAGGATTTGCAACACGCGTAGCAACGTTGCATGGACAGCGTCGACGATTTTCATGTGCGATTCCACTGCATCATATTTTCGGATTCTGTAGAAACGTCAGAAAAGTTATTTATGGAGCCAAACACACAGTAGCGCTTGTACGAAAGGGTACTGATGATGATGCAATCTGGCGTAATGCTGGGGTTGCTCCCGGTAAAGTCATTTTAACAAAACTATCATTCTGGATGCCAGTGTTAACTCCATCAGTCACCGAAGAACAGCGACTACTAGAATTTATGGACCAAGGAGGAAAGTCGTTGTTAAGTTGGTTATCAGTGACTACGGATATTAAACAAGACAGTGTTGATGGTACATTCACATGGCACCTGGCATCAAAACAAGGTGTTTCAGCTCCACGTCATATATTCGTAGCGTTACAGAATAATGCGCGAGTTGGTAATCAAGAACGAAGCCATATGATATTTGATCAGTTAGGTGTTAATGAAGTCTCGCTGAGAATAAACGGAGAATAAACGGACAGCAGGAACCATCCGAGGATATACAACTTGATTACGGTCAGAATCATATTGCACGTGTATATCATAACCTGTTGTCATATATGGCACGTGATCAAAATGTGGATACTGGTTTGCAAATATCACAATTGGATTTTAAAAGCCTCTATCCGATTTATTACTTTTCACTTGAACATCTTGATTTAACAAGACAATCTGTCGTTGATATACACTTTAGAGCTCGTGTAACCCGTCCGACTGGTCCACCAGTTGGTGGGATACCCCCTATCCTCATCCCGAATTATAGAGCAGTTGCTGTCATTCTCAGCGATAATTCAATGTTACTCGAAGGTGTTGGAGGAAGAATGAGAATGGTAGATGCACCAGTGGAAAATCTTTGATTGAAATCGTAAACGATTTAGAATCAATCTGTTATTGTATAATGTCGTATAGTAATATCAATGTGTCTTTGACACCTGGTCAATTAAAAAAACTACAATCCAAATCGGCTAAGCAATGCGGAACCACAATCACGTTGAAACCCAATCAAATGACTGGTGGTGCAAATAAATTATCGCTGACAACTCGTCAAGTAAAACATTTCAATGATGCACTTGTAGCAAAAAAAGGTGTTCAGATTATTCTTTATGCGGCTGCTATCAAAAATATGATTAAAACAGGCGGTATATTTCCATTGTTAGCTGCGATACCAGCGTTGATTGCAGCGGCTGCCCAGCGGTGGCTAAAGCGTCAGCGTTAGGAGCCGTTGGTACTGCAGCAGGAATGGCGTTAAAAAAGGCAACTGGGAAAGGATATAAAAAAAGGGAAAAGGTCTAAGACTACCAGGAACCCCGTATTCGTGGTACAGCGGAAAGGGCCTGAGACTAGGACCGGTTTATTAATTCAGAAATCTTCGATGGTTCCTATGTCCAATTTTGATTTACTCGATGCTGCTAAAAAACTAGCGATTAAAAACTTCAGAGGTGTCTTTATGAAAGATCAATTACCACATCAACCAAACAGCGTTGAAACCGGAATCATTAATTTAGATAACAGCACCGGACCCGGAACTCACTGGGTTGCATACGCTATTGATCCACGTGGGATTGTCTATTTTGATTCATATGGATTGGCTCCGCCAAGCGAGTTATGCGTTATATAAAAACCCTTCCAATGAAGACTTGGTATTCTACGCTACCAACACAAACGATGATTGACCCACCAATATGTGGCAGCGAAGTATTAAATGTCCTTGACGCTATTTCAGCATCTAGAAAACCACCACACATTGTCGTAAATGAATACACTAGTAATCGCTTTTTAGAGAGAGAAAGAGTTTTACAATAACATGATTAATATTTGGGGAAGACCTCTGAAACCCAAACCCGATGACACTGCGACGGGTGATATAAAAAAAATAATTAAAGATGAAATCGCTGAGACGTTAAACTTAACAAGTGTTGACGCCGGGGAAATAGTTGTATTTCAAGACAAACAGGGTAAATTGAAAAGCAGTGATGTGTCGTTGGATGATATATTGGTTAAACAACGAAACGCAATCGAGGATACCGTTGTGCTATTTTCCGATCAGGGTAAATTGAAAACCAGTGATGTGTCATTGGATGACATTTTGATACGGCAGCGCGATGCCACTGAAAACTCTATTGCGCTGTATTCCAAGGGTGGACAACTTAAACCAGGCGCACTTGTGTCTACGATCACCGACGCGATTGCTACCCATGACAACAAGATTACCACCCACGGCAACGAGATTGCTACCAACGAACGTGAGCTGAATGATCTTATACGAGGTTATAATAGTTTTCGCAAAAATGTCGTACATAAATTCTTTGGAACCCCGCTTGTGGTTGGCATGACTCTCGCTGAAATTAAAAGCGCGCTTGACGAACAAAAATCCATCAACGATGTCGTTACCAGTTTCTTTGGAAACCGACTTGCGTCAGGCATAAATCTCGGTGAAATTAGAACTATTTTATGGCTATTCTTTTTCAATAATAAGACGAAGAGGGTGATGAGTGAAAGTGACTTTACGGGAACTTATCTCGATATTTTTAAACGAATAGAAGATCTTGAAAAGGTAAGGTTTGCGCACAAAGACTTTAAAAATATCGTGTATACGATCAAACATGGAATCGTGGATTGGATACGAGACGATATTTCAAGTACTACTATTCTTCTCGAGTGGAGTAGGGAAGCGAAGGTTGATGGTATCTATAGGTTAACGTGGACCTCTATTGATCAATTTAATATGACTGCGAGCGGTAAAACCTACTCTGGTGGCGTCGCGACGTTCTTTATCAAGACTGGCATAACACCAGCCTTTCACTTCGTCGCGGTTGATAGCTCCACCATTAGATCAAAAATAGCCTGGTGTATAGAACTCGTCAATGATTTTTCCGGCTGAAGTACTAGCAATTCCCGCTAACGATCTCCAGCTAGTGGAAATTTTAAATACCTGGGGTCCATAATCCGAAGCAGTTCAATAGCGGCCTCCACCGACATCACGCATCGCCTGGGACAGGCAACGTCTGCGTTCGGGTCACTAAATTGGTGCATATGTAGAAAAAAGGCCCTCTCGGTGGTGACCAAAGTGCGTGTATACCGAACTCTCATCCTTCCAACACTCCTATATGGAGCAGAGAAGTGGGTCCTCCTAGACGCGGACCTCAAGAAGCTGGAGGTATTTCAAATGCGCTGCCTCAGACGAATACTGGGAGTAAACCTTCTGGACAGAATCACAAACGTGGAAATCCGGGCCCAATGCTCTCAACAACAGATGATGGAATCACTGATTAGACGTGCTAGGCTTCGCTGGTTTGGCCATGTCTGCCGAATGGAAAAACTACATAGAAAATGTATTATAAAGATCTTTTAGAGCATTATGCTGTCAAAAAAGTATCCAGAAACATTAATTGAGACGTCTGGAGTTACGTTTAGCCATCTGGTCTTAGATTTATCATTGAGACAGGTGCCTTCATAAAATCTCTGTTATAGGTGGAACTGTCATGTTTCATGAGATCACAGCCATATGAAGATCTGTAATGCTTCATGAGATCTCAGCCATATCAAGATCTGAAATGCCTCATGAGATCTCAACTATATGAAGATCTGGGAAAGTACTTAATGTGATCTCTGCCATATGATTATCTGTGAATGCTCCATGTGTTTTCTGCCATATAATAATTGGGTAAAATATTGCAGATCTGTAATGTTTCATGAGATCAAAGCCATAAAAATATCTGTAATACCTCATGAGATCAAAGCCATGCCTCATATGTTATCAGCCATAGGAAGATCTGGTAAAGTATTTAATTAGATATCTGCCATATGATTATCTGTGAATGCACTCTGTGTTTTCTGCCATATGAGGATCAGATAAAATATCTAATGCAGATCTGTAAATGCTCCTTTAAATCTCTGACATATGAGAATCTGTAAATGCTCCATGATATTTCTGCCATATGAGGGTCTGGAAAAGTGTTTCATGAGATATCTGCCATAAAGTGTTTCATAAAATATCTGCCATAAGATCTATAATTCTTCATGAGATTTCTATCATTTGAGGATATTGTAAGTCTGTGAATCGCTGAAAAAGTAATGAAATTCATGCCAAAGCTGTGAAGGTTCTCAGCTATGAAAACAACATTGTTTTGCAAAATATGGCCATATCATGAAGACGTTATGTCATCTTTATTAATTATCAATTTCAGAAATATTTCCAAATTTTGGTAAATCACAATTCTCACATTTCAAGTAAATCTTTATTTAACCAGATCTTACTTCAGCAGAGATTTCAGATATCCACATTAGAAGTTTGGTTTAACAAGATTTTAATGTATATGATCTTGCATAAATTATTATAATAACCCCAATCTCCATTACATCAGTATTTTAATACTTTGATTTGTCCTAATTTATGGTAGTTGTCTTTGAAGTCACAAAACTGTTCATCGGCATGTACCCAGAAGTATAATGTTATGCAGGTCTGTCCTCTTTTGAATTGTGCATAGAGTACATGTACACTAGTACAGTGTAGATGATGCAGAATCAAACAAAAGTACTTCAAATGAGATAAATGAAAAGATTCAGAGCATTCCAAAAGTGTTCTAATTGCCGCAGGATCTAATGTCCATAATGGACACCACATCATCTATTTTCAGAATCTTGTTATTGCTTGTCCTCATGAACAGAAGACGTGTAAAGGATACTAGTCCCTTCGAGTGACTCTTTTGCAAATTGTGTTTGTCCATCCATCCATTAGACATTTCTCCAGTTAATATCTCAGAATCATTTTAAAGATAACTCCATGAAATTTGGTATGCATTTTTATTACATACTTATTTCATTATAAATTCTTGTTCCAGTTGTTTATTCAGATGTTTAGTCTGCATTTCCATGTTACACACCAAGATTGGAACTCATTATTATCTTTGACTCACAATTCACTGAGCCAAACTTTTATAATCACAGATCATTTTAATTTTGATCACTATATGAAGCTGCAAATATTTATAAATAAAAAAGGAGGAATGTGTTACAATACTAAAGCATGTTTGTTTTGTTCTGAATCATCCGAAAGAACTCCATCAATATGATATGTTGGCCTCAGGCTATCTCTATGCCATATCAGTCTTCTTTTTGCCAACTCAGAACATAACATATTGCTTTGTGAACATATCATGACAAAAGTTTACTTGGAAAGGGAGTGGGGATGTCTTAACACAAGCATTCTCAGAGATAGGACAGGGTGTGTGCACTTGCTCACTGGCAAATGAAGGTGATAATCACATGCTTACTGACAGATGAGGGTATAATCAAATGCTTACTGACAGATACAGAGCCTCTGAGCACTTGTTCACTGACAAATGGGGGTATAATCAAATGCTTACTGACAGATAAAGGGGCTCTGAGCACTTGCTCACTGGCAAATGAAGGTGATAAGCACATGCTTACTGACAGATGTGACAGGTTACAAGTTCCGTCCAATGAAATGCTTACTGACAGATAAAAGGGCTCTGAGCACTTGTTCACTGACGGATGGGGACCATAAGCACATGCTTACTAAAAGATGGGGGCATAAATATGTTTGCTGGCAGATCGATATGGTGATAATGCAGGGAAAATTTGTAAAAATATTAAATGAATTTCCTAACATATTTATAACACTGTAATAACTCATAAAACAATTGTTGAATGTCATTTTTTTCTGCTTGCATTTTGTTTGCACAAAGTGGTTTTGCAAGTGATTTCACAATCATTTTATTTTCTATTTTCTCGATACCTGATGGTAAAATTAGATTGAAAAACAGTATTGGCATTTTCTCACGTCTCTTGAAGTTGTCATTGTGCAAACTGTAAATATTACATTCATGTATTTATAGATGGCTGGAGTTTTAAGCTAGCTAAATTGTACTGACTGAAATTGGAATTTCTTAATCAAAATATGCATTACAGTTTGCATTTCTTTTCTGGCTCTATCGAATATGTACTGATAATGTTACCAATATTTTCATTACAGATTGCAGTACCATTCCGCTATGAGTGGTTGAATGAGCTGTTGAAAGAGATTGCCACAGCAGTGTTTTTCTTTGTGACAGGTTACAAGTTTCGTCCAGCCCCCGATAATCCCTATCTTCAGGTGCCTCAGAAAAGTGATGACTAGATGGATCTGGATGTAGTGTAAGTCATTGATCTTGTGTAATTGTACATATTTAACTCCCCCCTGCCACAACAAATTTTGATGAATGCAATATGTACAGGTAAACTTATCATTCAATAAACTGTCTTACAGTGACAATATTTGCCATTATTCTGAAGAAAATCTTTGCGCTTGCAAAGAAAGTCACCATGAGATTAACAGATCAGCTCTGAACTAGATTGCCATATTTTGTTTTCTCCATCGAGAAAGATGGTATTTGGTACTGTCCACTGTTGGTCTTTTTGTCTATCCAACTTTGTCGCTTTCTTTCTCACCAGCATTCAGTCTGTTTCAACTTAATTATACCAAATATTTTTATCATATTTTCATTACTGGATTTCATTAAACATGTTATGTTGATTCAGAAAGGAAGAATTTCATTGATCACTTTGTTTCTTACAGGATCACTAAAACAGGAGCTACGGATACTGTCACGAGAGTGAATAGGCACAAAGGAGATTCCGAATTGAAGACATCTTCAAATCAGTGTGAAAACAGTCATGAGTATGACTAACCAGGCATATTAGAACTCATTTTGCCATCTGCCAAAGCTGTATGTTAAAATTTTACCTTTAAAGTGAGTTTGTTCCTGAATCAGTGTTCACTGTTGAGCTCCTGTGAAGTTATTCTGATAGCTTGAAATAGCTAATGATTAAATTGTAATAGTATCATGTAACTGACCCCATGGTTTCGAAATATTGATTTGATTTTTGTAAGATTCAGTTGTAGAAATTATGGTTGTTTTAAAGCCTACGAGGACAAATGAAATGGTTTAATAGACACTGAATGTTGCTTATTAATTATTGATTTTCTTAATGATGTCCCGAATGTTGAATATTCATCAAAATTCTTACTATACCGCTTGAAAGTGCTCTCTCTGAATATCTAGAGTCATAACAATTCTGGAGAAATGTTAAACTGTCTTGAGCCTGAAAAGAGAGGAATAAAATAAATACATTTTTGCATACATAACATGAAATGTCTGATACATCATGCACAATTCTAGAATATTCTCAATTTTGTTAAATAAGGCTATAACATGCATTCAGATCATCATCATCATCATCAGTCTCTTGACCTATTGTGGTCGTTGAAGCACTGCTGCTGAGCATCCGACCAGTTGCCTCCCCTTGTCTTGATCATGTACCAATTCTTGTGTCTCCGCAAAACGTTTCCTGAATCCGTGTTGCTGTCAGTCCACTTTTTTCTCTGTCTACCTCTCTTTCTGCAACCATGAACGTTGCCCTGAAATACTGTTGTGGATAGACTGTTTGCTCTAGTTACATGGCCATACCATTTCAGCTTTCTCTTCTTGCCAGGGCTGAGGAGGTTTTCATAATGGCCTACTTTGTGCCTGATATTTTTACTCACTTATTCATTTGTGATGTGGTCCATGTAAGAGATGCCAAGGATTCTTCGTTGTAACTCTGCAGTCAAGGTCCAGGCCTCACATGAATACAGAATGACTGAGATGACTAGTGCGCTCAATAGACTGATTTAAGTTTTCAGACAGATGTTCTTGTTTCTCTAGATGGGCTTTACCTTTGCCATTTATGCCGTTGTTTGTGCTGCTCGTGACAAAATGCCTGCTCTTGATGCCTCGTTGTTGATTATGGAACCAAGCTATTTGAATTGACCACTGTTTCAAGTTCATGTCCTCTGACTTTAATTTTGTGTTTGCCACTCTTTGTCATCAGCTTTGTCTTCTCGGCGCTTATATTCATGTCAAATCTGGAAGATGTTTCATTAAGATTCTTAACTAAGGTGGCAAGCTCATCTTAACTGCCTGCCAGCCCATCAATGTCATCTGCAAAGCGTAGGTTGGTGAGGTTACGCCCTACAATGCTGACTATCCCACAGTGTTTTTCCAGGGCTTCAATAATGATGCGCTATAAGTAGCTGTTGAAAAGCGTGGGTGACAGGAGACAGACTTACCGTACTCCAACTGTTGTCTTGAACCAGTCCACCACAGAACCTTGAGCAATTACTGCACTGGTAGCATTGGCGTATAGCTGCTTGATGGTATTGGCCAACTTTTGTCCCATATTGTACTTTTTCATTGTGGTCCACAATGCCTCAAGCCACACTCTGTCAAAAGCCTTTTTGAAATCTATGAACACATGATAGATGTCTTGTTGATGTTATGAGTACTTTTCACGCAAAAATGTAAGATTGAATATTTGTTCTGTTGTGATTCTTCCACTCAAATATAAGCAAACAACTTATTTATTGCTTACAAATAAGACACAAATTAGGTAGTCGTTAGACGTTTGAAGGAAATACCTAGATAATGAATTCTAATTTAAGCAAACATATTTTAAAAAATGATATTAATCAGGTAGGCCCAAACCCTTATCCCCAGATAGGGACTAAGGGCATGTACGCAATACAAATTAAATAGACGTAATAATATAGTCGACGGAAAAAGAGGACAGAAGTTTGTCAAAATATTGTAACGTAAAGAATAAAAGAACATCTAGTATGGCTAATAATAGAAAGACTATCCACTGACCGTCACCTTTATAAAAACTTGTGAATGGTTCAGAAAATGCGATTTTCATTCCTTCTTAAATACAAAAGGATTAAAAAGAAACTTGTGCCAGCAAGAATTTAAAATGTCGCATGTGACTTTGCATATATATTTATATTTTCCGGATAATCGCATACATGCTAATGAATCATCGATAAAGAGGAGTGGATGATATGGATTTATTACAAATCATCATTCTATGGTGAAGTGTGCCTTGTTGAGTATCGACATATTAGTATTATCTTGCTATCTTGTGTAAAAGACCGCTCTAGTGGCTTTGTGCTTAGAGCGTCCGCCTCGGATGCGGGATGTCGTGGGTTCAGGCCCCGGCCAAGTCATAACAATTTTCTAATAATGGTACTAACAGCTGCAAACAATGGTTTGAAATCATGGCCATCATTCACACACTAATGCATCTGACCTTACAGGCTACGAAAGAGCCATTTTGTAGACGCTCATCAATCCATTGACTATTTCTTTTTACTCTAGTCTGCGAGCTATCCTTCGTTAGATATATGGGCACACATATATAAATGGACATAAATATAAAAATAATGAAGTATAATAGATGTTGTATTTTTTTATTTATTTAGTTTAAATTTACAGTTGTAATCTCATTGCAATATTCGTTAGATAACCACCTTTATTGCATTGTGTTGTACATAATGTTCACGAAGAGAGTATCATACAAAATGGTATTTGGTTATGCTCAAACTAAAACGTGTAGCCGTAAACAAAGGAATCTGAATGCTTGAAACTGTATTTCTAATTTCCTCTTTAATTTCGAATATGAAATTTGTAGTGAAGTTCATTGCTTTTCCTAAAAATAGAATAAATGGTTTCTTCCAGTTTTGATGCCGAAAGTGGCTAGAAACAATTAAAAACATGCTGTCAGACACGTTTCATTTTAGACAATGGACTCGGTTGAAATTATGTAAAGATTCTGAGTCATTCCATTCAAATATATGAAATCTTACTTACCAAGGTTACAATAAGTATTTAACCGTGATAATGACAGACACCATTATGGTCACAGTGTCCTTCTGTTCCAACTGGACATGTGCATGTGTGTTCCTCGCAAGGTGTCTGTCAAGCTGAAGAAAACGTAATTAAGTGCTTCAACAATTTAAAACCAATGCTAACGTTCTGCGTGTTCTTCTTTACGTATATCAATAACGTATATCTTAGTATTCATCTAGGAATGTGTTTGTATAGTATATTACATTGAATCCGTTATTATCACCTATGAATGCTCGAAAAAAAAAATAACAGAAAGAGTTTTCTACTTGCATTTATTTTAAAAACTATAGTTCATTAATCGTTCAGACTACAACATTCTGTTGTAAAAAAGGACAGAGTGCATAAATAAACTTATCATGTTGATTGCAGTGGCAAACTCCATTATTACAATTGCCTGAATGCGGATGGCAATGTGCTACGCAATCTGCGTTGTTGGTGCATTGATCCTGTGCCATTGTCATGGCTGAAAAATGACATTACTGATTATGTAGTCAAAGAGAGACAAACAAACATATGTTAAGCCATTCCTACTTCTTTGTTCTTTAAGGAATGGTCGTATTGAAAAATGTAATTCGGATGAAAATAATTGTGATTGGCACATGTGACATCTTTAGTTCAACAGTACACAATCACGTAGTATCCTTGTAGGATGGCACATTCATGAGTATTAAATCCCTAGAGAGATTTCTTTGTGTTTCTCTGATGTCCTCCGTCTGGAAAGTTACCTTATACATATAAACTAGATCTGAACGGGCTGCAGGTGTTGCTCAAAGTTGTACAACTCGTGCATTTAAAAAAATCATAACTTTGCTGCTTTTGTTTTTTTTATTGGCCCGAGAGTTGATATCCGCAATTCGCAGAGTGAAGTATGTCCTGCTTTTTTATTGCTGTAGCACTCCTTACTCCTTTTTTTATTATATACAAAACATATCTCTCTGAATATTCACTCTACTCCCAATAATGGGGCTTCATCACAAAGTCTTAACAATATTCAGTACGGTAAATAAATTTATTAAGGTAACATTATAGAACAAGTGGTGTAGTAATCACAACAATTCCATTCATCAGAGACCTTGACATGTCATGGAAGAAAATACGCACGTTATCCTAAGAAAATCGTCACTTAACAGGTTCTTCCATTTAGAAAATATAGTTGCCGTGTATGGCAAGACAACGGATAATTTATATAAGGGTGATAACAGTTGCGATCATGCCATTAAAGCTGAATCGAGTAACAGATTTCCAAACAGAATAAAACACTAAATAGCATTTAAGCATTCCACCAAATCACTAGTGGAGTGTCTTCTCTTGTATAAATACTGGTTACCACACCAACCTGTGGGAAGACATTGACATCCTTTCTCACATATCTATGTTCTCAGGTCCAGAGACACGAGCATACTCAGATTTGAGATGTCGGCGATCTGGAAAGGCGAGCGTAATGTACCACTCAGCGACTCTTGTCAGACGTGCAAGTTGTAATGATGAGTATTATGTACAATTAGTTTGTATTGAGTTCTGGCTCTTGTCTTTTATTTCATCTTATGTATATTTAATTTGTATTATGGAAAGAACCTTTGTCCATATTTTGAGAGTAGGAGATGGGTCTAGCTTCTTGTGTTGTTTTAGTTTGTAAAACGCATGTGATCATGATGCGAAGTGCTTTAAACTATTTCAGAAAACTTCAAATTGTGTTTTAAATTAAAATTAACGTGGTTTCGGATTTCTATGTTTAGTCTCTGGTAATAAATTCAAATATTTGCGAAATCGTTACTCAGACCAATAAGATTTTACAATGTTATCTAAATTGAATAACGTTTTTCTAAAATCATATGCAGAAATAGTTAGACACTATGGAAAAGGAGGAAATGTTCCTGCTTGCCAGATATTTTGATCTTTTGAAGCTAACACTTATTTAACAAATCAAGAACTATCATTTTCGTCCATTATATTTGGTGAATATAAATCCAAGGTCACTATAAACTACAAAAGAGAACTACAATTGCAGATTGAGAAAATGGAGAGACACAAAGAGAGTGAATGAGAAAAATAGAAAATTATAAATACAAAAGCAGATACAAAATGTGTGTGTCTGTGTGTGTGTGTGTGTGTGTGTGTGTGTGTGTGTGTGAGAGAGAGATATTTGAAATTACCAATATATATTAGAGTTTATTCATAAAAAAGTATAATTTCTGGGCGAAAGCTCGTGAAGAATCTACTTCACTATATTAACAACACATGCGTTTTGTGCTGCGGTTAAGGAATGTATTTTTAATGGTTAAGAGTTTGTACCTGAGGCATGTCGATGTAAAGGGGCAGATGTCTGGATATCTAACAAGAATACATTAATTGAAACCAGAGAACCTTTAATTAGATTTCTAGAGAATGGATGCGAATCAATTGTCACACTGCCATGTTGAGAATGTCATTTTGAGGGGAGAATGCTATTCCTAACTTAGCAACTGTTTGGACAGCAGCCAGACGGACAATTAGGGGCCAAGTAAAGGTTATTTTATGGGCAAAACTTTCACAATTGAAACATTGCAGAATCTCTGTAACTATCACACAACCAGGTCAAGCTGACCCAATTTTGGCGCCACTGAGGAAGGAGCCGAGAGATTTGACTAGTTAAGGGGTGTGTTTCTGACATACACTTTCCTAGGTTTTAATATCGCCTGATCGAAAATTGTAACCAGTCTAAGCTTTTCTGCAAGAGAAACCAGAATAAGCTCAGAAATTTGCAAGAAATTCCCTCGTAAAAACGGTTGTCCAAGGAATCGAACGAGCAGATTTTGGATGGCCGTTTGAGGCAAAGTTAGCGTGACAATTCCATGTAATTCCGTGTAATTCTTTGATGTCATATATAATGCTTTGCTGAATTTGTTTAATTTGTTGTCGTATTTGCATAAAAATTAGGTTTTAAGATTTGAATATATTACTTTACTTAATATGATTACGAGGATCTATGTGACTTAAGAAGATTTCACGAACGATTACAGATTGATAATTTGATGAACTAAATCTATTAGTAAACACATCAGCTATTTTATTTGAAACGATTTGTGCTTTCCTTTGTAATTCGAGAAAGTTTTGTTTTCTATAAACTGAGATTTTCCAAATGTAATAACTTCGCATAGTTGTTTTATGTAATTTATTATATTGTTTGTTTACCTGTACGAGATATCGTGTTTGTTTGTTCTATATATCTGCTCAGATCCATATATATTTCGTATATATGTTTCACCTCATATATTTACTCGAACCGGGTAATTACATCGAGGGCGGTCTACCTCTAGATAACAAAACCAAATTAAGTGGGACACCAGTCAGTAAAAACCCTGGCATCTCGACAGCTGTCAAAAGTTTAAGAACTGTATAAAAGACAGACCTATGTCGAATTGGCAAGGAAACATAACCCCAATATTTGATACGTGGTGTTCAGCCAAGAAGGTCCATCAAGATTACGATAACCTCAGACAGCCCATATTAATTAGAAAGTTCATGAATTGCATCCATAGTGACCTCTAGACCTACCTTGATGAGGTAGCTCGCTCTCTTCCTTTCTACTGCTGTAATTTTATGCACGCAGACAGCATAGTTCGTACTTCAAAATCACCCTGCCAGCTTTGAAAACATAGCGAAATGCATAGCAGCAGTGATATGTTAATTTTTAAAGATAAAATACATTAAATCATCAAAAAAATGCAAGCATCATATTACTAAAATGATAAACAGTAACCATCGTTTTGCAGCATGGTATTGGGTCTCTCCGGTATAATACCATTGGTAGTGAACGATATACAGATAGTTATTACAGGTAGGAGGCTCAGGTTTTGAAGGCATGTGATTAATGGATGTTTGCGAAAAAAAAACTATTTAACTTTACATAAATCAATAAAATGACAGAAAATATTGCTGATTATAATTAATTTTAGTAGCAGAAGTAGTAGTATTGTCAATGCAAGTAGCACAAAGTGTCACTTTTATATGTAGGGAAGTCATTTGGGTAGGTGAAGGAGACCATTTGCTCTCACCAACTCAGTTTACGTGTGCTGTAAAATTTACGTAGCCTATCTACGAAACTTAACAAGCTCGTTAAGTTTTGCCACCCCACCATCTTCGAAAAATTTAAATGACTTACCTGGTTTTGGAATGATTCCATAAACTATATGACTACGTATGTTTATAATAATCGAAAGAACTGTCACTGGAAAAATTGGTATGTCGATATTAATTCAAGACATATAGCAAGCTGTTTTTAAATTATTGGACTACAAGCGTCTTCATCTTATTCCACGAAGTTTCGCGCGAGCGATATATATAAACAGCACAGTTTAGATAATTCAGTCTATAATTTATTCTTACTGAGCAGAGAAAGAAATATTTTGTTACTAATAATTTTAGAGGCAGACACTCAGTGGCATTGCTAGTGGTGGCGTCACCCAGTGCGGTTGCTTATTGTGTCACCCCCATGGACCTCCTTCCTGCACAAAAATTGAAACATTTCATAGCCAGTCATGTGTGGCAACGCATGTTATCACCCCTACCACCAACAAGTAACTCCTTCTTGCACAAAAAGTCAAACAATGTATAGACAGCCATTTTGGTGTCACCCCTCTGATGAAGTCACACGGTGCGGTGCTCACACCCTATTGACGCCACTGCTGACACTGGAGTGCTAATAGACGTTGCAATTCTAAATCTGACCGCTTCAAGATATATTTAAGTCAAACAAGATCCAGTCTGGACAACAAATTTAAGTATATTCTCTTAATATCTATATTCCTAAATTATGAGTTTCATGACCGCATGAAAAAGTTTGGTCGAGTTGTTTGTCCATGTTTCGGAACTTTATCTAAGTCAATTTTGATCTATCGCAAGCAGAGAGCTATGATAAAGAGAGTATGCCAATACTTTGTGATCATGAGCCAAGCAATATTGTTAAGTTAAACAGTAAAGATATATTTTCAAAGAAAAGTTTAAGGAAATGTTTGTCAATTTTAGCTTAGCGGTTCCGTTTGGTGTGTAGATTAAGTTTCCAATTTACTAACGTTTGTTTTGCAACCGATGCACGCAAAACGAGAAACCAGTGTGGCTGTTTTTACAATAGATGCCTGGCCAGCTCATTTCGATGTATTGTACTATGATCCTCACACTATCCGTAGAACTCCCCGAAAGGCGGAACTTGTTCCATACAATTCAAACTCATACCATGACATTTGTTTATACGGTAGTCTACTTTGGATTGGTGATCATGCCAGCAGTATTAATCACTAGGTCAAAGAATGATCTAGCGGGGATAGGCAAACAATTTGTTTGTTAGGAAGAATTACTAAAATATTTATTCAGGAGGAGGAGGTTCAGAAGAACGATCAGCTCTAAAATGTACACATTGATAAACACCCAACCATGATCGTTTAATCCTATATTGATATAGCTACACAGAAAAGTCTTCTTAAGTTCTGGAATGATCCAAAATGTGGTAAAGAAAGATAATAAATCAGGTATCAAGCCAAATATTAGATAGGAGAGAGCCAGAGAAAACTGTGGAAACACACTTACCATCGTAACATCGGATGAAACTTTAAAAACTGACTGCAGACAACGAAGTGGTCGTCTCTCAACGCCACTGGGTACGTACCGGTTGTGGCTGTCTCCTATAAAGGTTGAGTGTTGACAACGGAAAATTGTGAGCTTATTGCCAAAACCAAATGCATGTTCGACAAAGGTTAATTACCTAACCAGACAATCGAATTGTTTTGTGTCACTGGACGAGTGTGTGGTCGTCAACCTACCGTCTGTAGAATTTTAACACATGAAAAGGGAAGTGTTTAAAGGAACGTTCTTATTGTCTCAGTTACAACAAGTTACCAAAAGAAAAGATATTGAAATCATTCACAATCAAATAACCCGTAAAGTGGGAAAATGATGTGTCAAATACGTCACAGTATGTTGGAAGTTAGATTCTCTCAGTTTTGATTATTGGATCGACGTTTTGCAAATCATCGGCTATAAAGGAAGTTACTATAATGCACTTCATCACAGCTACGAAATCATCCCTTATGTGTATGGTGTGGAGAACGTGTGTCTAACTGAATTACGTTATATAATATTAATGACGACTTTGTATAGCGCCTAATCTTTAGAAGCTTTAAGCGCTTTACAACATCTATAATAATATGACTACGCTACAAAAAAAAAAACAAACAACAAAAACAATGAAATCGAAAAACATAAAAACATGCTACAAACATAAAAGATACAAAACATTATTAAATCTCTATGTTTGTTCCTGCAGTCGAAAAAGGTGAGTTTTAAGAACACTCTCAAAAGTAACCAATGTATTTTTGTGTCTAATTTCAATGGGTAATTATTTCTTCATCGCCAGGCCCTGGTATGCAAAAGAACGTTGTCCATATGACGTAATTTTCATAGTGGGAACAGTGAGTATACGATTGTCAGAAGAGGAGCGTAAGGATCTTGCTGGTGTATACACAAGGTTGAGGCCGGATAGGTATGTTGGACTGGTGTCTGTCAGTGAAACGTAGCACAGAGAACAAATTCTGTTTGATTCTGTATCACATTGATAGCTCAGCATTGTATGGTACAGAGCAGTGGTGAGGTGTGCTCTGATCGAGGTACTCTAAAGATGATCCGAGCAGCTGTGTTGTGAACTTTTTGAAGCTTCTGGAGTAGATATTTGACGAACCAGACAGAATTGAGTTACAATAGTCCAGTCTTAAAAGTACTAATGAGCACACAATTATTTTAGTGGCATCAACTGAAAAATATTTGCGAATGGAACTGTTGCGTCTCAGCTCAAGATATGCAGCCTTGCATATATGTTCAGGACATTTTGGTGCAATGTTAGAGTAACACCTAGGTTTCGTACTGACTGTGAATTTAATGTTGGTGTTGCTGATATTTATTGTCTGAGGGAAAGTATGTGATTGAGAAGTCTTTGTTTTGTGATCAGAATGGCCTCAGTTTTATCATGATTCATCTGCAGCTAATTACATGTTATCCATGATTTCACATCAGAAATTCCCCTCTCTACTCCATGGATGGTAGCATCAATTTCAGTAGACTTGTATATTTTGGTGTCATCAGCATACAATTGGTGAGACACGGTGTGATGATCTATGACACTTGAGAGCGGCTGAGTGTATAGAATGAATGGAATAGGTCCAAGAACAGACCCCTGTGGAACACCACAACATAGATCAACTGGGCTGGAGTTTATTCCATTTGCAGATACAAGTTGTATCCTGTTGCTATCCAGATGTTACATCATTCTGAATTATTTCCTCAAGCAGCAGAGGGGGTGAATCCGACAAATTGTAGAAGCGTCCATTTGGCAAACCATGGCTTCCTCCAAAATCGTAAAAAAGGCGTTTATTTGACAAACCAAGGCTTCCTCCAAAATCGTAAAAAAAAGTTTCCTTTGGGGACTCAAAGTCTTTGTCGCACCCCCTCTGCTGCTATGGGGTAAAAATCTTTTCTACGATGAAAATCCTTGAAATTGCTAGCAATTTACGATGAAAGTCTTTAGACTTTACAAATAGACTAATTGATCAAGTCCGATACGATATCTTGATCTAGGGTCATGCAAATTTATCGTTACAAATCCATGTGGGATTGACTGCGCGCGACTAAAGAAATCTCTAAAGTGACCATGACCCACGCCTGCACTGCACCAGGTCTGATGAATATTTCGTAGCGTATGTGTGTCGACTCCGTTGAATACAGCAAGAATATTGCAGTTATCCCTGATCACTTTTGTTATTTGAGTGTATCGTTGAGTGACATATATCACATCGGTATTTTTTGCTTACCTCTGGAAAATATCCTAGCGGGATTCTTTTGATTGTCTAACATGACATCATCATATACGACTAAATTGTTAATACTTCCATCAATATCATCAATGCTCGGTGCTTCCTCGATATCGGTTATAAACTCAATAATATCGTCATCGAATTTTGATTTTGCTTTCTCGTTCAAATCCTTTAACACCTCGTAACATCGCTGATCATCTGATCTAGGAGCAATCAAATATAGTTTATCCCATTTCATCCATCTCATTATCAAATTAAGTAGCAATTGTGTCTTGCCACTTCCAGATGGTCCGATTATAATCATGCGAATAGAATTTGGTAGCGCTGCATGATGCTTAACTAGTTCTCGTGTTTTTGACGCCGAAAAATAAATTACATTCATGTTATTATATAATAAATTATGGATCTATCTATATTGTGTGAAATGTAAGAAGCGTACTAGCACAAATGACTTGACAGCGATTACAACTAAAAATAATAGATCAGCACTTGCAGGTAAGTGTGTAGAATGTGGTACCCAAAAATTTAGATTTGTTTCTATGAAATCTGCAGATGTTTTTTTTTTAAAAAAAAGAGGAGGTGATATTGCAGCCAAGTTAGTAAAACTCCCAGGAACACCATGGGCGAAGTATCCGGGAGAATAACACCTTCCAGGATATAGTTATTGTGGACCCGGGACCAGACTCGATATCAGACTCGATGATCAAAACCAACCCAGACCCGGTGAAAACCCAATAAACGCTATTGATAAGGCATGTCATGCTCATGATGTTGCTAATAAAAGCAGTAATCAGCAGCATAGACATATAGCAGATGTGAAATCAATTCATGCGTTGAATTCTATCACTGATAAATCTTTCAAAGAAACATTGGCTTCATGGTTGATAAAATCGGCGATGAAAAGTAAATTGATGTTGGGTGCTGGTAATTAATAACAACATGGAATCTAGTTATTATTCTCCAGGAGGATACTGGAGGGGTTAATCAGCAATCAGTAAACTCGCTAGCGCCGCGAAGATGAAAAATACCACTGCAGCAGATTGGTTATCCAAACAGGCGATATGGCAAATTTATCTACCACCGCCTAAACAAATTAACTTCTCGCATTTTGATGTCAGCGCACCTAATGAGTTTCATCAGGCTGATATATTATTTCTTCCGCATGATGGTGTTTACAAGTATGCGCTAACCGTAGTTGATGTTGCGAGTCGATACAAACAAGTAGAACCTCAAAAGACAAAATCATCAACTGAAGTGGCTACTGCGTTTGAAAGGATTTATCGACGAGATCCTCTGTACTGGCCAAATCTATTACAAGTTGATCCTGGCAGGGAATTTCAGGGTGCTGTGTTATCAACAATGAAGCATCATAATGTCACCATCAGACGAGGACATACTGCACTACATCGCGATCAGGCAATTGTTGAACGATTTAATCGGACACTTGCTGAGCGGTTATTTGGATATCAATACGCGAAGGAATTTATACAGGATATACGATCTCGTGAATGGGTCAAGAGATTACCAGGCGTAATTACCGCGCTGAATAATGACATTACTCGAACAATTAATATGAAACCTAACAATACGATTAAAAAAGTATATACCTGTAAAACCACAAAATGATTTTTCAAAACAACCAATACTCGGCAATGTCACTGTAAGATATTTGTATGAACCAGGAGAGCTCGAACATGGCAAAAAAAGAGCTACTGATCCTATTTGGAGTGTTACTGCACATAAAATATCTAGTATAACGAGACCCACTGGTAGACTGCCAGTCTATAGAATGGATTCAACTGCTCCTCAGTGAGGATTTACTCGTGAACAACTACAAGTGATACCCGAGGATACTCAATTACCGCCGCTTGGTCTTAACTAGCACCTCTGCGTCTGTTGCACTCAAGACAAGTCAGCATCACATTATCTCTAATATGACCAACGCTGATATTTTTTCTTTCTACGGTAAATTGGCAGGGGTCTTTATCCAACCAACACAAACGCATTATACAATTACAACTCGAACAGTGATTATTCTGTTGTGTTTTAGTTTGATTATAAATTCGGCATCAATATCAAATTTTCTGTTATTTTTTTTGGTCCTGTTGTTTATAACCAGATAGTTTTTTTCTGATTATACCATCGCTGACAATATCACTTATTGTAGTGTCATTATAGTCTAAAACAACTCTTCGAAGTTGATTTATTCTACGTACTCTGGACACTGCAAGATAAACTAAATTCGACCACTCGATGTGATTATCTACGATCCAAACAATTGTATCGGATATAGTCAAGCCCTGCGAAGAATGTATAGTCGCTGCGTATCCTAGCTTCCATGGGGATTTTATCAGCACGTAATGCATCTTCGACAACACTGATATCAACCAACACAATATCATTTAACACTAGAATCTGCTTTTCTGTCCCTGACTCTGTCAGCCCTGGAATATCAACTTCGATATTTTCTCTTCGTGCATCTGTAGGCCTATAACACAGCGGCACTTGAAGTGATGCAGATTTTTCATTATGGGTGTTAAATAATTTCATCTGAAGTGTGTCTCTTTCTACTTGCCACTATCAAATTGTTTGGTCTCCACGCTTCCCAAAAATCATTTAATGGGGTTTCCGAAATTATTTCACGTGCTATTTCACACTGGATTCTATCCGGTTGTAATCTGATTAGTTTCTTGAACTCGCGTAATTCATTATCAAGTACTCTATGATCGGTAATAATTTCTTTATAATAGTTTACAAAATTCTTTAGCCAATTATGTGGAGACAAACCGACAAATGGTGGTGGTTGACCATGATCGCCGCACATTATCACTTTTGTATTCGCTAGCAATAACCAATCGAGAAACCTTTGTAATACATCTAACGACACTGTGCATATCTGATCCCAAATGAGGATTTCAGGAATATATTTCTCACCCTTTCGATCAGGAGTCCATTCGTCACCTGTCCATCGAAAAAAAAACTGTGATAAGTGCAAGCATTAATTCCTCGTTGTTTCATCTCTCTTGCAAGTCTTTGTGTTGGTGTTAGCACAATCATGTTTGATTTCCCTCGTAATAATTCAATCGCACGAGTCGTCTTCCATCACCCACCACAGCCGTTTAAGTAACTGGTTTTATATCTCCATATTGGATCGGATATCGACGGTGCATTAGTTCTGATATCTGATTATTATTTAAGTAATTGTTTTCAATCGTAACATCTGCTTATTTGGAGTAATCACGAATTATTTCCTTTTTAATTCTCCATGATCCCCAACTCTCGTCTGAATTAGTGAATTCAGCTACTGCTTCGCTATGTTTTACGTCTATATAAAATGAATCAGTGGCTACTCTAACTGCGGATTCAGGAAATCTATTTATCATCGAAAGCAAATAAATAGAAGCATAAGCCAGCATAGACGACCTAAGATAAACGTACTGAGGATTTTCTCCATCTGTGTAAGTAACAATTGTACCCAATTTGGTTCCATCGGGCAAGAAAGCGTCTTTACGATCGACGTATATGCCCCTAGATGTTACATCTGCGATTATAAAATCGAATTCAACATCATCTATAATTAATCGCGAAGAATATCGTTTGTGGTCGTATTTTCCACCCTGAGTGAACTTACCAATTATTCTTCTACCGAGATCTTTTGCGTGTTTATTTCTAACTTGAAAGATTTCCTTGGACCATTTCACGATATATTCTTCGTCGAGATCGGGGAATTGTTTTTTGTTTTCGCTGATTATGCTATCTAGACTATCGGGTTGTGGTAACCAGACTTCAGTCTGCGCTCGATATGATATAATTTCTTCACTGACAATCAGCGATATCAGCATTTTAGAATCAATCATATTCCGTAATAACAATACTGGCATAAAGTGTTTTTCAGAGATGTGTCTACCAAACCAAACATAGCAACACGGATGAAGTTCTTTATCCAATTCAAATGATACCACACGAGCGAATCCGGTTAAATCAAAATCGGGCAGTGGTCCATTAATAGCAACACGGGTCATCTCATGTGTGGGATGTCCAAATCTTTAGAAGAACTCAGAACTCTCTCCGTACCAAAGAAAACTCCCTGGATAACACGCAATCATATCAACCGAAATTATGTTTTTAGGGTCGTATTTTGTATTCCATAATCCACCATGGTTATATTCCACGCAGCTTGATTCGATATCTGAGAGAAATTCTGCGTGTATTGTTTTCCATAGATTTCTCGTTCTCGCGAAATGAGCTGCAACTGATGGAATTGTAAAATAGTTTGATAATAATTGTTCGTCGTAATCCGTTAAAAAACCACTAGCTAGTTTCTTCATTTCATTGTGGAGGGCTTCAGTATGGTATAATTTGCCATTGGGTCTTACAAATTGATCGAATTTACCCTCTTCGTCTTCAAAACTGTATAGTAACAACACTGACACAGGATCTTTTTTTTTACTTAGCTCGTAAATAAAATCAAATAAATTTCCCGTGTAATATTTTATTTTTCTATTCCGCGGAAATATTGTTACCGCAGGTGTCCATGCATGTTCGTTATGGTCAATAATTTTGATTGGAGCTCCATTTGATTTATATTTTGATTCGTGTAATACCTCTCCTGTTATCGTCATTACGGTTATTGGGAATCTTAATGATGTTTCTAATTTGGTTATATCTTGAATTGTTGCTCCGCTCTCCTTCACTGTTAATCCCCATTCGTTTATTTTTTGCGTCTTAGATCCGTCAATTTGTTTCCACGCAATGCATTTTTGAAGTGTTCTATTATTCGTTCTGCTACACAATTTATCCCTGACGAAATCAACGGTGACAGTTTCATGGGTTTTAATTTTTCAATACTCGGTTTATCATTTATCGGATAGATTCCATAAACAAACGTGGTTACAGGATAGGATCTCTCGTAAGACTGTTTGTCAATCCCAGTCAGAATGGAAATGGATTTTCTCAGAATGGAAGTCCAAGGGTTTTTTTAGGTAGTGGTGAAGTTCATTGTCCTAGTAATATTCTCGGGGATATATCACGATTAGAAGTTCTCGTAGGGGGAAAACGAGACGGAAATAACTCACCGGAAGTAATTAATGAGGCAGCTGATATCTGCAGACGACTATTTGAGGGTGGTATCATGGATATTGGTGTATATCGAGAGTTTATTGATGAGCTAGTCGAAAATCCTACGGATTTTTACGGTTACCATAGTGCATAATGGTCTATGTAGTAAACTCACGATTGCCTGTTTAAGGAGCGTACTATGGAGATGGTCTCGGCAATACCATTGCAGAGTTATTTACAAGAATGGCTCCAAAAATAGCACCAATCGTAAAACAGTTATCAATGAAAGCTATTGATGTTATTCGTGATAAGGGTATTAGCGCTGTTGGTGATATTGCCGGGAGGGCATTTTCCGCAGCTAAAGAAAAACTAGTAGCGTTAGTTCGGCGGCGAAGGAAACCACCAGTGACAAAATCACTAGGACCACTACCATCTACGGAAATTATGCCTGCGAGTATTAGCAAGATAATAAACAATGCGGTGGAGCAGAATATAGCATCACGGATAAATGATGGATATGATACTCAGGGAAATATTACTGCAAATATGATAGCGGGAAGTGGTTTGAAATCACGATTTAGATAAAAAAATATATAATAATATGTTCAAATCGGCTCCTGATACAGCGTTTGATTTAGATACCCCAGTGCGCAAAGATGATTCAGTACGCGATTATCAGTATTATTTCTATCATGCAGTACAACCGGATCTTCGATCAAGAATCGAACTTCAAGTTCATGATACCAGCAAATACTTTCTACCCGCTGCAGCATTTATCGAAGTAGAAGGAGAACTCATAACAAATGTTGGTGATGCACCACATGCAAATAATGAAAATATCCGAGTTGGTTTTGTCAATAATGGTATCATGGCGCTATTTGAGAGTGCTAGATACATGATTGATGGAAGATAAATCGATCTATAGAGCGTGAGGTTGATATTAGTAGGGTTAGCAACATACTCCAATGATTATACAAGATCGACAGGTCCATCTATGATGTTCTCTAAGGAGCTCACTGATCACGCTGATCACATTCCGTATACTAAATTACGAACAACGCAAAATACTGCAGTTGATCCACAACCAGATGTTGGTGAACACGAAGCAAGACCAGCTGCTGCCTTTAATGTTATAAAAAGCGTTGATTCCAATTACAACTTGGGTTTTGCAACACTCATATCAATGTTGCAAGGATAGCGTAGACAATTTTCATGCGCGATTCCACTACATCATATTTTCGGATTTTGCAGAAATGTTAGAAAAGTTATCTATGAAGCGAAGCATACAGTAACACTCGTGAGAAAGGGTAGTGATAATGATGCAATCTGGCATGGTGCTCGTGTTGCTGATGGTAAAGTCATTATATCAAAAGTATCATTGTGGATGCCAGTAATGACTCCATCAATCACCATGGAAGAAAAATAGCTATCATTTATGGACTGTGGAGGAAAATCATTGCTAACAGCTAACAGTGACCACAGATACTATGGATTCTAGTATTGATGGTACAATTACATGGCACCTGGCATCAAAACAAGGTGTTTCAGCTCCGCGTCATATATTTATTGCGTTACAGGATAGGGCGCGATTGAGTTCACAAACACGCAGCCATATGATATTTGATCAAATTGGGTGTAATGAAGTTTCGTTGAAGATAAACGATCAACAAGAACCATCCGAGGATATACAACTTGATTACGGAACCAACCAAATAGCACGCGTTTATCATCGTTTGTTGTCATTTATGGGACGCGATAATAATGTGGATACTGGTCTGCAAATATCACAATTTGATTTTAGAAAACGATATCCCATCTATTACTTCTCGCTGGAACATCTTGACTTAACAAGGCAATCCGTAGTTGACATACACTTCAGAGCTCGTGTAACCCGTCCGACTAAAGCAGCAGGTGTTATCACTATCCCGACTTACAGAGCAGTTGCAGTAATTCTCAGCGACAAATCAACGCTATTCGAAGGTGTTGGTGGAAAATGAAAGTAGTTGATGCACCAGTGGAAAATATGCAATATTTTCAAAAACATGTAATGTAGCAATTAGATCAATTTAGTATTAATAAAATGTCATATAGTCATGTTAGTGTTACATTCACTCCTGATCAAATTAAAAAATTGCAATCGGAATCAGCTAAACAATGTGGAAATACGATATCGCAGAAGTACAATTATATGACTGGTGGTCAGAATAAGCTGTCATTGACAGCTCGTCAGATAAAACACTTCAATGATGCCATCAAAGATAAAAAGGGTGTCCAGATCACTCTCTCTGCGGCTGCGATAAAAAACATGATAAAATCAGGTGGTGTATTCCCACTTCTCGCTGCGATTCCAGCATTAATTGCAGCTGGTAAAGCCGCCGCGTTAGGAGCTGCTGCAGCTCTTGGTGCAAAAGCAGTTACATAGTATTGCTCAAATGAAATAAACAAAAAAAGGGGCGGGAATACAAAAAAAATGGAAAGGGTCTAAGACTACCAGGAACTCCGTATTCATGGTACAGTGGAAAGGGCCTGAGACTAGGAACAGTTTACTAAAAATAGTTCAATTGTCAAATTTTTATTTACTCGATGCTGCTAAAAAAAACTAGCGATAACAAACTTTAGAGGTGTCTTTATGAGAGATCAATTACCACAACAACCAAACAGCGTTGAAACCGGTATCATTAATCTCGATAACAGCAGCGGACCTGGAACTCACTGGGTTGCATAACGCGATTGATCCGCGAGCAATTGTTTATTTCAATTCATATGGGTTAGTGCCGCCTAAAGAATTTAAGACTTATATAAACCGCTTAAAAACTCCTATCTGGTATTCTACGCTACCAACACGGAAATAGGAATGACCCACCAATATGTGGCATAGAAGTATTAAATGTCCTCAACACTATTTCATCATCGGGAAAACCGCCACATAAAACCGTACACGAATATACGAGTAATCGCTTTTAGAGAGAGATTATATAAAATAACATGATTGATATTTGGGGTAGATCTTTATCAAGCCTGAAAAAACTCAGTACGGAAATATCTGCATCCGGTGATGTAAAAAAATAATAGAAGATGAAATAGCTGAGATGTTAAATCTCGCAAGTGTTGATCCCAATGAAATAGTTGTATTTCAAGATCGTCAGGGTAAATTGAAAACTAGTAATGTTTCCCTTGATGATATTTTAGTTAAACAACGCGACGCAGTATAAGATACTATTGCGTTGTTTTCCGATCAGGATAAACTCAAACCAGGTGTACTTGTTTGAACTATTGTGGATAGAATTAACATTTTAGAACCATTAAAAAAACTACGCGATGAATACGACGACCATATAACTAAATTCGATCGGTTTTCTGAATTACAAAGAAGTATAATTGACAATATTGACAAACCTCTATTAGATTATTTTGGAAATCCACCGGTGACCACACCGAAACTCACGGAGATAAAAACCTCCATGGATAATTTGTCAAAGTTGCGATCTGATTATGACGCTCATGCATCTCAATTTACTACGTTACGTAAAAACTTTAACAGGACCAATGACGCCATTGATAATTTTTTTGGTAATAAAAATTCAAAACCCGATGATGTTAAAATAGATCTCGCTGATATTATCACAAAACTCAATGAAATAACAGCGATTAATCGGCGAATAGAAGTTGTCCGTGAAGATATTAAAACGACCAACGATGTCATCTACCGAGGATGATAGAAAAACTTGAAAAAATATAAATCCCTCACGAAACAAAAAATATCATAAATAACGTGTACGCGATTCAATACGGTCATTTACGTGGACACTATCCACTAACATATTAAATATCAGCGCGGCCGTCAAAGGTATTTATCGATTAACACTAGTGTCGCCGACTCAATTTAATATTTCATCAACGAGTTCATCTGGGGTCAACAATATGATATCAACGATCATCGACAAGGAAACAACTGAACAATTCATAATATCATCCACTGATAATAATTTGGCTAGAGTTTCAGTAACATGGTATGTGGAATTCGTAGCGGATTTAAGTAAACAACTAATTGAATTCGCTAGCGAATTTGACACTAGCGTTTCAAAATAAAATGGCATCATTGGCAACGTCACAGCAGTATCGCTATGATCATGTCAGAGAATTTCAAACTAAACTCAAAACACTCACTGAGGAGTATCAAGTAAAAATAAAAAATATCGACGAAGAATCACCGCAGTTGATGTTACCGTGTACTCGATATCAGATGTACTCATCGGAGCTGGTATAATACTCTCCTCGTTGACAATGATTGCCCCGATAGCTGTTCCAATTTGTATATCAGCGGCGACAACAGCGGGAATTATTTCGATTATAACAAAAAAAAATATCATCATGCAGCCAGCATAAACTGCAAGATTACGTAGTTAAATTCCATATTGTGTCAACCGCATACTCCCAATTAAGCTCGATGATATCGAGCTCCCTCGATGATACATTAATATCCGATAGTGAGTTTTCAGCGATGGTACATATTTATCATTCCGCGATGACAAAATGAGAAAAACAACACGAATATAATAACAATGGCGACATCGCAAGAACTACTTCAACGAATAGCGGAAAATACCACACCAGTGAAAACCAGCATGATCTCAATAACCTCAACGAATCCTGAATTCAGTGTAAATTTTCCTACTTCGATTCCAGTTAAGGAAATAGCACTGGCAAAATTACAAGTGTATCACAGTTGGCCAAATATTAGATCAGCACCATTCGGTGGTCAACAACCGAATAATTCCTTGGTGTTTGCGAGTAAGAATTAACCCGTTGGTACTCCAGACAGGAACGTTGTTTTTTTACCATCTGAGTCCTACCAAATTTCAAATTTAATAAATCAATAACGAATTACAACGTAGAATAAAATCCATTATTGGAAAAAAATCGAAAATCGCTATAACAGTTCATGAACCAACACTATCATCTGCCATTGAGATAAACTCGCCTATGTATGTCGTAGATATCTATCAGAATTCTATAAGAACAATACTGTTTTGGCCTGAAAAGATACCTCCACCTGAACCGAAAAAAATCTAATTATGTCACGGATAAACAATCATACCACGAATTTACTCCATCATATAAAGAACACCTCTTCAAAATAAAAAAAAATCAACACTACCGGGTAGTAATCTTTATTACCCTAATAAGGATTACGGTCTTTGGAGATTTGTTATTGGATCGAATCCAGAAATAGATTATATAGAAATTTTACAAAGTAAATTTATTGAATACTTTATAGAGATCAATCAAGAACACAATCGACAACTACAACGACTACAACAGGTTTTTCGTGAGTCTAATCAAAGTGAAATTATTAAACGAATTGAAATATTAAATCAGCTTGTATCAGACATGGAAGATATTTACAAGAAAATAATTCAAGTAATTATTCATGCTGATACTAAAAACAATCTCTCTAGACAATTTTTTTAACTCTATATAATATAACAGAAACTGATCTAGCGAATTTCAAGTTTCTTGGATATAACGCAGACGAACTAAAAAAATCCGTTAATGATTTTATTCAAGAAAACATTTCTCTGATATTCGCCGAATGGAAGAAAATAACACAACAAACAACTATCCTCAAACATAATAATAACCCTGACGGAGGCGGGCGGCATATCGCTCCTCAAAACGTCAATATATCATCGGTGATTGCAGTGAATTTAGTATGTGATGTCATCGAAGGAAGTTACCAAATAAATCTCGAAAGATCAAATCAAGCCCAGCAGGGATATATTTTATATTCATTTGCACCAACAGCTCCTACAGGATTTCTAATAATTGAGGATCCAACTAATCCAGTCTATATGCGATGCCATAATAATTCCTTAACGAGAATTAATTTCAAACTCACTGACCAGTCCAATAATCTAATTGATTTACGAGGTGAGGTTTTACAAATTAGTCTGTTTGTGAAATCCTAAATTGCTAGCAATTTCAAGGATTTTCATCGTAAAAAAAGATTATTACCCATAGCAGCAGAGGGGGTGCGACAGCGACTTTGCGTCCCCAAAGAAAACTGTTTTTTTTTTACGATTTTGGAGTAAGCCTTGGTTTGCCAAGTGGACGCTTCTACAATTTGTCGGATTCACCCCCTCTGCTGCTTCTCATCGTATTGATATGCAAATAACCGCTCAGCAAGAGTTTGATTGAATCGATCAACGTTTGCCTGATCATGTTGCCTTGCGGTATGTCCTCGTCTGAATTTGACATTGTTTTTATTTCTTCAACAGAGATGATGCTACATAAGAACTTTCTTGCCAGGATCGACTTGTAATAGTTGTTGCCATCGTAAGGGTCATCGTTGATAAATTCTTTCATAAGATAAAGAACTTCTGTTGATAACTTTGTTGAAAACGACTCTGCTTCTTTATATCTACTTGCAACTTCAACGACATTAATGCGTATTTGTATGTTCTTTGACGTCTACAAATTTTGATATTATCATATGGTAAAAATAAAATATCTGCTTGATGAAATATATTAGGAGTACTGACATCAAAATGTGCGTTTAGGTGGTGGTAGATAATTTGCCATATTGCCTGTCATGCTAACCAATTTGAAGCAACATAACGTTCAATACACGCTGCATCAGCGAGCTTACTAATAGCTGATCAACCTTTCCAATATCACATTGGGCTATAATAAATCGATTCCATTGTATAATAATAATCAGTTAGTTAATTACCAGCCCCTATTGCTAGTTTACCTTTCATCACAGATCTGACCAACCAATGTGCTAAAAATTCTTTGAAAGATTTATTTTTTATGAAAATTAACGTGTGAGTGAACTTCACATCTGCAATATGTCTATGCTGCAGATTTTTATTTTTATAAGCTACATTATGAGCGTGACATGCTCTATTAATTTCATTTGTCGGTTATTCACCTGGTTTTGGTTGATCCTGATTATCAAGTCAGATATCAAGTCTGGTTCCGGGACCACAATAATTATATCCTGGAAGGTATTTTTCTCCTGGGTACTTAGCCAATGAAGTTCCTGGTAATTTTCCTAATTTTGCTGCAATATCACCTGCTCGGTGTTTTAAATTCCTTGAATTATCAAGGGTAATAAATTTAAATTTCTTTGTATCACATTGTTTACACTTACCTGTAGGTGCTGATCTGTTATTTTGTGTTGTAATAGTTGTTAGTGCATCTGTAGGGGTACACACCCTGCATGTAATGCAATATAGATCCATATTATTCATTATATTTATATAATATGGATGTTATTGATTTTTCAGCTTCAAGAAAATGATAACTGGTAAAACATTATGCAGCATTACCACATTCTAACAGAATGATTATCATAGGTCAATCTGGAAGTGGTAAGGTGGCTCAAGTTGGATAAATTGTATATGATAGCTCAATCTGTGGATGATCAGTGATGCTATAATGTACTTTTTAAGATTTTAATGAAACACAGCGACGATAAATGAAGATGGTGATACATGTATTATTAATTGTAATATTGATATTGATAAGGCACCGTCCATTGATGGCCTTAATGGGTTTATTAATAATTTAGTTGTGAACGATGATGTAATGCTGGATTAAGAGTCCAATCCAGCTTGGATATTTTTGTGAGGTAGGCATAAATATACTGATGTGGTTTATATTACTCAGTGGTACACACAAATACCAAACGTTATCAGTGATAACTGTAATATTTTAGCTGTATTTAATGGAGCTGACACACATACTCTACAAAATGTTCATTAAATTTGGTGTAGTGCAGATATGAATATAATTAAGTTTAGAAATTTATTTAGTCAGACTCAGTCAATCCCACACGGATTTATAACGATACATTTTACATGATCCTAGTTCAAGATAGTGAGTCGGTCTTGACAAAATCTTTGGTTAAGAGAATAATCTAATTATAGCAGCAGAGAGGGCATGATCTCAAATAAGTGTCCAAAAGGTCAGTATATTCGTTTTTTAACAACTGTTTTGATGAAAAGATAACTGTCACTCCACAAGTTATGAATGAACAATGGTACGCATTTTGAATATTTGTAATGCAACTGCATTCATATTGCGTTTGATAGCTATGGGACTTTATCTTCAATTGATTTTCTTTCACATATAACTCATGTATCTGTAGAGTTGAAATGTTTTAAACTGTTTCAGTGACCTACATGGCTTTTGCATATCTTGGTCTTATTCTCATCTCGATAAATGTGTATTCCAACATTATGGTACATGACCACCAAATATATTTATATTATCATGCTTTCTATTGCAGTTATTCATACTTGTTGTGGTTTCCTTCAGCTGTCCCTCTGGTGATAGCTTGTGCATCTTCTACCTTTCTGTACTTCATACAATAGGAAAATCCCATCGATGTTTGATTTTCCTTGAAAAATCACTGGTGCTCAACCTAATGATGTGAAAAATCTACTGTGATCTCCGAGTATGAACTACATCTCACTGACAGCTAATTGTCAAGATTATTTATCATTGACATATACAGTGAGACCTCTCCAAACCAATGTCTAGAAGTTACTTTTCTGCTACTGATTACATATTTTGTTTTCAAATCATTCTAAATGTCACAGAATTGTGTACATTTATTGTTTACAAATTATTTGGAACAGAATGTTACACTTGGGTTTCATATCTGTGTACAACATTACCTTGGAATGGTTTATCTATATCATATATTATTTTGATGCACTCTATGCAGCATGAGCACAGTACTTACAATGGGAAACACTGATATACCTTGAGTGCACAGGCCATGTATTGCAATATAGCCTGTGTACATATCGGCTCATGGTAGAGTCAAACATCACATTATATAAAGTCTTGTCAAAGACCAGTTCACTTTACGACACAATATCTCCAGCTGTTGAAGTATGTGAATTGTGAAATTACTGTCCTATTTGTATTACAAGATAGAATTGTTTCATTTTAATATTTATTCTGTACTTGTGTCATATAATGAATGCAATGTTATTAGGTTTATTATTGTTTGTTTTCTAGTTTACCAGTATGTAACTGGCCAGATTAGTTGCAATCACATAAATATACAATATTTGGATTTTTGTGTACGAGTTTGGTATAGGGATTTTCTAACTTTAAATCATCTAAAAATAAACATCATATTTTTCATTACCATTAGTTAGTGTCATCGTTGTGATCTGACTGCAACTTGGTTCATCTTATTTCAACTTACACAGTCAACTCTCATTACAACATCTTTCATTACAAGTAATATTTGGACTTCTGACAGAAAACTGGCACTAACATATATATTCAACCTGTAGAATCTCCATGGTTGTGATCCATTAGTGTTGCTAATAAATTCTGCAAGGATGAATAAATGGACCACAAAATGGTAGGGAAGACATTCCAGGTTGTGTTGGGTGAGAAAATCCAACGAAGATCAACAGTTTGATTGGATAGGCAAAGATTGATTAGAAAACCTAAGTGATGTAAAAAGGAAATGAGATAATTCTAGAATGGAACAATCACTGGTTTCTGGTGAAATTCATCTAAATAAGCTGCTATGGAAGAAGATGAAGTAATATGTTCCATGGAACAGGGATACGATACATTGGAATAGTTTTGTAAAAGCCCATAAACTTATATTCAAGCCAGGAGAGGGTGCGAAACTAATAGCTAATTCATTGGTATGTAAACCATTGAAATTTTCATAAGGATAGATGGTTAAGCAGATTAGTCTTACATTCTCCATCTTGATTTCTATTGACTGTCATGACCAAAAAAGCTTGGAGGAAAACTATGGAGATTGTGGATTCAAAACAACATCCATGACGGCTTTTCAACGAGCACTGGATCACTTACTTCAAAAAAGACCCATACTAAATACTTCAGGAATGGAGATGACAAAAGGGGAGGGTGTTGGCAACATGAGAACCTAAGCCAGTCTGAGACAATTTAGATTGTTTACTCACTTGGTAGAAAAAGACTGATCTTATGCTGTTTGAAAAAGCAAGAGTTGGGTGCCTACCTGATAGTTGTCTGCAGGTAATCAGGGACAAAAATTAATGGTGAGAGAGCGGAGGTATGGGGCTTGAAAAAATTTGTTTCCTATCTCCTCAATATGACTGCCTACAACAAAAATTGGTTAGCATATTGTCTTCATGTGTATGATTGGGATCATGGCCGTTTTTTGGTGTTGTGCAAATGATCCCATATGTCATACATTCCCTGAGGTGTGATCATCCTTTCTAAGACTGTCACAGTACCATCCAGAAGGTGAGCTGTGAGTAAATGGCAGCCATATTTACAGGATGTAGTCATCAAATTGATACAGATGGCTTGTTGAAATGCAGTTTAGGCTGCCATGATGCTGGAGAAATGGTAATATTAGGCATGGAATGGGATGATACATAATGGAAGCGATATAGCCAGTGAACTTTATAGAACAAGAGTCAGACAGCATAAGAGTTGTGATGCAGCTAGACAGTATGAATCAAGAACTGGATGGCATGATTGGCAGCAGGGATAACATTGAAACTAAGATGTTTCTAGGCAGTAATAATCAAGATGGATCGACAGTATCATTGGCAACCAAGATGTCATCAAAACTGAGGTGCAGCTTGATGGCATGGCCCATTTAAGTACCATATTTTCCGGCCTATAAGTCAAGACTTTTTGACTTGAAAGTTCGGTCTTCGTCTTATACTCCGAATTGACTTATATATGGATTTTGTCACTGAAATTGCATCGACTTATATATGGATTACAGTATCTGGTATTTTATTGATATTGCTCTATAATCGGCATAATCGAAAACAGGACACATAGAAGAACAAATTCATGTTAAATTACTATGTCAATAAATTGTCATAAAATAATATGACTGCATTTATATTTGTAAGTTTTGTCATTATTTATTTTGCATTCTGCGTGTTTTTTCTTATTTCTCAAACATAAAATAAAAGAAAACAATTACCGGTAAAAACTTCACCGTTCCGCATAGCACACTTACGGTCTATATACTCTATAGTTTACTGTACTAATTCAAAGCATATTGTTTGTTCCTTAAAAAATCCCCCAAATCATATGTTTCTAATTGTATTTGACAAAGTTTCTCAAATAAATTACCGTAGGTTTAAACTACACTAAAATCAGATATATGGATGGACTACCAGTACTCATAGATCATCAGTGATTCATGATTTTTAGTTTCGCAATTCAGTTTAAAGCAAATTGTAATGTCAACACTTCACCTATATTCATTTTTAACCAGCTGACGTTTCGGTGTCTCTCTTTGATTATATCGGTTGTTGATAAATTGGTATTTGGTTTCCAACAACAATCAAAGCCAGTTGCCTCAATTGTTTCGATCTTGATATTGGCTTTAGCTACCGATGCTACGGTAGTTACCATATTGCCGTTACCCCATTGTTCTTTATCATTAATCCGCATCAATTACACTACTTGTGTTTAATATCAATGGGATTAAGTACAACAGGAAATGATGCCCACTCCCTTCTCTCAATGTAAATAATGAATTTAGCCATGGGCATTGTTTTCATTGCTTTAGTACAGGCACATTTTAATGAGTTCTGTATATTTTGATCAATCTTTTCAGTCATAATCATTCATATAAATATCCCCGTACAAATCATACAACTTATCTCATAATGCCTACCATCAAATCACGCAAGTCTTACACGGCGGCTTTTAAGGTGGAAGTTGTAAAGTTCGCTGAAGAGAATGGTGGGAATATGGCTGCTCATAGGAAATATGGTGTAAGTGAAAAATGTGTCCGGGATTGGCGTAAAGCTAAGGTGGCATTATGCGCTACAAAAAAGACAAAGAAAGCAAATCGTGGCTGCAAAGCAAGATGGAGTAATATTGAGGATAAATTAGAAGACTATGTCTTGACACAACGTGCCGCGTATTAGAGTACATCAAAAGAACATGACGCAATAGCTGGGCGGCAAGTTCAAGGAACTTTGACTAGCAACTTGTGTGGGAAAATGTGCTTTAGCTTCCATTATTTAATCTACGGACATGTACTATTTCATCATTCATTACGTACACCCGTTACGTAATTGTTGTTATTTTCTTTTCATTGAATTCAGTCACATAATGATCTGTGACAAAATTATTGAATATTTTACATCCGTGTGTGGATATTTTCGATGGAAATATTTGTATTATGGATTCAATGTATGTTACAAGATTCGCTGGTGAGTACACGGTGTTGATACTCTTTTCATGCAATAGATTATACATGTATATATAAATTAGACACGTGTATGTACCAATGCATGGTCCTCTGAATAAAGTACCGTAATTGTATTTGACAAAATTTCTCAAATAAATTACTGTAAGTTTAAACTTTCAACTGGAAGGAATGATCATAGCTCTTGTTGCAATGGATATTGCCGGTAATATGGAATATTATATGACGATACCATCAATATTCATGCAACCGGAAGTTACTACCGGTAGTATAAAATACATAGCCAAGTTATTGACCTGGCCTCGTCTTATACTCCGAATCGACTTATATATGGACGAAGGATGGAAAATTTACAAAATTCGTCAATTTGACTTATACTCCGCATCGACCTATAGGCCGGAAAATACGGTAATAAAAAAAAACATGCTCTTAGTTTTGATCCAAGCATGTGTTCATTGTCGACTAAAACAGCAGAAGAAGAAAGGATGGGGTAAAAACTGGTCAAAACTAATCAACTCTTTTGTTGCTAATTGTACCAAATGATGCACCTGTAACTATAGAGATGGTGTCAAAGGTGTAGATGTCACAGAATCTGGCATTTCCCCACCTCCTGATTTGATGGCATCGCCCACCAGGTTGGCTAAAGACTTATTTGACAATATATACTTTGTACATATAAGACACAAATCAAGAGATTTCTCACTGATTCTGAATTCTTGCATCAAGTGTACTTAGTCATCATAGTTAATTTTGAAATGACAAAAAATAAAAAAAGAAAAGAAGAAATACATATTTAAATAAGTACATCAGAGATACCTGCTATACCAGGCTTCATAATAATTTGACAGTGTACATGAACATAAACTTCAGTACATTCTAACACAATCTAGCCTTTTAGAGCTATATGGTCACAGAATGCAGAAATATGTCCACATGGGAAAAAACCCTAATAATGATCAAAAGTAAAATCAAATATACCACCTGTAGAATAATCTTTCATATAATATGAAAATAACAAAATCTTCAATGGAAGGAATGAAAAGTTGCACAAATTTCCAATGGAATGCATTAGGCAACATGAACAATGTTGTCAGTTCATAGCAAATGCAAAGAAACCTGTCATGACAAGGAGAGGTAATGGGAAAGAGTTATTGCCCTTATGTAATAAATATAAAAAGAAAGCGGATTTTCATCTTTGGGAGGGCTGGATTTTGGAGGTAGCAGGGCCTATAAATGAATTTATCATTAACTGCTTACCGTAATGGAAGAAAACAAAAACCGTAAAATATATACAAATACATGTTTAATAATTAAATCAGGATTTCTCACTTAGCTTATTCAATGCTTGACTAATTGATTTAACTCTGTCTAATATCTGATCCTTCTCGCTCTCATCCAAAACGTCCCCAAATTTTTGGAAAAACTTGTCCGGGTGCCAACGAATTTGTTGTACTCTTAAATATTTCCTATATTTTGAAGAGTCTTTTTCTCCCAAGTCATGCAGTAAAATCTTCAAATCGTCTTCAACTGTTTTTCCACTTGGCCAAGGAATATCCTTAATCTTTAAACTGTTTACCTTATCTCTACTCAAAAGATCATCAAACTTTCTTTCATAGTCCAATTTCTTTTTTGTAAAATTCCTTTCATCTGTTTCCTTTTGTCTTTCCTCATATCTTTTACGCAGTTTCTCACGTACATCTTCCAAATTTTCAGTTCCTGTTTTCTGTTTCTTTGCAGTCTTCTCTTTACTCTCATGTTTTCTACCAGATTTGGATGTGGTATGGGTGTGATTTTTTTTGGTCCAATACTCTTGACTGATTCTGTTGGCCCATTCATCATACGTCTCCTTTTCTCTAAAGCTACTGTAGTAGTCTGAAAATAGAGGTGTCATTATAATGATGAATCAAAGGAGGGTATATACTTTATTTTTTAAACCAATGAGCAGATTATAATTCCTAAACCCAGCAAGTTCAGACAACTAAATATTCTTGATGGCAAAGTGAAATGTTTTGTAGGTAGCGCAGATGGTTCTGACATGGCTCATCTCCAGCTGGTCATGTGGGGCCCCGAGTGGTTGAGTGGTCTAAAGCGCTGTCCGTTATGGACCACTGCGATCTCACCTCTGTCTGCGTGTGTTCGAGTCTAAGATTTGGCAAATGTAGTTATGTGAGAAAGCTTGCCAGTAGCTTCTCATGGGTCGGTGGTTCTTTCCGGGGTTTGTCCGGGTTCTTCCTCCACCAATTAATACTGGCCGCCATGTATAGCCTATATTGTGCTGAAAAATGGCGTTATACCATAAAAACATAAAAACAAACCAGCTGGCCATGTCACATAATCCCAGAGTTATTAATAAACTGTTGATTTTTACCTGTTTTACTATATCCTTATGAAAGATCTTTCGAAAGATAAAAGCAAAACCAATATGCATAAAATATGTCTATTGCTCAAAATCAAATATATCCAAGACATTGATGATATAAACCTATTTACCAAATTGTAAAGCAAACTGGATATGAAATAAAGTCTATAGACCTATAGTGGTAACAATCTTAGCCAATCAGATGCAAAGTACTGCATTACAAAACTTCTATGAAAAATTTAATCTAAACAAAACCTCAATCAGATGGAAGATTTCCTATAAAAATGTATATGTCTCATCGATAATAAAAATCATCCAACAACCTATTTACCATGTATAATTAAAATCAGCCCAGTAATACAGTCATGTGCTATGAAGCTGAACCAATGATATGCAATAACAGTCTAAAAATATACACAGAGCTTGCTCATAATATAACATTTTTTTAATATATTTATAAGTCTATTTATTAAGTTTGATAAAATATTATCAGGGTCAGGAGGACATTTTGGAGGGTTGCCAGAACTTTGTTGAGAATGCCTAAACTTATTAAATTATGGAGATGGGGTTGAGTGACACAGAAAAAATACTTTTTATGGCTGTGCCATAACTGGTTGGGAACTGCTGATCCAGCAACTTGATGATTTAAGCATATTTATTAATTCTTGATTTTATAACCCTTATGTATAGTTAATCATTTTTAAAATTTTTGATTCTGAGTGATAAAATGACAAATTAAACGAAACCTCACCTCATTTAATATGTATCAAACTTGTTTATAATCAAACTTATCTAAGATTCTTAAAACAAATACCAATTTTTCAAGTTTAAAAAATGCAGATTTATACAACTCTATGTAAAAGCAAAACCAACAAGTTCTGCAAAATTCAAAATTTCTTTCCTTTGAATGCTAAGTGAAAATTTACAAGAAACTTATAGGACTATGAACTAAATCCCAAACAATCCTAAATATTCTATCGCAAGTAAAAAAAAAAACGAAAATTCCAAATTAATTCCTATTCTTGAATGAGTTGATGTATCAAAAGTCTTGATGTATCACAATGATATAATCCAGAACGTCTTTAAATGAATTCACAATAATCCCCAAATAAGGTTTTAATCCAAAAATCAATGAGCACTTTTTAATTTCAAGGAATAATTTAAATAAATGAATCCTCTCAAATTATATCTGAAAATAGAACACAGCAGTAAATAATTCCAGACTGATCTTAAAATAGAAATGAAGACTTTGTCGACAAAACTGACTTTTATATAAAAACCCACTTGACCAATAACACAATAGCATTTTCTAAAAATAAAAACAATCATTTTAATAGAAAATTACACCAAATGTGCAAACAGGTTTACTTCTAAAACATTTTCTATGGTCATAATCAAAGCTAGATCTTAAATCTTGATTTCAACCTGCAGTAAACATCTATTTAAAACATATATATAAAAAATAAATAATCAACTACTCATTAAACCTCTATCCTCAGTCATGGACAAAGGTCGAGCACACAATACAAATTAAATATACCTAACAGAATATACAGTGTTAAAAATATATGGTCTTAAGTAACAGAAAAATGCAAAAATCAAAGAAGTGTGAAAAGTTAAAGAGAGTACAGTATTGTGAATTAATCACAAAACAGTCCTAAAAGTTATATTACAACAATAAAGAATTCAATATTTTTTCTATTTTTATTAAGTGTCCATATATGTTGGTGAACAGGCATCATATCAGCAAATTAAAATGCATTAATGCATAGGATGCTTTCTACCAAATTTGATTACATTTTGTTAAGCAGTTCTTGATGAGTCTTTTAAAGGATTTTCCAGCTTAAGTAACAGTTGCCTGATTGGCATCAACTGATTAAATCGGAAAGACCTTTATGAAAGGTTCCTTTCAGTTGAATTTGGTCAGATTATGCTATTAATATTTGATCCAATTCTGTTGCTAGAGCAGTTTTTAAGAACAAAATGTAAATAGTATGTGTGCAGGGACAATGGACGACACAACTGAATTCTTACTTGGATTTACTTACTGCTGGATTATAAATACTAAACAGTACTATGTGTATGATATTTATTCAAAAGCTATGCTTGACAGCTGAACCTCTATTTAGAGACAAATGTGTTAAGTGGACACAGGATTTGTACAAGTTGCAGCTTAAGACAGGTGAAATTGTATGGATGTTGCAATAAAATGAACAAAATGCTTATATGATATTAAAAAGAAAGAAACCAAAACTAATATTGCTGTCTTTAATTCTTGTTTTCTTCATCACGAGCATTATAGAATAAAATATCCCAAACTCCATTTATATATAGCATAGATTTCCGTATGGTAGCATGTATCACTTATGTGTGATAACACACAACACGTTGTTCACTGACATGAATATTGAGAAACAAATTCATGATTGGTTGTGCTTAAAGGTTTGAATATGTTATCCAACTGAAAACTGGATCCAAAAAAATTTAAAATGAGAGAGAAGTAATCAACAGATATTTTGAAGACAATTGTCATTCATGCATGACACAGTGTTAGGTACATAATAACTAAGACTAAATTATATCCAGGTCTACTATATGACAGTATCTTGCTTATAAAAGTCATTATTTGAAAACACATTCACATGAGTATAAGTGACAATCTTTTGGCTAGCACAGGTTACAAAAGTAAAGCAAGTTATTGTTATGTATATTATTTACCCAAAGAAATCAATGCCGCTTTGTATTAATTATAACTACAGATGCCAAGTGCATATAAGCACAGGGTGGTGAATAAACACAACTGGCAACGAGCAGTAAATTCATTCTTTGAACTTATAGACAGGACATCAAAGACAAATGTTATTTTTATTACAAAGCATGCCGACCATAACAGCTGACTGGATTGTTTTAAGTGTGTTGATTTTTTGTTGTTTTTAATATGAACTTTTCAAGTAACACAATATAGTGCATCGTGCATCGTGCATGGACATTGATAACCCAGCATTGCCCAGAAGATTAGGAGAAAATAGAATCATTTGATGAATTCGTCAAGACCAGAAGAGAAGCAGATAATTTCATCGACAATATGATCATTAAATCGATGAAATTCTAGTCTGCTCTGATCTCATTCATGGACAGACTGATGATAAGATGGGGGTCAAAAGTGTGAGAACTAGCATAGCTGGTGCAAACTTGACTATCGCAATTGCAGTTTCCGTTTCAGGTGATATGCACACATGCCAACCCCTGACGAGGAAAAAGCATAATCCAAGTGGTCAAAAAGTGGAATCCTGGCAGAAAAAGCATAATCCACATACAGCATGCTAAAATTTCAATAAACGGCGATTATTTGCCCTTCTCGTCTTTTAACACCCTTTACTGTTTCAAGTTTTCATATGTAGCACTTTTAGCTTTACACGTATCGACTAAAAACCATCTTAAGACATTTAGCGCTCAATTTTAAAATTCTTTCCACACGGCCGGAAATAGATGTCACGTGATGCTGTACTCTTCTTTTAATATTTAGAGGATTCTGTTATATTTTGTTTCCTGGTTTTTGGTTGCCTTTTTCTAATTTATCTGGGAAATTTTTGAAAGGGGATATTTTTGCTCAGACACATAAATGCATACAGTAAAATAAAATATACTTTTTAAGCCTTAAAATATCTTTAGACTGGTTCTGCAAAAAATATGAATTAGAACATGGAATCTGCGAGTAAAGATTAAATATGGAAAACCAGTCTGCTCTCTCCTCACTAAGCATTCATATTCTATAAACAGAATTCGAGATCAACAGTAGAAGCAGGTTAGCTATAAATAGAACATGATACTGTTATGAAAGTCCACGGTCAAGCATACTCTTATATTGTAGTTACGTAAGAGCCGTCTTTTCTAAAATACTGTCTGTGGGATTAATGGAATTTTCATAAGAACGAGAAAACAAATAATTGATTTTTTTTGGAGAGGTGGACATACCGAAAAAGCGTAATCCATATACGTTTAAGCTTAACGCGTAGTTTAGTGAAAAAAAGCGTAATGGTTGGCATGTATGACTACCTAGTACAACTCATAAGCTTAGGTCTTTATATCGAGTGAACAACCAGGTTTTGTTTGTTTGTTTGTTTGATTAGGATTTTGAACATAGCTTAACAATTTTTCAATCATATCTCTACGATGTCTGCAGTGAGGCAGTTTATAGTGATGTCTAGCACTGGGGCATCATGCCACAGACATGTAACATGGTGTCCCACCCAGTAACATTATCCTGACACCAGGCTGGCCAGTCCTAACACTAACCTCTTACTGCTGAGTGCCAAGCGAGGCAGCTGTTAGTACCATTATTGTAAGTCTTTGGTACGACGTGGCCAGGGATCGAACCCATGACCTTCCACTTCCGCAGCAGATGCTCTAACAACTAGGCAACTGGAGTGGTTTAACAATTGGATAAACATGGAGTAAACGATACATACTTTGTATGGTAACCATTCTCATACACGCTACAGTCGAGGATTGAACATCTGACTGATGAGGTACAAAACAAGGACACTAATGATGCTAATGACACAACTACATTATACATTATCAATAGCCATAAAGTTGTATATAGGTATATGATCGTAAAAATTTAAAAATAAATGCACATGAAAATACTGTTTAAGGTGTATTCAATATAAATAAAACTTACCATCCTCTGAATTACCACAGACATCACCAAATTCTTCACTTGCTTCATCAGCTAGTTTTTCTCTCCAGAATCTGTCACTGTGCTCCTCACTTGAATGGGCTCTTCCTTGTGTAAATTGCCTGCCATGGTCTTTTTGGAACTCAATCTAAATGATGAACCAACCAATCAACTCATTAACAATAGAATAATGCACTTTACCAATATTCAGCTCAGAGAACACTCAGGCTAACCTCAAAAATGTGCCAAAAGAAATACTTCACATACATGGAACATGATTAACCCATGACCTAAGTCATTAGTGAATGAAATGTGGGTCACAGTAGCCTAATTACCAATGATGGCGTGCTATACACAACAATTGTTACCTACATTCAGTTGCATTACTGGGCGTGTAAAAGATAATGATTACTGCCAAAAATTAAACAAAGATAGACAGAGGAGGGAATCAACTAACTGTGATTTATTTTGCTTAACATATAAGTGAGGGAGGCTGGAAATATGGTATATGAGTGGTGGTGGTATGTAGATGCTGAAGATTGCAGATTTAATGTAAAGAGTTCAAGCGGAAACTTGATGGAAGAAGAAATGATAGTTATGATGTAACTTTTACAGCAGTTTTGGGGTTTAAGTAATGAGTAAATGAAAACATGAATTGAAGGGGAAGAGGAGAGAAAAATACTAGTATATATAAGAAAATTATGCATGAGTTGTGTTAATGGAGGCATGGAAGAAGAAATGGAAATAGAAGGAATAATTAAGAAATGTGTGTGCATTTTGTGGGTGTGTAATATAATTTGTAAGTTTTTTTCTTTTTAAGTATTCCATTGAAACTAGTGAGCATCTTGAAGTAATGAGCTTAAATTTAATATCTTTTCAGTAAAAAGAATCGGATCACACTACTAATTTTTAATAATGATGTGCCTGAGTGTGATGTTCTATTCTTATTTTCCACCTCCTCTCATGCACAATATACCCAACACTATATACATGTCTTTACTGGTTGATTCTTCTTCACATCTACATATACATTCTAGTCACATACAATATTTCAAATGTGTCTCTGTAAATTTGTATGTTCTTTACATTAGATAATGAATTTTAGTCACAAACACCAGTTTAGAGCACCAAATGTGTCACCGTTCACAGGCAAAAGAAGCAGAAACCTGGAGCAAGAAATTATGTTCCAGTCCATTACCATTTTGTTTTACTTTTAATGCTGATTTCACCAGGGCATCGAAAAAAGAAAATGACACGAATGTACATCTTAACGGCAATGCTCTTACCTATGTCAACAGTTATACGAATTTGGGTAATATTTTGAATCCAATCGGTCAGATAATGAAGATAAGTTGACACATTACCAATCTCTGTGTACTTGAACAAACATGCTTTTACGTAAATTCAAGAATTGTCCATTGAATATATAAGTTAGATTGCTAAAATCCTATAACATCTTGCCCAGCAGAGTGAGTGGCAATTTAAACATCTGACCAGCCTTGCACATGATTCTCAGCCTTACTCCCTATGAAACGAATAACTAAAAATCCAATTTCTTCAGTCCCAGTTTTAAAGTACTTCTTATATCCAAACCAATCCCAAATTTTATCTAAGGACTTTAAATGGTGTTGATAAGATTGAAGACTTTCTACAGGCATTATGGAATAAATGCACAAACTTTAGGAAACAATATCTATGAAGAAAGAGAAATATCTTCATAAAATAAAATGAAGATAAAAATTTTAGGCAAGATAAACCACCATGTTCCTACCTCTCCTTCATAGAATAAAATGAAGATAAAAAAATTCAGGCAAGATAAACCCCCATGTTCCTACCTCTCCTTCATAGAATAAAATGAAGATAAAAAATTCAGGCAAGATAAACCACCATGTTCCTACCTCTCCTTCATAGAATAAAATGAAGATAAAAAATTCAGGCAAGATAAACCACCATGTTCCTACCTCTCCTTCATCACCATCTTGCCTGCTCTGCCTTGTCTCTACAAGCTTGTCTAATAGAGATCTGCATGACACCTTCTCCAGGTTCACTGCATCCAAAAGATCTGGGAATTTCTATATTAGTGGCAGCACCAGGTCTGTGTAAACTATGGAAGAAAAAGAAATAATCTTATGCAAGCTGCTAAAAAAATTGCATAAAAGATAAAAACTGCAGTAAACCTAAGTATCACCTCAAAAACAAAACACTATTAATCTGATTGTTCAATTATCATTACATACAATATAGTCTTTCCATGAAAAAATATTCAAATGGGGTGTAAAAACAACCAGACATGTCAAATTTAAGGAAATTTCACTGGGTACCCGTCGATCCTAACCATCAGTTAACCCATTACCTGAACGAAGGGAAATTGTAAGGAAAACTGTATTAAATGTGAACCTGAACTGCTTTGTTGTAGGTTCATACATGCAAAATCCCAAGAGAGGGATCAGTGTAATTATTGTTATTATTTTTATATTGTATTATTATTTTTATTATATTATTATTATAAAATGCATAATCTGTGTATAAGAGAGCAATCTTTATATTACATGTCATAATTATAGAAAACTGTATGAAAAACTGAAGAGGTGGTCTTTCAAGAGTTTCCACAGTATATGACAGGTCAACTGATCATAACACATTCTACTGTGAAATTAAAGAACCTTAGTAAATTTAAAATATCAAAAAAACCAATGAATTTAATTTAGCCCCAAGCAATTTCAGTCTTGAGCTTTCCCCTTAGATATAATACTCTGAGAAAAGCAAATTTTTTAGTAAATTATGCCTCTCCGAGAATACTTACCCGATCACATTACTTTAGGGATATTAGCCTGCTACCTCGCGAATCCAGCCCTACCAAAAGACGAAAATTCGTCTTTCCTGTCTATGTCATATAGACAAAGGGCAATAACTCTTGCCCCTTACCTCCCCTTGCTACCCGCTAGGTGTCGCTTCTTTAGTTTTTAAGCTGAGCGGTATATAAAACACGAGGATGCTCGCATGGCGGGGTGGTTGTGAGGGTTTCTTAGTAATGTGATCGGGTAAGTATTCTCGGAGAAACATAATTTGCTACAAAATTTGCTTTCTCCTTTGAATACGTTCCCCGATCACATTACTTTAGGAGAATAAGTAGTAGGAGGAGGGAATGCGGAGCATCCGACCTCCACCCCGGGTATCCTCTAGGGAATGATGGCTGGATTCCCCATGTGAATGATAACCCGGTGTCCTAATTTTCAATCAGCAACACAGCCCAGGGTCACGTGATATGTGACCCCTCTATACGGTTAAGAAGATAGTTATTGAAATCTTCTTACCTACGAAAATTTATCTGGCGAATCCAGCGAAGCTAATAGGCTGTGCTGATTGTTGCACATGGGTCTGGTGGGCATCTGGGCTGCCAACACCGGACCTACTAGAATCAATGTTTGCCTCTGCGAGTACAAACTTGAAGATAAGACTGTAGAAGGTTGACTCTGCATGTCAGCCAACAGCTTCTATAAGGTGACTGATTTGCGAATCCTCAGAGTACGCCGAGCGTATAACCCACTTCAGCCATGAAGCAAAAGCTTGAATGGTGATATCTCATGTCCCAGCTATCACCAGAAGAAAGAGGTGCTTGTTTGTGACCTATGCATTGAAATGGTGCTAGAGTGCACAAACAGGATCTTACATGGCTGTTGATCCTGACTTATCTATAAAGAAAGCGAGCTAATGACGACTCGTTGATCGCCAATGTATGGTAATCTATTTTGGACTACGAAGCCTGGCTGCGTCAAGAGAACCATCAAACCCTCTGATCGGAACGGAAGAGAGTTCGGGTCACTAGAAAGGACATGTAACTCGCTCACCCTGCATGCTGAAGCTAAGACTATCAAGAAACCCAATTTGTATGATAGTAGCTTTAACTAATCGTGGGTTAAAGACTCAATACTGTCTGAATTGAGTCATGTTAAAACCCAGGACAGATTCCATTTGGAAACAGGGTGAGGGATATAAGTCGATTGAATTTGTAAAGTGTCTAAAAGATCTGAAAAATCTTTGTCATGGCTGATAGCACATGTACCAGAATAGCGGAATGTGTATGATATCATGGAGCGGTAGCATTTGATAATAACTGGAGCCAGCTGTTTTCTCCTCGAAAAGCCAGAGAAAAGTTGGCCAGTTGAGGGATTGTGACACTCAGAGGAACAATGTGAATGATATGGTACCAGTCCCTGAAAATATGCCACTTGCCCTCGTAAACCTTCAGAGTAGAGGGCCCTCTTGCTCTCGATTTTCTCTCCGCAATCAAAGATTTAAATTGTTTGTCTTGCAAGGCTGTCTGGACAAGAGCCAAGCTTGAACATAAAGACTGTCCGGACAGGGGTGGAACACCCCTGGCCACGGTTGCTTGCAAATACTTGTGCTGACTGTAATCTTCCTGGGTAGATCTATCGCCTAGATTGAGTAGATCGGAGACCCAGGAGTTGTTCCATCTGAGAGGGGCAATCAGAACCATCTGACAGTTCTGACCCCTTAACATCTGGATTAATTTCAGTACCAAGACCGTGGGAGGGTAGGAGAATGACCACAACCCTTCCCAGCTGATTGATCGAGCATCCACGACCCAAGCTTCTGGGTCTGGAACCTGTGAGATGAAAGGTGGACAACTTGCGATTCCACCTTGTTGCAAAAGATCAATCATCGGACGTCCCCAAAGTGTATCAATTGGAAGAAAGTCCGATTGATAGAGTGACCATTCTGTGTGAATGACTAGATAGAGTGTCAGCCAAGACATTGAGTCTGCCAAGAATGTGTCCGAATTGTACATTGAGGTGGAGATTGTCGAACCAATGTAGAAACTGCCAGCTCAGATTGCACAGGTCTGGTGATTGGTGTCCCCATGTTTTGAGGCAAGGCACCACCACAAAGTTGTCTGACATAATGTGGGCAGTTTGTAATAAGAGTTGATCCTGCCCGAAATGAAAGGCGTTGATGACAGCCGTTATTTCTGAAAGGTTGATGTGGAAAGGGCTCGCCCCTGGCACCCACGTGCCGCTGACAGTATCGAAGTCTGGCAACAGGTGGGCACCCCAACCGTAGGTACTAGTGGCAGAACATACCGTTATCCCCGCTTGGGGTATCTCCAGAGTAATCCCTGTGGACAGCCCACAGGGGTTGTGCCACTGACTCAAGAATAATCGTATCTCTGGCGTGAGCATGACTGTGGGATCGAAGGGACTTGAAAAGGGCGAAATTACGCTAGCAACGTTCTTTGTAAAGGGCGCATAAAAGGACGGCTGAGCGGAATCAAGTCTGCTGCCGCATTGAATAATCCGAGGATCTGCAACTCTCTTGCTAAATGCGCATCCTGTTGGAAACGGACTCTAGGAGTGCAATTATCTGGATGATCGCAAACTCGAGGAAGCCTTACCAGATTCAGATCGGGAGAAACTCCACCCCAGATGGACCAAAAATCCGGATTGGACAGAGATCAGACTTTATCCAGTTCACGAGAAAGCCTATATGATGTAAAGTGATATAAGATCGTTTCTGCCTTTGAGCAGAGTAGAACTTGACAGATGTTTCTGGAGGATGTCGTCCAAATATACTGCCGACGCCATAGATGAAGTCGAGCGGAACAGGGTGACGACGTAATCCATAACCTTGGTACTAGCCCAAGGGCTTAAGTTAAGGCCAAAAGGTATGACCTGGAACTGATAAACCGAGTCCCGACAAGGACAACGGAGAAATTTCCGCTACTCGTGGGATAGGGACGTGAAATGTGCGTCGGTCATATCTAGACTGACAGCATACCCGTCGGATGGTTTGATCACGCCATCGCCACATTAACTTTCAGGGTGGTTGAGGCGGGTCAGGTCGACGAACGGCCATGAATAAAACCCCAGCTATTGGCATCCTTCTCCCGGTCTGACTATACATCCATGCAGAGGGGAGAGGAGGACAGAGGAGGGGATGGATAAATGAAGTCCCAAGTCCCTCCGAAATGACCTGAATCACCCAAAAGTTTTAAGGTAATAAAGTGGTTCAGTGGTCCTGAAATTGCAGGTGGCGGCTGCCCACAGGTAGGCAGTCCGCTGGCGGTGGGCAGGGTATGTCAACGTCTAGAGTTAGGAGGCGTGAAGGCGGAGAAACTTTGGTTGCCGTCTAGCTTGATTAGACTGTTGACTCCCAGCATTAGGTTGGGATCTATATTACACATTTGATTATAAGGATCCCTTTTCCCCGGTCCGCCCATCATCCCTCCGCTGTGTCAGGGGATGATTGTTTGGAAACGCCTGCGAAAGTTGGAGGGGCAGTTCCTGAGCTGCCTGCCTCCAAACTTTTTCAATTTTCCTCCCAAAGTGTTAAGGTGTCCCAAACTGAGACATCCGTAAAATCCGAGTACGATGGGGCCTGCGCGACGTGGACCACCTACAGACGTCAAGTCGTATCAGGTCGAAGTTGGCAGAAGCAGTCAACGCATTGGTCATAGAATGGTGAGCTGCCCTGTTAACAACTCTAGCAATCCAGGCCTTCACTTCACAAGCGTGGTCATGGCTGGATTTGCCTAGGGAGTTGGAATAATAAATGGCTAGTGAAGTCAAGTCTAACAATGAAGACGTATCGACTACGTTTCGGACTAGCTTTGACGTGGCATTTGAGATCAGTACTGAAGGCGTCTGATGGAGTTTTCGTACCAGCTATACTAGAACGTCGCTGGAAGTTAGCTTCCTGAATTTTTTTATTTTTTTTTCGACTGGCAAAGAAGCAGGAAGGACATCGTCTCTTCCTCCTCATTCAAGATATACAGGTGCCTGAATTGTGTAGTCTTGAGTGGCAGTAGGAGGTTTTGGGCCTTCTGAAGTTCCCAACAACCTATAAATCTTTTATTCTGCGGCCGTGGCGCTAAGCTCAGTCCGGTCCATGACCTGATCTGTGGACGGCTGAAAGTGTTTCGTCACACTCACTGTGTGCTGAGTCGTGTTCTGGTCAACTCAAGCATCCATTCGCAGCGGAATTGTCATCATTTTTAATATAAATCTCCATAATGCTTGTGTAGTGAGGCCAGCATCTACCATTCGCTCAGAGGGAATGTTGGTTTGGTACAGCTTGCATATTTGTACAGCATACCAGGTGACCTAGATGACGCAATTCTGTCATAATTGACACTTTCACTAAATCTCCCTTGTGGAGAAGCCGTCAACATATGGACGGCCGGCACTAACGGCTGACTGAACTGGCGAATGGTCGGCCTGAAAGTCCTGTTCTGGTAAAGCTGCCATATCTGGGTAGCGCATACCAAGTGGCATAGATAACTCAATTCCGTCATCTCTGATAATGTCACTAATTCTCCCTTGTTTTAAAATCACACCGTCACGTATTTGACGTGACGGGAGGTGTACACCGGCAATAGCGACTGATTTGTCTGGTATATGGTCGGCCGGAATGTCGGCGAAGGTCCGGCTATGACCGGCACCTGCCTCTCGAATGGTCTGATTGGACGGAGATTCATCTATAACATCTCTCTCATGGTAGTGATATGTGATATGTAACCAGTAGTATAGATTGACTGACGAGTACATCACTATAATCTCCGTAAATCCGATGTACAGCCGGTGCAGGTTGATGCCGGCTGGAAGACCGGTGCCATCTGGGCTGAACGGTCGTTGCCGGATGGACGGCCGGTGCAGGTTTATGCCGGCTGGAAGGTTGGCTGGACGACCGGTGCCATTTGGGCTGAAGGGTCGTTGCCGGATGGTCGGCCGGTGCCGGTTGATGCCGGCTGGAAGGTCGGCTGGACGACCGGTGCCATTTGGGCTGAACGGTCGTTGCCGGATGGACGGCCCGTGCCGGTTGATGCCGGCTGGAAGGTCGGCTGGACAACCGGTGCCATTTGGGCTGAACGGTCGTTGCCGGGTGGACGGCCGGTGCCTGTTGATGCAGGCTGGAAGGTCGGCTGGACGACCGGTGCCATTTGGGCTGAACGGCCGGTGCCTGTTGATGCAAGCTGGAAGGTCGGCTGACCGTCCGGTGCCATTTGGGCTGGAAGGTCGGCTGGCCGTCCGGTGTCATTTGGACTGAACGGACGGTGCCGGATGTACGGCTAGTGCCGGTTGGTGCCTGCTGAAGTGCCGGCTGAACTGACGGTGTCGGCTGGACGGACGGCTGGACGGCCGGCGAAAGTGCATAATAAAATGGATCCAATTGATCCAGCATAGACTCCATGCATCCGGTCTTACAGGCCCGAAAGCCATGCACGGACCTGCGGTGAAATTTACACCCACTGGGCAGCCTAAACCATGTCAACATAATTTCCTCCATTTCCACATTGCCAACACCCATTTTGCCATTCATGCCTTCGTTGTCGACTTTGCTACTGAAACGACAAAAGAAGAGAACAAAGCACAAATTAAAAAATTTAGCATATTATTAATTCGATAATACTATAACCGTTACTAACGGAGTAGTCAAATTATTCCGTGCCATGTTAACTCTTAATGACCACACTAGTTATCGCCGTAAGCGTGTTGCAATGGGTCGTTCAAGACGAAGTCTACTGAAACGAAAAAGATGATAAACAAAGCACATTTAGCAATTCAGCAGGCTATTAAGTCGCTATTACCATAAATGTCTAGAAAAGGTGACAAAGTCACTAAAATTGGAGAATATTGTAAAATAATGTATACAACCTGTAGAGGAATGATTATCCAACACAGTAATTCCAAATTTAACTTCGGATGGTCAGAATTTACACTAAGATGGCTTGGAATCATTGGAGGTCTAATTGTACGTATTTTCACGTACAGCGAAGCTAAAAAACTAAAGAAGCGACACCTAGCCGGTAGCAAGGGGAGGTAAGGGGCAAGAGTTATTGCCCTTTGTCTATATGACATAGACAGGAAAGACGAATTTTTGTCTTCTGGTAGGGCTGGATTCGGGAGGTAGCAGGCTAATATCCCTAAAGTAATGTGATCGGGGAACGTATTCAAAGGAGAAACTATGCTCTGCCACACAAAATTCTAAAACTTGAAAAACAGACTGGAATACTGGCTACTATATTCTGTAAATCAGACCCAAAAGTGAAAATATAAAATGAAAAACAGACTACAATTTGATAAGAATATTGGCTACTATATGCTCTAAGTCAGACTCAAAAGTGAAAATATAAAATGAAAAACAGACTACAATTTGATAAGAATACTGGCTACTATATGCTGTAAGTCAGACTCAAAAGTGAAAATATAAAATGAAAAACTGACTACAATTTGATAAGAATACTGGCTACTATATGCTGTAAATCAGACCCAAATGTGAAAATATAAAATATTGTTAAGTCGGAAAGGGCAAAAGGGAGATAACTGGTCAGCTTTGAAACATCTTTCTTCGCTTATGTTTAAATTTAAGTATTGATGAATGTAGTCCCAGTTCATTTACTGTAGTGCATAACTACCAGCCCCCGAGTACAAAAATACTGACTACTTGTGAACAAAATACTGATTTTCAGAAAAAAATACTGATTTTTAAGATTTTAATGCAAATGTAACTATTTACAACATATACAACCATCAGTAAAGTAGGACAGTGCCTTACATAATTATTTAATGTCAAAGATGCATGTGTTGCACACTTATACCCTCTGGACGGGCACCATGTTACATTCGGGTGCCCATTCAGAAGGTGCAAGAGAGCACACAGTCAGACACAGGCCATTTAAAGGAGCCTTTTCTACACCTTGTTTTTTCTTCTTTCAATCATCGATTCCAATGTAACAACTTTCATTGATGATCTCAATTCTGTGATTTTCTTATTGAACTGTTTTCGTTCAAGCATAAAAGTTATCCTTTGCAATTTTATTGTCTGGAAAACGTGTGCAAAAAAAAACCTCCAGTAACACAAATAACTGAAAGAGAAAGGTTTATTTATAAAAGAAATTTAATCAATCGATTTTCGATTGAATTACGTTAAGGTTTCTGGTATTTATACACCTCGTAAGGTCAGGCTGAGATACGTGTGATCAAGCAGGAAGCTGATATTTATTAGCTTTTTTGTGCTCTTGTATTTCATGGGTGCCACCATGCCCAAAAGCTAAATCACATTACACAATTTGCAAAACATCAAGTTTTCTCCTTTACTATAAGGCTTCACAAATCTACACAAGACGACACAACTGGCCTTCCAGTTGTTTCTTTCTCTTTATCTTGGAGAAATTCTGAATGTTTTGCTTTCCGATTTAAAATGATTAGAAGTTGAATATTACGAAGACAAATACAGCGACAGCGGTAACTACTTGCAAAATCAAATATGGCAGATAACGACAGGCATGGTTGTAGAACTGTATTCCTATATACATGCAATACATTCTAACAAATTAGAACCGATTCGGCGATCTAAACTGAAAATTCCAAAGAAATTTTTTAATTAACAGTGGAGCAAGATAGCTGAGAAAAAGTATAATTGTTCTTGTTTCCAAAACAAGGAGATGAAGAAACAACATATGAACTGAAAAGCCTATGCATGATGCACACAATAACATCAAAGACGAAGACAAACAACAAGCACATATATCATGAAAGATGGCACTAAAAACAGCGTCTTCAAGTCAGTTAATCGATAGTGGCCATCTTGTACAATAACTAAACATACAAGTTGATGTAGCTGACAGCATGGTAGTCTGTAGTTTATGATGCCATCGCATAGCAAAATATATGAGGTCTGCCTGTGCAAGAATTAGGAACAAAGTTTTCAGAAGAAATCTTGCTAAGGTACAGATAACGCCTGTGATGTCCGAAATTATTGATAGTAATCAAGAGATTTTTTTTTAATGTCATCAAAGATCAAACAAGAAAGCTAATATCCAAATGCAAGTTTGCCTAAAAAAGAAATATAATTGATGCAAACTTTAAGTCATTCCAATCCTAATAAGTTTATTGAGACTTATTCAATTAATTTTAATATGATGGACAAAATCCCAATCTTCCTACGAAAACTACTGGCAACTTCATAGCAGTCCTGTACCTGTGTTAGCTCTGTCAGCATGCTTCAGTGCTCTTTCCAGAGATAGATGAAGAGGGCAGTTCAGCTCCCTATCTTTCTCATATGGATTCACTCCCTCTGAGATCAGGTATCTGTAAAAGTTGATTTTGATATACTATACTCTAACTATAGAAAGAATAAGTTCACAATTTATTTTAATTTTCTTAAAACTGTTTCATATTTGACAACATAATATTAAGCAAAATATCTAACATATAATTAATTAATTTTTGTCTACATATTTTTTTGGGAAGTACAAGTTGGAATATGCAAATTCTACATGATCTGGCAAAGACAAGTTGGATTATGCAAATTCTACATGATCTTGGAAACCCAAGTTGGATTATGCAAAGCCTGCATGATTTGGGAAGAACAAGTTGGATTGTGCAAAGGTCTGCATAATCTCTGAAGGACAAGTTTTGTTTTGCAAAGATGCATGATTTCTACTGTATATATTGGGACATCAAAAAATAAAAATTATTTTTCTTGTCTCAGAACTAATGGTAAAACATTTTTACCTATATCATATGTACCAAAACTTGAGAAACAAAATAAATTTGTATTGAATTTGATCCCACCAACTGCACGCTGCAATAAAATTGATAAACAAAACACTTATTTGATAATAAAAAGAAAAAAATTAACTTTGTATTGTTATCATTTATTCCTTTTTTCATAATGAGCTTTAAAGAATAAATATATCCACGAACTCCGTATATGTAATGTATGCTTCCATACTGTAGCATCAATAATGTCCAATAACACATGATGAGAAAAAAAAATCATGCTTTGAATGTGCTCAAAGGTTTGAATATGTTATCTGACTGAAAACTGGATCCAACAAAATTGCAAATGAGGCCTTACTGGCAATGGTCTTTGGTAGACATTTTCATTCACTTCCTTTGTATGTCCCATGTGCTGGTAAAAAAAGGTTCTATCCTCTGGTTTTACTTCAAGTGCTGCATACATAGCACTTAACCTAGCTCTGTTGTTCGTGGCATTGATGTTTGAATTTTCAATTCCAGCCATTTTACACATGTAATCTATGCAGTCCCAGCCAATGACATGGTTTGGTGAAGATTCCGTATTTGGGAAGATGAATTCGTTTGTTAGTACCATTTTTGTAAGTCTTTGGTAATTGCAATGGTATGTAACACACAGTCTAGTTATAATATATAACAAGTTAAAGGTATTATTACAATATCTGAAGTAGTTCAAAGTTAAAGGATACATACAACTATGAGCTGCATTTGATCTTTACCTTGAGACAGAGGTCATGGCTAAGGTATGTGACATACCGTCTATATACATCATACATAACTGGCAAATGTTTCATTAAAATATCTTCAGTGGCTACAAAGTTATGTTCCAGACACATGCTGTCATCCACAGATTTACATTTCCAATGAGGTGAACTTGCCCTTGAGGCATGGGGCATGGTTACGGTACATGACACACCATCCAGTTATAATTGACTAATTTCATTAAAATATCTTCCTTGGTAGTAAAGCAGACCTGCCGATACAAATTTTGCTAAATTTTCCTCTTCTTGCTGTTTTTATACATCTTACCAAGCATTCATTCACAAAGAAGAGCTACCTAGCTGGAATGCCATTTAAAAAGACATTGGTCCCCTGGAAATATACCATAGAAAAAGTTTGCTTCTTAATTTCTTGAAATTTTCATGAGAGCAAGCATAAAACTTTAACTTTGTGAAAGCCCAAACATTAATTAATTCTTTACATATTCATAAATGAGATATCCATGGTCATAACAATTTGTGCCCTTATCAGTGTTTGGGTCAATTTGTCTGTCTGTGTATAAAACCACTAAAAAAACATTAGATTAAGTTATTTGGCATACCTCGAGATCAGTCTCAAAGTTTTGAAATATCTGTATATAGAAGTACAAATACAGTAATTTACTGGATTGTTAGTGAACTTGGCAATTCAGCATATATACTGGATGGTTGGGGGACATGGCAATTCAGTATATATACTAGATGGTTGGGAGACATAGCTATTCAGTATATATAATAGATGGCTGGGGGACCTGGCAATTCAGTATATGCACTAGATGATTGGAATTAATGGTGATTATATATATATATATATATATATATATATATATATATATATATATATATATATATATATATATATATATATATATATATATATATATAGAAATATACACTGGATGGTTGGGGGACATAGCAATTTTAGTGTATGTACTGGATATTTTTGGGTCATGAAATCTGTGTGTGTGTGTGTGTGTGTGCATGTGTGTCAAGTGCATGCATCTTTCTGTATCTGTATGCTTATCTGCTATAGCTTACATGGCCCAGGTGAGCTTTTTTCTATGGACTTTGCAGTCTTTAAAAAATGTCAGGACTGCTTACAGTTTTCATGGAGTACTTTCTCTTACAAAAATGGGTCATGCACTCATTTTGAACTGCATACAGCTCATGTGTAGTTGGGCCACATTCTTAATAAATTAGTTATCTTTAATAAATGTAATTAGCAAGGCACTACTGCAAAGTGACTTTACATCATCTTGCAATTGTTGTTTCATTTGATCCTCACAACTGTATCTCATTTCATTACTTTAAGAATATGATGTAAACAAAAGTCTTGCATTTAGAAACATATATTTTATACAATATTAACATTTTGTATTCCCTCACATAAATTCATGGAGCTAAATAGTTCAAGGAATTTATAAAGTAACTTCTCAGATTCAAGTATTTTTCAAGGTTGTGTGAACCACATTGGTGTATAAAACACTAACTAGATAGGGGACATATGACAACTTCACACATTACAGTATATACTGAATGATTTGGCGACACAGTAATTCAGTAAGTACAGCACCAATCACTACTGGGCCGTTCATTATTACACATCTACTGCGAGCATGGTCATAGATCTCAATTTTATATGCAGAATGTATTTCATTTAAGGTTGTTTAACTATAAGGTGGTTCTCCATGGCTCCCATCAATAGCTTTAGAGAAAAGACTATATACTGGATAATTGGGGATAAAAAAATGGTATGTTTGTCATAAATTAATATACCGTATTTTCCGGCCGACAAGTTGATTCGGGGTATAAGTCAAATGCACCAATTTTGTAAATTTTCCATCCTTTGTCCACATATAAGTCGATTCGGAGTATAAGACGAGGCCATGTCAAGTTCTTGGCTTCGTAATTTACACTGGTAACGGTATGGTTGTATGATATTCCATATTACTAGCAATCGTTAAATTGCATTACCGATGTTAACTTGCTTGTGATTTAACTTCTAAACAAATCTCTGCTATATTCTGTTATCAATTGACACAGCTGAATAAACAGTACATGCTTGCTTTATAATAATTGAAAGCACGTCCATGTTGTAGTTCATTTTATTACATGTAGTTACGAATGTAACTTATATAAAGTTTCAATGACACAATTCATATATAAGTCGATTCGGAGTATAAGAGTAAGACCTGACTTCAAGTAAAAAGTATAAACTTATAGGCCGAAAAATACGGTAGGCATGCATGTGTGTAAGGATGTATGTAACTATATGGTTTAGGGCCTATTATCACAATACTGGATACATGGTGTCAATTTAAAAGTAAGTTCTAAAAAAAGAACAAAGAATTGCAAAAACAGTTAAAAAATAAAATGACTGACAAACCTGTCCGAAAACATGTAAACAAGATAAAAAGTAGTGTTATAACCAGGTGTATGTGTGATTTGGATTTTTAAAAAAATTTTAACATTTTTTCAGTCATATCGTTACGATGTCTGAAGTGTTAGTTTATAGTGATGTCCAGCAGACATGTAGCATGATGTCCCACCCAGTCATATTATTCTGACACCAGAAAAAGCAGTCCTAACACTAACCTCTTAATGCTGAGTGCCAAGTAAGGCAGCTATTAGTACCATTTTTGTAAGCTTTAATATGACTTAGATAGGGATTGAACCCAGAACCTCCTGCATCCGAGGAGGACACTCCAACTACAAAGCCACTGGAGCAGTGTTAGAACTTTGTAAAAGGTATATAATATAAAAGATAAAGAAAGAAAAAAAATCCTTACATTATAGAATTAAAATTTGTTATATAAACCATATCCCCCCCGAATCTATAATTTTCTCTGGCGGTACTTCATAAAGTTTCTTCACCTTAGTTTACGTAAAAATTTCTGCCTTGCAGTTTGGAAGTTGATACACTTGACAAAAATGTATTCCAATGCCAGTCGACAGGATTCTGCCATTTGATCGCATTCCTTCATGAAAATTTAGCACATACAGCAAGCAAAGTTCTTATGCGGTGTGCGCTTTATATGGTAGGGTGTACATACACCTATACAAGGCATTCCATAAAACTATAAGTAGCAGATCAAGATTTTAAAGTGACATTATGGGTTTGGTCATCCACCAACAAGGGTACAGGGTAACTGGTTGCTCTGATAGAATTAGGTGGGTACATTACTCGGCTAATGGTGCATTTGGAATGTCCTACACTAACACAGGGCAAGATTGAATAGGTACTTATCCACTTATCCAACTGTGGGAACAACCGAATTCAAGTAACTGATGCCCCCCATTCACCACACACATAAATTTGGTTGTGTAACCGGAAACTCTAACCTGGCCATTAAATTTAAGCTACATATTAGTTAAAGATCCAGCCATAATTAAGGAAATTATTGCACAGAAATGAAACTGGGACAGATGGTCAAAAGAATGACCAAAGGAAAGCACCATTAAATATTACCAAACGTCTACAAAAAAAAAACAATGACCATTGATAAACAAAGTTAAAAATTATAAAAGAATTCAACTTCACTAGTTTTTTTAATAAAAAAAATTACCTTTATTGTGAGACTTTACATGATTGGAAAAGACCCCTTTCGTTTGAATCTGCGTTTACATTGGACACAATGAAAATCTGAAAAGAAAATGAAAAAGAAAAACCAATGCCATGAGATATATACATGTGGGTATCACATGACAGTTTTTCCCAATGCAGTCATAAAATGGATTTTTATTGCAATGATGACAACCCAAAACAATTGCCATATGGCGAAAATGAAATTGACACCAACCAGGGCTACTGAGCTGCAATTTTTTTTCTAACCCCGCAGACATGTAAACTGAAACAAAGCCAGTTCAGTAGGTAGTCAATATTTCTCAGTTTTATACCTGACCAATTTTTTATAAGGTGTAACAAAATATTATGTACTGTTATAGTCAATTGGAAAATATGCATTTGAGAAGTTCAGAAGCATGATCTGAGTCAGCAAAAGCAACTTTCTTTTTTACTAAAATGTTTGTGAAGTAGACTTAGGCCTTTCTTAATAACATGTTAATATGTAGGACTTAATCGTCTCAGTGTGCATGATATAGGCCGTTTTCTAGTTATTTTATTTTCAAAATTGTAGCCAGTTGTCTGTTGATCGTCATCCTGACACTGACAGCTGGAATGTCTAACATACAGTTTGAAGAATTTTGCAAAGTATGTATTTCATTGTGTTTAGTATAGATGATCCTCTAATCAGCTGACCCATCCCCACCCAAACCATATGTTTCACAAACTGGCATATTTTCTATTCTATTAAGACACCCTCCCCCTTTGTGTGCTCCTAGATGTAGAATATACATAATGCATCCTCCTGTATTATATATCATGAGAGGTGACTGACTGAGGCAGGAGGTGCAGTGTCTAGTAAAAGGTTAATATGCCAGATTGGCAACCAAACAGGTTCAGGTTCAACTACTATGGTGACCTTTGCTTAGGCACTTTGTTCCAATTGCCATGGCAATAAATATACTGTTTTTGTGCTGTAAAGTACCAAAGTCAACCAAATCATTTCTATTAGCACCCCTTCATTTGTTTTTCAGAGGGATCATATATCACAGAGGCATTATTTTACTTGTCAACAGTTCATCAAGCTTGAACTTGCTCACCATATAGATGGTTAAATTTTGTGCCATACAGATTTCTCAAGCACTTCAGAGAAATAGCTAAAACGTCTAATAATTGAATAGATCTAGGGTATAACTTGACTGCACTCATCCAACAGATGCTGAATTTTATGTCAAAGAGTGTTCTCAAGCACTTCAGTGATATAACTGTGGAGCTTAAAAACTGAATGTTATGCAGTTGAAACTACATTTCATGGAAACTGACAGCCCATAAAATAGATACGCTGAACTGAAGCTCACATGTTTATTAAATTTTTCCATTCAACTACAGCAAAATTATAGCAGTAAATAGTTCTGGAGATGTGACAATTGTTTACCTCAAGATTCACTTACACTTAAACTTTAGTAGCAACAGGTTTAAAAGTGAAAATATAGGTTAATTAATCTTAAAACATATACCTGCTTTATTGGTCATATTAGCTATGTCGATGAGTGGGGCATTAGCAGTGTCAGCTGAAGCAGCTTGGTTTGTTATCACTGTGGGAATGGTGGCCTCTTCACATGGGAGGGCACTGGTATTGATATTTGTTGGACTGCTTGGAGGGGTGTCCGAAGTGTCACTTAACGGGTCAACCTCATTTGTAGGTGTATACGAAACAGCATAGATGGTGACTGTATCAGACATACCTGTAAAACAAACCATTGTGAAATTCTCAACGTACACAATACTACTACTACTACTACTACTACTACTACTACTACTACTACTACTACTAATAATAATAATAATAATAATAATAATGTTAATGAAGACTTTCTATAGCGCTTAATTTTTAGAAGCTTTAAGCACTTTACAACATCTATAATGACATGATTACAACACAAAAAAGCCCCTAAAAACACAAGATAAGAAAACATAAAAAATGCTGAAAATTATTTAAGGTAGGAAACATTAAGTCTTTAAATTTGTTCTTGCAGTCGAAAAGGTGAGTCTTAAGAGCACTCTTGAATGGAATCACTGTCCTTGTGTCTAATTTTAATGGGTAATTCATTCCACGTTGCTGAGCTCTGGTATGCAAAAGAACGCTGTCCATAGTGGGAATAATGAGTATACTATACAAATCATATATGTTTTCACAAGCAAAACAAAAAATGTCCTGCATTAAATTTGACAGGTAATTTTAATGTAACTGGCAAAGACAAAAAAACCACTGATAAATAAGTTATCTTTTATCATCCAAGGCAACAGGATTCCAAAAACATGTGACTACTCACTTAGTGGCCTTGAACTTATTCAAGATTTTCAGCATACCCCAGGTTCACTGAGGGTATGTTAGAAATGGTCCCTATGGACAGCTGGAAAAACTGAAAATTGTCTTATCAACTCCAGTACCAAAAAAAGTGCAAAAAGTCCAGGATGTTACAATGTTATTTAAAGCTAAAAAATACCAGCTTGTTTGGTGTCCATTGAAGCAGCTATGTCCATGCTCTCTGGGGGAGTGCTGGTAAAGTCACATGGGGGAGCAATGGCAACTGCTGTATTCCTTGTATGTATGTTGGCTATATCACTGATTATTTCGCTTTTGGGGATCCAATGAGAGGAAATGCTGATTTAATCATACATATCTAGACAGTCAACTGTAAATAAATGTTAAAGATCCACTATTTATTCAGCTTTGTTCATTTGGCTTATGAAAGGCCAAAAGCCAAATGGTTATTCTTTAATAGATTTCTGGTTCAGCAAATTAACTACAACGTCTTATTCAGGTAAATACAAAGATATGCCTAGATACATTTTGTAACCATACATATTTTATATATGAAACAAGTGTTTGAGAAATTGGGAAACTGAAAAGTAAAATACAGTCGTCCCTTGCCACTTCGCGCTTCGACTTTTGCGGCTTCACTCTATCGCGGTTTCTTAAAGGGGTGTTATTTTAACCCTTTCATCACTACAGACCGGTTTTCCGGTCATGGGAAGTATGTCTATAACCCTGCAGACCGTTTTACCGGTCTGGGTCAGTGTGCTTATTTTACGTCATAGTACCAGACTACATACGTTTTGGGATAGCTCTAAGAAGTTCTTTATTGGTATAACGGTACCAATTGCGCATGACCAGGTGGGCGGTGCATAAGGTGTAGGATCCATTGCAGTCCAAAGTAAACAACAACACGAGCTTTGATTGGTGGATTATGTAAGAGTTGTACTTTCTGTTAGGCTTAAAAAATAGTTTAGCCTCTTGGCAACATGTGAATTTATGTTAATTCCTATATAGATCATATTTTGTATTTTTTATGATTTTTTGAAAATGTAATACACATGACTGAAAATAGGTATGTTGTGACTAGATAACTTATACCCCTGTCTAGTTCCAGCAGAGTTATCTCTCTTAAATGCAATGAAGTACCTGGTTTTATCATCATCAAATTGACAATCCAACATTGTTCTCTATAACAGTGTGTGAGATGCACGCTAAATTAGGATAGAAAATATATTTATCTCTCCAAATATTAGCATTGAGGTCTATGGAAAAACAATTGGTACCGTGATACCTAAATTTAATGTAGATATTATACTTGGATTATCTCACGAGTTAAGCTTGAATTCAACTAGAAATCTCGAGGCAAACAGGCACATTCTAAGCGTGTTTTCCGAATGGCGAATTTCTATTCAATATGGCAGACTTTGACGCAAGATGAGAATGAAGTGTCAGATTATGAATTATCAAAATATTTAGCTATAGTGACCTAACACAGTGGATTGAAAATGAGAGAAAACATCTGGAGATTCATTTGAATGTGCTTTTGGGACAGAGTGATTTCGATAAAGAGGACTTTAAAGGTTTTGAACCAGACGAAGTGTGAACTCCACGTGTGTTTGTTCTCGACGAACCAAAGTAATTTATTTCAGTTTTCTGAGAGAATTGGACCCACCGAAGTGTTAGATGGCTCCAGAAAAGCTTTGGAATACTTTGAAATCTTTGATTTAGACGAAATATTTGTCATTCATGTAATATGTTAAATAAATAATTGCTTGTGTATTTTACCAGTTGTGTTACCTGTTTGCACCTGTATATTAAACGTTTTAATATATATGCACATTTTGTTGAATTATTCATACAAGTTAACTTCTAACCTTTATTTTGATACCTTTATTTTGATGTCCAAAGTTATTTAGAGGGTCGTGAACAGGTTTTCTATGCTTTAACTATGAAATCCTACTTTGCGGAAATTCGCTTATCGCGGTAGAGTCTGGAACTGATTAACCGCGATAAACGAGGGATGATTGTAGTTTCTAAATATTCTATAACTGAAAAGTTTGGTTTGAACAATCCCACCCATCCTGATTTAAATGGAGGAATTTTCTTAATATTAAAGATATTTATTGAAGCAAAAAAGGTATGCCGTGCAAAACAAAATGAAATTTTTTTTGGCATGATGCATTGTAATTTCTATGAATCTTACAAATGTACTTCCTAGAACAGACCCTGTGGTATGCCATATATTTATAAGGTGTGTACCAGCATATAGTGTTTGAGTTTGAGATAATAAAATTGTATGTACTGAAATAAAATGTACTTTCTGTATAAATCGTGAAGTGGAGAAAAAAACTTTTAAAAATGTTTCCGAATGTTAATCAATTATGGAATATTTCTATACTTACTACATAGTATGTTGATACATGTTGATTGGTTGCTTGATGTAATGCTGCCAGAAACATAATCTGAAATGTACAAGAAATCATTTATTAAACAAAACATATATAATAAAACTTTACACCATATATTATCACAAACTGAGTGTATTTCAATCCTAATTATTGATATTAAATTTGGGACATACATACTTTGGGATAAAACGGAATAACACTATATTCTCATTGACAGTATTTAAAAAGAGCACTTTGAACAACACATTATGTACTCACCCCATGTTTAATTGACTATATCGATAACTTAAATATTTGTGCAGAAACCACTTTTCTATTTGAGTGACGTTAACCTTTGCATTTCTGACCTCAAAATCAATAACCTTCTTCCTTACCCCATTCTGTTAACTATGTCATGTAGAACTAATGTTACTATGAACAAACTAATTTTCCTCGTATTGTCACTGTGACATTGATTTTGTCCCTTTGATTTGAAAATGAATCAGTGGAAGCTATACACAATGTTTGGTAAACATAGATGATGGAGATCTAAGTTACTGTTGAGAAACTGCAGAACTTGGTTAATTGTCCAGAAACATTTTTCTTCTTTCAGTCAGTAATCTTGGCATTTAAGGTTTCGAAATTGAAATCAATAGGGTTTCATCCTACAAGGTATCCACAAAAAAATTTGCCAACTCTTAATGATGGACAAGAAAACTTATTGTACAGAAACAAATATTTTAATAGGTGAATAACATCATAACATTATACATTCTGCCATATGGCAAATGTATACAATAACTTTAACCAAATCAGCTAGGCCTATATTAAATCTAGAATAGGTCAAACTCTCCTGTGAATGTAATACCTTGTGAAGTACAGTGTAGCGGGCATGTGTTTATGTACATTAAAATGGCTGACATATTCAGTCTTGTAGTATAAAAAAGCCTTGACAATGACGATATGATTACAAATTTCAAGATGAAAGGTTGTGACTTCAGCTCTGTAAAGATGTTCCTACACTGAAACTGGTTGTACTGCAGTATAAATAGTTTTAACACCAGCTGAGAATAACTTGTATTAGTTATTTATATTGAAATGATATAGAAACTAGAAGGCTGAACATATCTTGTCTCTGAAGAATCAACTTACCACTACTTGCATCAGGAATATACGTTCTGTCTAGATCAAATGGATCATCATCAGAGACTGAAATTCCCAAAAGTAATCAGCCAATTACAAGAGATCAAAATGTTTATAACAAACACTATCTGTTTAAGCAGTTAAAGGAAATTTATAAAATATTCACTTGCGTGCAATATCAAATCTCATTACCAAGCTAACCACTTTATCTGAACTTTAAAGGTCTCCAATGGATCACTTTAAAAAATATTCTCAGTTTTTTGGTCATCAAGCTCAGCACACAAACTATCTGAAAACCAATTTTTATATAACAAATGACTTTGAAAAGAGGTATCCACCTCACTAGATAAATATCTTTCAAATTCTAAATTAGGGATATAATATATTGATTAGCTCATGCAAAACCCACTTAAGATATACAAATCAAATTTGGTAGGCATGTCTGTATGTTTTGATATGACCATAATAAATTTTGATGCAATGGAGATTTTGGCTGTGAGATTTGGGTAGTCATGTGCCTAGCAATTCAAAGGTCAAATTTCATTAATAGTGTAGATTAATCTCATTGGTCAGGTATTATGTATGCATTGTTTATGGTTTAGGGCATGTCAGCACAATATTGATCACTTGGTGCCTATTTAAAAATTATATAACAATAATGAAGAACTGCAAATAAAAAATTAACTTAGACCAACTTGTCCAAAAACATGTCAACAATATGAACAATACCTTTGTAAAACGTATACATACAATAACAGATGAAGGTAAAATGTATCAAATGTTTTCAATATAGAATCAAACTGTGCTATAAAAACTGCATTCCCCCTAAAGACCATGATTTTCTCTGGTGGAACATACATTTTACACTAACATGACCATGTTGCTCATTACTATATAAAGTGACTGCCTAACTACCTAAATCCACCTAGAATGACCAATGTAGCCTAAAATAGTGTTGATTATGCTCAGTTACAAGCAGATTTAAAACAGGAAGACTCCCTTTTCTCTGATTGCAAACATGCACTTTACTCACACTTTGGAATAGGCCTATTACATTTTTCAAGGCAGAACTGGTTTTAGCTTGGACAGATTACATGAAATTGATACTTAGGGGTCAAATCATAGCATACACTTGATGCCTTGTTTTCCCATTCTGCAATGCATCATTTTAGCCAGTGTGATGTTATGTGTGTATGATATCACATGCTGGAAATCACCAACTTGTCTGCCTCACAATAAAGGCCACTTTGAGAATTCTCTCTTTTCTTCTTGAATATATATGACATTTTGGCAAGAATAGTTTCCATTATTCTTGATGGGGAGAACTATTATAATCCTGTTATATCATTATTTTAATTTTAGAGTTTTTGAAAGAAAAGGCTGCATTAATATAAAAAAGCAAATTGTTTACCATCAAATGCAAGAAATACAATAGAATGATACCTGCATATCATGCTCTTCCTTTCTGTGATATTTGCCTTGGAAGAAAATTAACTGCATAAACAAAAAACAACAACCACTAATTGCTGTTTGGCCAGACTGCAAAGTGTGTTTCATTATCATAAAATTTTCCAAAATAACTGAAATGACTTTACCATGAAAGAGTTGAAAGAAAAATTGAAAATGCAACAAGAAACTAGGGGACAAAAAGTCTAAATATAGGTCACAGAGTATCCAATTCTATGTTATAAAAATACATCCATTGTAATGCCATTGGTTATTATGAAATATAATCAAGAAAATTTAAGACAAATGTTAATCATGATCAGTGAAGCATGAAATATAGGTCAGTATGACTTACTTTTATGGTGATATTGCATTACTAACATATATTTTAGCAGCAAAATAGAACTTGAACTTTAAGTTCAAAATGTTTCCAGTAGTTGGACTAATAGATACCATCAATCTATAGGTTGGAACCTGCTTTGCGATCCGGCCAAGAATAAAGAAGTGAAGAAACTGCTGTATGGTAAATCAACTAGCTATCATTGATCAAGTTTTGTATTTACCAGTCCAGCGGCAAATATTTTTAAAATAAATATTAAAGAGAAAACAACAAAACAAAACCAAGGGATCCTTTTTTTGTAAAGTTCGCCTTTTATTTAACAAAGGAAAAACATTAACAGTGAAGTTAATCTATACTTTAATATTGAGGTTTGTCTAGGTTGAGGACAGATGAAATGTCACCAAAGTGAATGCTTATTAAAGCCTCAGCCAAGGTGACACTGCAACTATAACTACTCTCAGAAATTTCTTAAAAACATTAGAAAATGAACGAGAAATTTTCATGTGGCATGTAAGAGGTTATGTTGGCAAAACATGTATTGTACCGGTAATTTATACTAATGCATGTGAACAAACAATTACTTTAAAATGCTGAAAAAATGGTGATGCGATCATCATCACTGCGGCTGTAGAAGCCATACCTTATGGGTCAAAAGCTTTTACAAACTCTTTGGATTCTAGCAAGTACATCAACATGTGGCTCAAAGTGAAGCCCTGACAAAACAGCTTTCACAAATTAAGAATTTATATGATGAATACATTCACGGTCTAAAACACAACCAGAATGGTACTGATGTCAGTAGACAGAAACTGTTGTCCTGTATATCAAATATCCATGATAATCTCAATGCATACCTTCTTCCTCCACTACAGATTTTTTTGTTTCATCCCCACAGTCATAAACCAATTCTTCCCCTTTCTTTATAGCCCTTAGAGCAAAAAGACATAATCGTGGTTTCTTCTGATTCTGAAACTTTTTCAACTTCATGACACAGTTTGGTGGTTCCGGATAAGCGTCATTTACATGTAGCATCTATTCTATAAAAAAGCAGAGACTAAATTTACAAAATACCACTTTATTTCATCAAAGAATAAAGTTTCCATTCAAGATCCTATCTTTCCAATGTTTTTAGTGTATATCAGTAATAAACAAGGATTCTGTCTGCAATTTTTCTCAGAGGGTCAAACATTTAATGTGGATTCAATTTCAAGATCAAGTAAAAAAGTTTATCACCATATTGTACAAAGCAAGGTGAAATGTAAATGATGCATTTTGAATTAATTTACAAGAGATTAACTTCAAACCTTCCAAATCACCACAAATTCAAACTTGCAAGATAATCATGTCACGATTCTGAACAGTTATATTACTCACAACTTCACCAGGTATATTAATTATACTTTTAAAACAAATCATGTAATAATGCAAGTTGGTGAAGAACATGGTAAAGAATAAAGTTTACAAAGCTTTTATGCATCAATCAAACCACCCCTGCCCCAATATTTGTTTCTTCTTCGGTCATTCATTCTGTCAGACAAGTTGTAGTCCATCCCACAAACCATCAGCACCACTACCTGATCATATTGCCTTGGAAAGTTAACTCCAATGTAATTTTACATTGTTTTTCCTTCTTACATTTCTGAAGTCATTACATGGCTGTGGAATTAATATGCTTAAAATCTGACACCATTATTTTAATTATTTACTTAAAAGTCAGAAATGCATGTCAGCTTTGTATCATTAAAACGTACATAGGTCAAGTGATATGACTTTGAAACAGAACCACTTATGCAAGGTTGCTATTATAATTAAAGAATGTAACTCTGTTCTGATGTGCATGTCATTAAGACTTTTTGATAGACAGTTATAGCATTTAGCATAACATGTAATCAAATTTCATCCCTTTACCTTCTGTCTTCAGCACAAAAGAAACATTCATGGTTGCAATGAGTTTGAAGATAAACTGGAAATATACAGATTTGACTTTTACATTGAATCCTCCAAAATGTCCACGATGTCTACAGTGTCATTTACAGTGGAACCTCGGGTCACGAACTTTACCTTCTGTCTTCAGCACAAAAGAAACATTCATGGTTGCAATGAGTTTGAAGATAAACTGGAAATATACAGATTTGACTTTTACATTGAATCCTCCAAAATGTCCACGATGTCTACAGTGTCATTTACAGTGGAGCCTCGGGTCACGAACTTAATTCTTTCCTGAACTCGGTTCATGAACCGAAACATTGAAATCAATGTAAATGCAAACAATCCGTTCCAGGACCCAAGAACAGTACTGCTGTACTCATTAGCGATGTCGGACACACAAACTCCACTCTCATGTTTCGCAATTATTTCTTTCTTCACGTCCACTGTGATACGTTTCGGCTTCCTACCAGCACTTTTTGCTTTCTTGGAACTCATAATGAAGGGGGTACACACGTAAAAACAGTGAAACACCTTGAAAATTGCGCCACTGCTAAGGAATGTTAAACGGTAACTGCATATCAATGACAAAGCAAGGTTGTGCGCACGTACAAGACTAGCGTACTTACTGCGTGGCTTTGGTTCGTGACTCGAGGCACTGTTCGTGAACCGGGACAAAAATTATTCAAAATCGTTGTTCGTGACCTGAATTGTTCGTACTCCAAGGCGTTCGTAACCCGAGGTTTCATTGTAATTAGATTTAGATGGCATAGTTCACATTGTTTTAAATGCAGCTTCATGGGGAATTTAGTTTGTCAGGGTATCTATAAATACCAGTATATATTCAAACCATATCCAAACACTTCAATGAATATTCAAATAGGAAAATGTGGTTATTTGTTTCAACTCTACATGTTTCCATTGTTGAACAGTTTTGATTGTGGTTTTAAATATAGTATGCAAGTACAAATATTTAAAAAAAACTAATATGCGCATATACTCTTCAAAATTTGGTTTTAGGTGTTTAATTTGTAATGTTTGTACACGGAAGATTTGAAAGCATGTTAAAAAAAAGTGTGCCCAAGGAGAAAGATGAAGTTCAAACATTGCACAATGTGGTTAAATCTCAAAGACTTTGGCTATTGAATTTTATTTCTAAAAATACAAACAATATATTAATAAACATATATATTAATAAAAGTATCACTCTTGTTTCCCATTAAATCTGTATAAAAAGATATAGAACATTTTCATCCCATCTTTAACATATTTCCTCTCACGTTCTTCTGCCTCTTGGATATTTATGCGCTCTCCAAAATACTCTAACAAAAAAATCCCATCTTTTCCATTTCTCATCAGTGAAAACACCATAACCTGAAAAATACCATATATGGATCTAGATTGCTTCCCGTTTTCTCTACAAAAGGCTTAAAGACTGCTATAATTTTTTAATTTGTAAATCTAATACAATTTTATTTTCATTTCCAGAATTAAGTAAAACAATACCAGTGCATTGTCAGCAATAGGAATGCAATGAAAAGCAAGTAGCAAAAAGACTAAAATTTCAAAAAGACTCAAGTTTCAAACCTACTGTGGGACCTTCAAGAATCCGACGTTTCCTTCATCTACATTAGTGTAAATATAATATACCTAGTAGGAGTACCATATATGGCATTCGTTGTATCCCAGTGACTTTCTCTTCTGACTGTTTGACCACCAATGTTGGTGTCAAATATACATTTCACTCAAATGTATACCCAATCCCAATCCATGGTTTCCCTACCCTCCCTCGTATTACATACATTTTTTCCACCTGTTTAACTCTATTCAAAATTGTCATATTTTATTTTTAAAAGACATATTTGCAAAACTTTTAGTGTGATGTGATGCGATTTAGAATTTCTCATTGAATACGTTCCCCGATCACATTACTTTAGGGATATTAGCCTGCTACCTCGCGAATCCAGCCCTACCAAAAGACGAAAATTCGTCTTCTCCTGTCTATGTCATATAGACAAAGGGCAATAACTCTTGCCCCTTACCTCCCCTTGCTACCTGCTAGGTGTCGCTTCTTTAGTTTTTTAGCTTCGCTTGTAGTGTGCAAACACGTACAATTAGACATCCAATGAATCCAAGCCATCTTAGTGTAAATTCAGACCATCCGAAGTTAAATTTGGAATTACTGTGTTGGATAATCATTCCTCTACAGGTTGTATACATTATTTTACAATATTTTACAATTTGAGTGACTTTGTCACCTTTTCTAGACTTCGGACCAGGTTGCAACGTGGTCAAGCACGCTTATGGCGGTACTAGCATGTAATACATGTAGCACTCAATAATTTCGCTTATTCCGTTTGTAACGTTTACGATATTAGCGACTTAATAACGTGCTGCATTGATAATTTGTGCTTTATTTACCTGCTTTGTCGTTTCAGTAGACTTCAAAAAAAAAAGTCTTTGAACGACCAAGTTGCGACTATCTAATGGCGGACATCGTGTTGTAGTCACGAGTTCACGCGACACTTAATCATTTCGCTTCCTCCGTTAGTTACGGTTATGGAATAGCGACTTAATAGCGTGCTGAATTGTTAATTTGTGCTTTGTTTATCTTCTTTTCGTTTCAGTAGACTTAGTCTCTGAACGACCAGTTGCGACTATTTAATGGCGGCATTAATGTTGTAGTCACGAGTTCACGCGACACTAAATCATTTCGCTTCCTCCGTTAGTTACGGTTATGGTAATAGCGACTTAATAGCGTGCTGAATTGCTAATTGTGCTTTGTTTATCATCTTTTTCGTTTCAGTAGACTTCGTCTTGTACGAACCATTGCAACACACTCAAGGCGATATCTAGTGTTGTCATTAAGAGTTAACATGGCACGGAATAATTTGACTACTCCGTTAGTAACGGTTATAGTATTAACGAATTAATAATATGCTGAATTTTTTAATATGTGCTTTTGTTCTCTTCTTTTGTCGTTTCAGTAGCAAAGTCGACAACGAAGGCATGAATGGCAAAATGGGTGTTGGCAATGTGGAAATGGAGGAAATTATGTTGACATGGTTTAGGCTGCCCAGTGGGTGTAAATTTCACCGCAGGTCCGTGCATGGCTTTCGGGCCTGTAAGTCCGGACGCATGGAGTGTATGCTGGATCAATTGGATCCATTTTAATATGCACTTTCGCCGGCCTTCCAGCCGTCCGTCCAGCCGACACCGTCAGTTCAGCCCAAATGGCACCGGACGGCCAGCCGACCTTCTAGCTTGCATCAACAGGCACCGGCCGTTCAGCCCAAATGGCACCGGCCGGCCAGCCGACCTTCCAGCCTGCGTCAACAGGCACCGGCCGTCCACCGGGCAACGACCGTTCAGCCCAAATGGCACCTTTCGTCCAGCCGACCTTCCAGCCGGCATCAACCGGCACCGGCCGTCCATCCGGCAACGACCGTTCAGCCCAAATGGCACCGGTCGTCCAGCCGACCTTACAGCCGGTATCAACCGGCACCGGCCGACCATCCGGCAACGACCGTTCAGCCCAAATGGCACCGGTCGTCCAGCCAACCTTCAAGCCGGCATCAACCTGCACCGGCCGTCCATCCGGCAACGACCGTTCAGCCCAAATGGCACCGGTCGTCCAGCCGACCTTCCAGCTGGCATCAACCGGCACCGGCCAACAATCCGGCAACGACCGTTAAGCCCAAATGGCACCGGTCTTCCAGCCGGCATCAACCTGCACCGGCTGTACATCGGATTTACGGAGATTATGGTGATGTACCGTCAGTCAATCTACACTACTGGTTACATATCACTACCATAAGAGAAATGTTATAGATGAATCTCCGTCCAATCAGACCATTCGAGAGGCAGGTGCCGGTCATAGCCGGACCTTCGCCGACACTCCGGCCGACCATATACCAGACAAATCAGTCTGTATTGCCGGTGTACACCTCCCGTCAAGTCAAATACGTGACGGTGTGATTTTAAAACAAGGGAGAATTAGTGACATTATCAGAGGTGACGGAATTGAGTTATCTATGCCACTTGGTATGCGCTACCCAGATATGGCAGCTTTACCAGAACAGGACTTTCAGGCCGACCATCCGCCAGTTCAATCAGCCGGTAGTGCCGGACGTCCATATGTTCACGGCTTCTCCACAAGGGAGATTTAGTGAAAGTGTCAATTATGACAGAATTGCGTCATCTAGGTCACCTGGTATGCTGTACAGATATGCAAGCTGTACCAGAATCAACATTCCCTCTGTGCGAATGGTAGATGGGCGCGCAGTGCTGGCAGCACTACATAAGCATTATGTAATTATTATTACCTTACAACCGGCACCAACCGGCACCGGGCGTCCATCCGGCAATGACCGTTCAGCCCATATGGCACCGGTCATCCAGCCAACCTTCCAGCCGGCACTAACTGGCACCGGGCGTCGATCCAGCAATGACCGTTCAGCCCAAATGGCACCGGTCGTCCAGCCAAGCTTCCAGCCGACACTTGCCGGCACTGACCGTCCATCCGGGTCCGGCCGTCCAGCCCAACAGGCACCGGTCGTCCAACCGTATGGAGATTTTAATCATATACCAGTCCGTCCGACTGTACCGCTGTACCAGCACGGGGACTTTTATCATACCGCAATCCGCACAAATCGGATTGACGAAGATTCTAGTGATGTTTCCGTCTGTCAATCCGTACTACCGGTTACATATCACTACCATGACACATATTTGGCGAGGAATCTCTCGATCCAACCCGACCATTCGAGCGGTCGGTGCCGGTCATAGCCGGCCCGTCGCAGTCATTCAGGCCAAACATATGCCAATCAATTCATTCGGCATTGCCGGCTGTCCATAGGCTAACAGCTCATCCACAAGGGAGAGTGAATGCCTTTATCAGAGATGACGGAATCGAGTCATCTATGCCACCTGGAATGCATTACCCCGATATGGATGCTTTACCAGAGCAAGATTATGCACATAGTGAGTGCGATGAATCGCAGGCAAATCAGCTGTATGCAGATCCAACTATGGAACGGACTGAGTTCAGCTTCAAAGCCGCAATGGAGGAAATTTATAGGGTGTTGGCCCCTTCAGAATGCCCTCCACCTCCTGCTGCCATTACCGACTATAAGGTTAGAGCGTCGGTCGATCTGGATGAGGGGGAAGAGACTCTATCCTTCCGCCTCCTTCCCCAGTCGACAAAAATTAAGGAAATTAATGACCGTCTGTCGACACGTATAGGGGATCCAGGAAATGCTAAGGCGTTCTTTTCTGAAAGCCAAGTACCAGCGTCGTTTTCAGGTCGATGGTACAAAACTCACTCCGGTGCGTTCAGTACTGAGGTCCCGGCTCTGGATAAAAATATGGCAGCAGTCCATATGTCTGCTCCATTGTCTTATAAAGTGGACAAAACTGTGTTCAATGCCAAGTCCAAGCTGGTTCGAAATGTAGTCGCTACGTCTTCACTGTTAGACCTAGCCTCCCTAGCCATTTTCAGGATCGCTGAAAAATCTGGCAATGAACATGCTTGGGAATCGACGGCACGGTTAGCTAGGGTTCTTAACAGGGCAGCTCACCATTCCATGGCCAATGCGCTGACTGCTTCTGCCAACCTAGACCTGATACGTCGTGACGCATGTCTGAAGGGCACGTCGCTTAAACCCCATCATAAGCTGGCTAGATATGACCGACGCACATTTCACGTCCCTATCCCACGAGTAGCGGACATTTCTCCGTTGTGCTTGTCGGGACTCGGTTTATCAGTTTTATGTCATACCTTTAGGCCTCAATTTAAGCCCTTGGGCTAGTACCAAGGTTATGGATTACGTCGTCACCCTGTTCCGCTCGACTTCATCTATTGCGTCGGCAGTATATTTGGACGACATCCTCCAGAAACATCTTATATCACTTTACATCATATAGGCTTTCTCGTGAACTGGATAAAGTCTGATCTCTGTCCAATCTGGATTTTTGGTCCATCTGGGTGTGGAGTTTCTCCCGATCTGAATCTGGTAAGGCTTCCTCGAGTTTGCGATCATCCAGATAATTGCACTCGTAGAGTCCGTTTCCGACAGGATGCGCATTTTAGCGAGAGAGATGCAGTTCCTCGGATTATTCAATGCGGCAGCAGAGTTGATCCCGCTCAGCCGTCCTTTTATGCGCCCTTTACAAAGGACGTTGTTAGCGTAATTGAACCCTTTTCAAGTCCCTTTGATCCCAGAAAACAGTCATGCTCACGCCAGAGATACGATCATTCTTGAGTCAATGGCACAACCCCTGTGGGCTGTCCACAGGGATTACTCTGGAGATACCCCAAGCGGGGATAACGGTATGTTCCGCCACTAGTACCTACGTTGGGGTGCCCACCTGTTGCCGGACTTCGATACTGTTAGCGGCACGTGGGTGCCAGGGGCGAGCCCCTTTCCACATCAACCTTTCAGAAATAACGGCTGTCATCAATGCCTTTCATTTCGGGCAGGATCAACTCTTATTACAAACTGCCCTCATTATGTAAGACAACATTGTGGTGGTGCCTTGCCTCAAAACATGGGGACACCAATCACCAGACCTGTGCAATCTGAGCTGGCAGTTTCTGCATTGGTTCGACAATCTCCACCTCAATGTACAATTCCGACACATTCTTGGCAGACTCAATGTCTTGGCTGACACTCTATCTAGTCATTCACACAGAATGGTCACTCCATCACTCGGACTTTCTTCCAATTGACACACTTTGGGGACGTCCGATGATTGATCTTTTGCAACAAGGTGGAATCGCAAGTTGTCCACCTTTCATCTCACAGGTTCCAGACCCAGAAGCTTGGGTCGTGGATGCTCGATCAATCAGCTGGGAAGGGTTGTGGTCATTCTCCTACCCTCCCACGGTCTTGGTACTGAAATTAATCCAGAAGTTAAGGGGTCAGAACTGTCAGATGGTTCTGATTGCCCCTCTCAGATGGAACAACTCCTGGGTCTCCGATCTACTCAATCTAGGCGATAGATCTACCCAGGAAGATTACAGTCAGCACAAGTATTCGCAAGCATCCGCGGCCAGGGGTGTTCCACCCCTGTCCGGACCGTCTTTATATTCAAGCTTGGCTCTTGTCCAGACAGCCTTGCAAGACAAACAATTTAAATATTTGATTGAGGAGAGAATCTCGAGAGCAAGAAGGCCCTCTACTCTGAAGGTTTACGAGGGCAAGTGACATGTTTTCAGGGACTGGTACCATATCATTCACATTGTTCCTCTGAGTGTCACAATCCCTCAACTGGCCAACGTTTCTCTGGCTTTTCGAGGAGAAACAGCTGGCTCCAGTTATTATCAAATGCTACCGCTCCATGATATCAGACACATTCCGCCATTCTGGTTCATGTGCTATCAGCCATGACAAAGATTTGTCAGATCTTTCAGACACTTTTAAAAATTCAATCGACTTATATCCCTCACCCTGTTTCCAAATGGAATCTGTCCTGGGTTTTAACATGACTCAATTCAGACAGTATTGAGTGTTTATCCCACGATTAGTTAAAGCTACTATCATACAAATTAGGTTTCTTGATAGACTTAGCTTCAGCATGCATGGTGAGCGAGTTACATGTCCTTTCTAGTGACCCGAACTCTCTTCCGTTCCGATCAGAGGGTTTGATGGTCCTCTTGACGCAGCCAGGCTTCGTAGTCCAAAATAGATTACCATACATTGACGATTAACGAGTCGTCATTAGCTCGCTTTCTTTATAGATAAGTCGGGATCAACAGCCATGTAAGATCCTGTTTGTGCACTCTAGCACCATTTCAATGCATAGAGGTGAGTCAGGTCACATACAAGCACCTCTTTCTTCTGGTGATAGCTGGGACATGAGATATCACCATTCAAGCCCTTGCTTCATGGCTGAAGTGGGTTATACGCTCGGCGTACTCTGAGGATTCGCAAATCAGTCACCTTATAGAAGCTGTTGGCTGACATGCAGAGTCAACCTTCTACAGTTTTATCTTCAAGTTTGTACTCGCAGAGGCAAACATTGATTCTAGTAGGTCCGGTGTTGGCAGCCCAGACGCCCACCAGACCCATGTGAAACAATCAGCACAGCCTATTAGCTTCGCTGGATTCGCCAGATAAATTTTCGTAGGTAAGAAGAGTTCAATAACTATCTTCTTAACCGTATAAAGGGGTCACATATCACGTGACCCTGGGCTATGTTGCTGATTGAAAATTAGGAGACCGGGTTATCATTCACATGGGGAATCCAGCCATCATTCCCTAGAGGATACCCGGGGTGGAGGTCGGATGCTCCGCATTCCCTCCTCCTATTACTTATTCTCCTAAAGTAATGTGATCGGGGAACGTATTCAAAGGAGAAAGCAAATTTTGTAGTAAATTATGTTTCTCCGAGAATACTTACCCGATCACATTACTAAGAAACCCTCCCAACCACCCCGCCATGCGAGCATCCTCGTGTTTTATATACCGCTCAGCTTAAAAACTAAAGAAGCGACACCTAGCAGGTAGCAAGGGGAGGTAAGGGGCAAGAGTTATTGCCCTTTGTCTATATGACATAGACAGGAAAGACGAATTTTCGTCTTTTGGTAGGGCTGGATTCGCGAGGTAGCAGGCTAATATCCCTAAAGTAATGAGATCGGGTAAGTATTCTCGGAGAAACATAATTTACAACAAAATTTGCTTTTAAAATAGCTTTAACACTTTTCCGTCATATTGGAACAATGTCTGCAATGTTGCAGTTAATGGTGATGTCTAGCACTGGGGCACATTTTAGTGATTTGTGAAGTGATTTGGATTTTTAAAGTAGCTTTAAAACAATTTCTGTCATATAGCTAAGATGCCTGCAATGTGGCAGTTTTATTGTGATGTCTAGCACTGGGGTATCATGCCACATGATGTCCCACCCAAACATATTATCTATGTCACCTCGAAAGATTCCCCAACAAAGAAACAATGTGTCAACCTATTAACCTCTAAATTAAGTTTATTTGGCAACACCTTTCATGTTTGTCTGACAAAGAAACAATCTGTAAACTAGACATAATGAATTCAAATTTATATTGTTATGGTATTTGTGTACGTTTCATAGGCAAACCAATTAAAGACAGTTTGATATGATTTTTTGGAATATCCTTCAACCAATGTATAGTTGCTCAGAGAATATGCCAATCAAAACCATTTAACTACCTGACACCACTGACAAATAATGGGATTTAAGAGAGCCTGGTCTTCTTGAGCAAAGCGAATAACAAACAAATGTACCTAAATCTTAATTATGCACAATTACCTTTGTAGTCAGAAATATATTTGAGGCTAAAGCCATCTTTGTCCAATTCCACATGGCACCACCATTCTGCATCTCTTTCTGGGTCCACACGTTTGATTCTTTTCTACAAGAAAATCTTTATGATTATGGATCATAAAAACGAACTATATCAAATGTTAAATATACACTGTTTTTCATTACTCTATCATTACTGCGTGCAGTCACAGTACAAAGACTCGCATACTTATTTATCATTGGCATACTATCAATGCTTGCACTGAAAACCTTATGTTAATATAATAATCCACAGTCCAAGGAGTAATCAAGATGTTCAAGATGGCTTCCCTGGTCCATATTGAACAGTTTACACTAAGCATTGCAACTGTGCTATGAATACTAAGCATTTGCATTGTGCATGCCATTCTCAATGTTGATATTTACATGTGGTTGCATGCTTCAGTCTGCAGGCTATGGGCTTTCTGAACCCTTCATATGTAGGTTTCAAAATGAGTTAAGGGTGCATCCAAAGTAAGCAACAGTCCTCAAAGAAACTGAGACTCTACTTACCAAAAGGAATTTCCAGGAATCCAGGACAAATCCATTTTCCCATTTAAGTGTTATGAAAGAATCTCTGCTACTCTTGAGCAAAAACAAGTGTTTCAAATTTTCTGCCACATTGGCCATATTGGAAATAATATCATCACCATTTTCATTTAGGACCCGCTAGATATCCTAAGAAGTATACTAATGAAAACACCATGTTGATATAGTAATCCATTCAAGATTAGTGATAATTAGATTTCAAGATTGCTACCATGGAAGCAATATTTGAGGTCATATCTGCACCATTTTCATTTTGGACTAACTAGACATCATCTGTCTTCTGATGAAAACCTCTTGTCAATATGACTTTTCGTTCAGGTGAATCAGCAATAACAAGATTCTGAGAATCGGTGATGTGATGGTCATATTAGTAGTCAGATTTGCACCATTTTTGGTTAAGACCAACTAGACATTAGACAAAGCCTTTTAATGAAATCCCATGCTGATTATGACATTTCATCAAGAGATAACATTAATAATAATTTTAAGATAGTTGCTGCTGTGGTTGCCTTATGAGACATCCCAGCAGCATTTCATTTTGGGACCAACTAGACCTTGGGGTGAATGTTTGTGAAACATTTCATGATAATCTTATAAGTAGTTAAGGAGAAGTAGTAATAATTTGTGCAAACAGACAGATAGATGATGAACAGCAGGACATCCCATATAATCTACTTTATGAACAGTACCGCTAAAAACAAGTATGCCTATAGGCACTGAAATAGCAGCGGCTTTCAACAAAAAATGTGTCAGGGACTAAAAATGTATACATCAGGGAAAACCCTGGGGATATGGTTTTGCATCTCTTGTCAGAAACCATAAAGTTATTGCAGTTAAACCTGTTACGAGACCAACCCTTCTGCCAACAAAAAGTGGTCTCTCGGCAGGTTTGCACAACAATACCAGTTTCCAAGGTCTAGTTTTATAACAATTTCAAGAAAAATAACCACAATCACTATACATATATTCTATTCTTTATTGATAGTTCTTGCATAAATATTGTATGCATTCATCTAAAAACAAAATTATATACAAAAAAAATATACTTCTCTCATTAAACATGAAATCACATTTAATTTTGAAGACCACATATTTTAACATATGAAATCATTTGTGCATTAAATATTTTCATTTATTACCACCGCAATTTGTTTTACCGATGTTTAAACCACTTTTTTACGAGTAGTCTGCTCTTTTTCACTTCAATAAGTTACAATAAATATTTTCTCCAGCCTTTAAATGTGTTTTTTTTATTTGGAGGTTCATCCATTGTTATTAAGGTTCTATGTATTAAACGTATTAGTGCTCAGTTGTAATAGCAAACTTAAAGACAGCTTTAACTGAACTGTGGAAAAACATGAAAAATCTATACGTGCATTGCATATCTAACAATTAATGAAATAAAAATAAACAATTAACTCATCCTGAAATAGAACCATCTACTCAGAGATGATAGTCAATTGCTTCATTCAAAGATGACATACAGAGATTAACTCTATAGGCAAACAGTGTATCCCAGTTGTACAAACTTTAATAAACGACAGCTTTGCGATTGGGATATATAGCCTTATATCATGGGGGAAAACAACAAACACCACAAGTCTTGAATGATATCATTAGAATCCCGCAAACGATTCTCTCTTGCTGGTTTAAGAGACCACCCTGGCAAAATATGGATTAACTCTAAAGACAAACAATATATGCGACCAATACGTCAACTTTGGCAGTACAATGGCAATTTGTGAGATGTACATTTACATGGTTTATGGACTGAAGCATCTATATTCGGTGGCTACAATACTTGTTTTAACGATTCCTCTTTTGTTTGTTTTTATCAGAACAATAGTTGCTAATCAAGTGGTCATTGTAACAATTGTATACAAATAGGTCAGTGGTGTCTTTTCTCACGATAGTCGTTGATAGGGATGCTCAGTTCTACGATAAGGCAGGAAAGCAGGCTAAGAAGTACGGGAATAATTAGCCGGGTCTCCTGCTTTTTTATGATTCCTGCGTTGTTCACCCCTATAAAAATAGCAGAGAACAAGGCAGGGAGCATACTAAGCAGCAAACCAGACTAGGAAATGATCTACATATACTTTAGTCTAGTTTACGACAAAAACTATAAAACATTATAAGCATAGCAAACCAAAAAATCAGACATCGGTAGCCAGCCTATTTTTTCATTTGTTTGAAACGATTTAGAATGGTATGAGTGATTTGTTTACAGGGATTAAATAAAGATTGGGGGAGATTGTCCTTATTTTTTGCGATGCATTCATTCATAGCAGTGTCAAAATGCATATTTTACCAAGATTCTGCAGTCGTTGGTCACGTTCAGCATGTGGATGCTAATAGGAGAGTGCTTATATAACAAAAGCGAGTCATACATTACAATTGTGGTTGGAAAGACAGGTGGTCGCTCATAGCAACTTTTACTGTACTAGATTACTTGTAATTGAGACATTTAACTGTTGTTTGCATCATAGTCCAAACGAAAATCATTAATATTTTTCCTTTGATTTGTCCTCAATATTTGCTAACTAGTCAAGTATATTACTTGTATACAGCAGAAAGCAGCATTAAAGCCTAAACAGAAAATAAAATGTTTTGTAAATTCAGATTGTTGGCCTTTGTATAGGATGTCAATGAAAACAGTTATGATTTGAGCCATTCTGGAAATATCACTTGCACTAAAAGTTCTAGTAATTTAATTAAAATCGAACTACTTCCAAAACATACATGCAGGATCCTACATAGTGCCCAACACAAGCAAGATAGTCTTGGTGCATTCAAAGTTAGAATCAATGTACTGGATGTCGACAAAATTGAAGAAAAATTAAGCAAATATATATTACCTAAAATGGCTTGAACGTATTTACGAATACCTGGCATGATCCTTTTCAGCTGCAAATAAGCTTTCACATCAAATAATTTAAACATGTGACAAAGCCTTCACTTTGGATTGTTGCAGGTGCTGTCCATTCTGTTAAACTCAACCAAAATGCACCGCTTAGAACATCAACTCTCTTATCACTGATTCACATGTACATATATTTCTCATAAAATCGTACCTATACATTTTTGTAATCATCTAGGCACTATTATAGATGCAAAACCTAACTGACAGAAAAAAGCAAATTATAAATGCTTGACAGCCAACTAGATAACTTGGAAATACCACCTTTACTCTGTTAAACTCACAGCAGATGATGCTTACTTGAACTTAAAACTCTGAAACTGAAGAGTTGTAAAAAAGATTCCTAATTGTATGATATACCAGTCTTCTCTAATTGATCATGACTTTTTACTTCATCATGTCTTGCCATAATAATAATGCAAACTATATTAAAAGACAAATCATGTGCTTTCATTAAGTGGTCATTTCCTTGGATCCCAAACTGCAAACATTACACCCTTATATTTGAAGAGCACCATACAACAGCACTTAATGACAGAAAGTAACGTTATGTATCTGTGGTGAACGATCATTATTTTTCTCTTGTTTCTTGAGGCTGGCTCTAAGCTGAAGAAATAGAAGCGAAAACAGTCATGGCCACAAAAATAAAACGTTAAAAATAACTAGATATAACTAGTTATTACTTTCATAAAGAAAACAACATTATAACAAGAGCTTAGTGTTCTTTAGATAACTATTTTGTATGCTGCTATTATCTGTAACTGATAATGATATATTCAATTGAAAGGAACCTATCAGTTCCCCAATCCCAGACTACCGGTATTGTTTGCCCCTCCACCACCAACATAAAACGTTTGTTTACCTTTTGTCTTTGCTTGCACCTTAAAACCATATGTCAATAATAGAGTTATCCAGAAAAATAGAACATGTTGATAGACATGTACATGAGGAAAGAAGGAAGAGAATCCAGATACAGTTAGAAGAGCAAAGACAAACATACACATGTATTATAAAAATAGACAGATAAATGGATGGGTAGAGAACGGTTTTGGAAATAGTGACAGGCATCAAAATAATCTTTGACAACCTGACTGTTGAGAGCCAGTAATATCGGCACTTAGAACCCACAAACTGCCCATGGCTAGGTTAGAACTTAAAAGTCAGAAAATATGTATACTAACAAATATTAAAACTGGAATATATAACTGACAAGTTAAATATCAATGTTTACTTCCTATTGTCAAAACTTGCCTTAAATAGTAAATATTCACATCATGTCTGCGTCACAAAATGTGAGGCGTATCGTGTGAAATAAACGATCAATAGATGAAAGAAACTGCGGGCAGTTATGTTATTGAAGAATAAGGTACATGTTGCAAAACAGGTGTTGATTTATGTACTTAAACTGTGGAGAGATTGCAGAGTGTAAAACTAGTATTACAAAGCATTAATATTTGAACATGACCAATATTTCTAAATATTTTTACCATGGAAACTTGAGCTTGCCCAGGCCAAATTTGAGCGTGTCTTGGGTGTAAGGAAGGTGGATTTGTAAAGCCCTACAGGCTGGGTCATATTCACAAACCAAGGTTTACTGATACATTTGTTCTACATTGACGTAGAATTAACTGGATCAATGACCGTTGATTTGCAAAGATGAGCTTCATGTTTAAATGTTTTGTTGATAGAATTCAGTGATTTGATGATAGAATGTAGGGGAATTGAAAACATTTTGGATTTTCTTGTCTTTCAGTATAAACAAATCAAGACTGATTTTAGATTATTTTAGAAATACTATATAATTAATTAATTATGGGTACTAGGTATTTATCAATGTGTAAATTGTATATATTCACCCATAAAGATAAGAGAAAGTCTGGACTTTATGTTCATTTTGTGAGTGATTTTGTGAAATATAAATTTAAAATCAATTAGTCTTGATTTGTCTATACTGAATGACAAGAAAATAGATCCAACGTTTCTTTCTACAAACATCGGCAATGTGCACATTGTCCAGAGATTTCTTTCAACTGGCAAAGATCATGAATCTGAACATGATATTAGTACTAAGTAACAATAATTAACATCAAATAAACGGACTGCAATATCATTTCAAACTCATGGTATTCATGGTTCATTCATGCATGACAGAAACAGCAGTCTTTCTTACCATTCTCTTTCCATGTGTGAGCACAGCCACCATGATTCTGAGTTTTCTGTGATTCTGTTATTTGTCTGGTTTAGTTCATCAATATACCAATGAACCATCATAAATGGCAGGTACAAGTTGAGACTGAGTATAAAAATGTGAAATTTAAAGTATCATTATTTTTTTAATTATAAATAAATGTTTATGGATTCTGCAGCTTTAAAAAATCTGATTCATATTTATTACTCTCTAAAGGCTATTTAATGTATGATAGATTATAAAGGGTGTAAGGAAGAAAAAAAATACTTTTTGACATCAAAGATACCAATTATATTTATATACATATATACAAAACTTATAATTATTATAATAATTGTCAACTATATTAATGTCCCATGGATTACACATCCTTCAATCTGGCCTCCTTGCGGAGTACCGCTTGCTCAATGTTTAATCTGCATAAGTCGCGGGAGGTGGGGGTGGGAGTGGGTGTGTCAAGCGTGGTGGTTTGTGTGTGTAAAAATAATACGCATGTGTACAGGGAGGGTAAAGGGTTAAGTTTTGCCAGATTTTTGCGAACGTACTAAATGGATAGCCCCTAACGCTAGGACTAAAGCGCGTCTGCGTGAAAGACATAAATCGCAATGAAGCCATTACAGTTAACAATCAAAATTTAACAAAATTAAGTTAGAAGATGCATGTTACTTTCAGTGGATACTATATTCATTCGTTAAAGCCAAAATCTACGCCCACGGGAGCACAAGATCTTAATTACCGTTTTCTGCCACCTTGATTTATAACTGAGCTAACCTAGCACGCATGCGTGCAATATTTGACATTGGAAGACGAATAGTTATTTTGACTAAGACCGTGTTTTTCACAGCTTCGAAAAAATATATTTTGAACAATTCCATTACGATGAAGATTTTTCTGTTGTCACTTTAGATTTAAATTTAGGTCATCTTTCTGCACTATGATACAAAATTCTAACCATATTATATATAGATTATATAACAGAAAATGTTAAAAAATTAAATGTACCTCAAAGATAGCTATTTCAAGATGAAGTAAATATGAACGGCTTTTAGAAGATTCATTTTTTTTTCTCAAATGTGACTAACTAAATTCTAAGTATTTGGAAACTTAAGTTAATTTCGCTTATTTTATTAAGTAACACATAAACAAAGTTGTTTTTTTTATATTTACATGCCCGTAAATGTCTTCTGACTATTAGGGTACCAATATTTTCAGGGTTCGGCGACATAGTCCCATATGATCGTACAATTGTCTCCGTATGGTATCGTTCGGACTAATATATATATATATATATATATATATATATATATATATATATATATATATATATATAATCATTAAGTGTCTCACCAATTGTACGCAGATGGCACCCATACATATAAATCTAGCCGACCAGATGATGTTAATGCTACCATCAAAGGAGTAGAGAGATGCATTTCTGATGTGAAATCATGGATGACATGTAACAATGTAACAAGCTGCAGATGAATGATGATACAACTGAGGCCATTCTGATCACAGCACAAGGAATATCTCATTCACATACTTTACCTTAAAGAATAAATATTGGCAGCACCAATATTAAATTCACGCATTCAGTACGAACTATAAGTGTTACTCTAGAGAGTATTCTCGCATTAAACTAACATGTCATGAATATATGCAAGGCTGCATATCTTGAGCTGAGACGCATCAGCTCCATTAGCATTCTATTTCAGTTCATGCAACTAAAACACTTGTGTTACTACTTTCAAGACAGGACTATTTTAACTCAATTAGGTCTGATTTATCTCAATATCTACTCCTGAAACTTAAAAAAAATCTAACGACAGCTGTTCGGATCATCGTTATAGCACCAAGATCTGCGCATAGATCACTCACTATCCATTCCATACAGAATCCCATACAAAATTTGTTCTCCGTGCTAGGTTTCACTGACGGACTCCAGTCCCACATACCTATCCGGCCTCATCCATGTGTACACACCAGGAAGATGCTTACGCTCCTCTTCTAAAAAATTGTATACTCATTAGTCCACACTATGAAAACGAAGTCACATGGACAACGTTCTTTTGCATAGCAGGGTTCAGCAACGTGGAATAAATTGCCCATGGATATTAGATACAAAGACACAGTGATTACTTCCAAGAGTGCTTCGTCAAAAGCGAGAATAAACTTAAAGACTTAATAATGTTATTTACAGCAATTCGTATGTTTTCCAGTTTCATAGTGTTTTTATTGTGTTTTGTTATTTGTAATCATATCATTAATGGCTGTCAGAATAAAAAAGGAATTGCTTGCTTGTCCTTTTTAAGGGAATTTGGCTATAGTAACAATACTAGAATTGATGTAGTATTAATACTACAAAGCTATCCCCCAAACCCATGTAGTAACATTACCCTATGTTCAGGCACTAATTTTATGATCTCCAAAACCTGATGTAGTAACAATACTACAACTGATGTAGTATTAATACTACAAAGCTATCCCCACCAAACCCATGTAGTAACATTACCCTATGTTCAGGCACTAATTTTATGATCTCTAAAACCTGATGTAGTAACAATACTACAACTGATGTAGTATTAATACTACAAAGCTATCCCCACCAAACCCATGTAGTAACATTACCCTATGTTCAGGCACTAATTTTATGATCTCTAAAACCTGATGTAGTAACAATACTACAACTGATGTAGTATTAATACTACAAAGCTATCCCCACCAAACCCATGTAGTAACATTACTCTATGTTCAGGCACTAATTTTATGATCTCTAAAACCTGATGTAGTAACAATACTACAACTGATGTAGTATTAATACTACAAAGCTATCCCCACCAAACCCATGTAGTAACATTACCCTATGTTCAGGCACTAATTTTATGATCTCCAAAACCTGATGTAGTAACAATACTACAACTGATGTAGTATTAATACTACAAAGCTATCCCCCCAAACCCATGTAGTAACATTACCCTATGTTCAGGCACTAATTTTATGATCTCCAAAACCTGATGTAGTAACAATACTACAACTGATGTAGTATTAATACTACAAAGCTATCCCCCCAAACCCATGTAGTAAGATTACTCTATGTTCAGGCACTAATTTTATGATCTCCAAAACTTGATGTAGTAACAATACTACAACTGATGTAGTATTAATACTACAAAGCTATCCCCCCAAACCCTTGTAGTAACATTACCCTATGTTCAGGTACTAATTTTATGATCTCCAAAACCTGATGTAGTAACAATACTACAACTGATGTAGTATTAATACTACAAAGCTATCCCCCCCAAACCCATGTAGTAACATTACCCTATGTTCAGGCAATAATTTTTTGATCTCCAAAATCTGATGTTGTAATAACAATACTACAACTGATGTAGTAGCAATACTACATAATTTGCCGACAATATGGAGATTAACATGGATGAAACTCTAGTGCACTTTGATCTTGATGGACTAAATGGGGGTTAAATGTGTGAGAATTAGCATGAATGGTGCAGATTGATAAAAAAATCTGATTTTGGTCCTTACAGTTTTTACTTCAAGAGATGTGTTGCCTTCAACGATAATTATTCACGACATGAGAAAGGTTAACAAATATTCATGCTCCGAAATAATGGATCATACATGTGCAGGAGAAGGGTTGTGTAGATGAAATGATGATGCAGTGGACTAGAGAGTTTTATCTCAATTGCAGTTTTATATTTTTTACAATAACATTAAAGTTGGAGTTTGTTTTCCGACATGTAATTTTGGAATGATTTATAAGTTGTCCCAAAACTTACTACTAAAAAAACACGATGTGCTCCAGAACATACAGTGCACAAAGAAATTACTTCAAAAATTAGTTTATGGTGTCCCAACAAATATGGTGTCCTAACATATATGGTAAATACAGTAATACTGCTACAGAGATGAAGTTTACTGATATGCATTAATGTTTTTAGTTAATGTGATAATATTACTATATTGTTACTCCTGACAGCCTTGTTGTAATGATGTTATTTGATAATAATTCTTTACTACTTTGTTATATCAAAACTCTTGCAGTAATATCACCATATTTGTAAGGTCATTCTTGAGTACCATTGTTTTAATCTGCAAAACCATTAGTAGGTATTATTACTATAAAGCTGAAGTTTAAACCCATGCCATAATGCTACTTGCTGCATTTCTAAATTGATAAACTTGAAATCCTTTTGTAATAATGCTGTTCCAAGGAGACTGCATTGTTCTGAAGCTCTCATCACCAAGCCTGGTTTAATAGTATGGCCAGTAATAATAGTCTAGATGAAATTGTTGAAGGTGCTATTTATACAAGATATTCAGTATATTGAAGTACTTGTACACAATATTTTAATCATCATAAAATATAGATATTTTCAACACTAATGTAAGGCACAATTTTTTTCTCATTTAATAGAATTAAAATGTCAGTAGCATCTCTTGCTGTTATTTCTGGTACTTCTTCCATATAAGGCAGATATTTGGTAATTCTTTCATTAGGAGATTGTTTGAGTTTCATATAAATTCTGTTCTGCTCTTCCATTGATCTCTTTTCAACATATAGCCTACACAGAGAGTCATTATCTCCACTGATACAGTGTTTTCCTTATCAATTTTCTGAAAAGATAAAATTGTTTATTTGAAAACATTGCAGACACTAGCATGGAAATTTTGTTAATACTACTTTGATCCACCAAACACATCTCATACAAGTATTCTAACCATATACTATCAATATCTGAATCAATGATCTTCAAAAATTTAAAATTCCCGTTATTATATTTAGCTTAACTACTACAGATATTGCAATATTTGCTTATATTATTAAAATAAAACACATTTAACATGTTTATTCATAGAAAAGCTACTTAGGTCATATCTCTAGGAAGTAGTTTCAATTATGTTTGCTTCTGATTTGAAATGGTAGTTGCAATAATATTACCATCAGCATTCAGATTTATTTTACTTAATTTTTCATATTAATATTCCAGGCATAACTATTACGTTTCTTTTGTACATTGGTGCATCTTCTACTAGATATACATACTTGTTTCACAACTGGGCATACTTGTCACAATCTTCTTTTTACCTTTTCTCCGCTTGTGTTTTTAATGAGAAATAGGATATTGAAGAATCATATCAAATAATGTAATTGCTAACTCCTACATCTGAGAAAAAAATGGTAGATATTACAATTAATTACAAGCATAAAATATAGAATCCACAAATACATTGCATTTATTTTAAGGTTTATAAATATTTTGTGGTATAACATTTAAGATGCTACATACCTTGGTCCTTTCAGTAAATGATGGGTTTTCCATCTGGCTATCCTGGAAGCAACTGTTTGAATCTGCTGGTTTTGTAGACATTATTGATGATCCAAATGCATCAACATCATCTTTCTTTGTCATGTTATCATCTTGAAAAGTGATGGCTTCCTCTGCAACTGATATATCTGAAGCATCGTGACTTTTTGACTGATCTTCTTTCAAAGAACTTCCCAATTTGTCAATAAGTGATGTACCCAGAACTTCAATATTTTTGAATATATCATTATCCTGCCACACATTATTGTCCATTAATGAGGTTCCTAAAGCATTATCATAATTTTTTTCCATAGAATTGCCAAGTTCATCAAAGGCAAAGTCTGTTTAACTGGCCATTTCAGCTTTATATGGCAATTCATTCAAGGATATACTTCAGGCAGCTTATAATACTATCACCTTTAATAAGCCATATGTTTACTTTTACTGCTAGATATTAACAGTTATAATACAAAGCATTGGCATTACATGAACAACATCTAGCATAGCTAATGTTAGTGATTGGACTCTCTCCAGTCAAAATATTTCTACATTAATTAGAGAGCCATTGGGATCCCATTCAATGCCCAACAGGTGCTGACATTTAGTTTGATACTCCAACCATCAGATCTCAGACACTAGCAAATTTTACAATTATAGTCCAACAACCCTCCCCCTCCCCTTGCTATGTCAGTCAAAAGAACTGCACTGCCATTCTCTGCAACTGCTATCAACAGCTGTCAACTTTGATCTTTTCACACAAGGGATTTGTCCCTCTATTTGAAGTAATTATAAAATAACTTTACCAAACCCCAGGTTTCTCCTTAATACAAGTGGGTGGGGGATATTATGCTTTCCTTCATTCTTGAAACAATCAATTTCCTTGCATGCACTCTGATTAAAGTATATTTAAAGGTGGTATACTTATTACAATGGATGTAGACAGAAATAGGCTTGCATTTTTGTCCTACAGAATAATGATTACATCATATGGACAATAACTTTGAGTATGTATGTATGTATGTATGTATGTATGTATGTATGTATGTATGTATGTATGTATGTATGTATGTATGTATTGTTACATGTTTAGGCTCGAATAAACAGTAACACAGAAAAAGTGAAAACAAAAAGCTTTGTATAATTTAACAAATAATTTATATCCGTGGAAAAATTCTGTAAAAATGAAAAAATAAGAATTTACAGTTTCAAGAATCAAATCCAAAAATAATCCAAGAATAATCCATGAATTAAATTACAAAAGTCCTAATAACAAAATGTTCTAATGAATTCAAGTTCGAGTCCTGATGGAAAATCCATGATGGATGACGATGACATATGCTGTAGTCTGTACAGTGTGGTCATTTACAGTTCCGGTGTTTGAAATCCGAATAAAATTTGTAAGCAATGTCTTTCCAAAAATTCTATATGAGCACTCTTCAAATATTTCCAGAGAAAAAGAATTAATCCTTTTGAAATCCAAATGATCTGAAGATAATTATAAGTCAAAATCTGGCTAAAACAAAAGAAAACAACTTGATTCCAAGTGTAAAAGCCAGAAACTGAGAATATTTCTCTAAAACAAAGGTTATATCGTATTCTAAGATGCAGTTTTGAAAATCACCCAAGTTGCGAAATCAGAAGAGGGAGGACACGTGATCGTGTTTACATATAAAACATGTACACAGAATATGGCCTTGATTAGACGAATGATTTTACTCCAAGAATAAAAAAAATTGTTTACATCTTAAATCATGTAGTCCCATCATGACCTTCATAACAACCAATCATTTTAAATTAAAAAAGAACTTCTTTACGTGGCTGCTACCATTTTTGAATCAAGGTCAGGATCCAGGCCTACACCTGGTGTTTACAAAAAGAATGATTCAGGTCAACTGATTTTCTGGAAAAATATCATCTCCAGTAAATAAATTTATATTATAATAGCATGTAACAGATTAAAAAATTGAAAACTGACAAACAAACAATTAAATTAAAAGATATATTAAATCAGATATACATAGCAAAATGAATGTATGTATGTATGTATGTATGTATGTATGTATGTATGTATGTATGTATGTATGTATGTATGTATGTATGAGTTTAATTTGCTAATAATTGTAACTGATGAGATAAGCCACTCTTCAGATTTGCGCAAATTCATGTGGGTGCTCTTAGATCTAATTGAGCTTAATTTTACTTTTTTTTTTGAAACAGCTTCCAAGCTCAATATCAAGCTCTAATAGTCGGGGTTGGTTTTTAAAACTATTATACACATATGTAGACCATCTTCAATAATATCCTAAACTTCTAAGCCTAGAGACTTGAACAGTTTGGAGGACATGTGCAAAATTATTAATAAATCAACCCATCCATGTATCTAGGATCGTATAATCCCTAAATTTTCATCAAAATACTCAAGGGAACAAGTAGATTTGCTTTCTGTTTTTTGGGGGAAAACAGTAACATTTCCAAGTCTGGACATAGTTATATTTATTCAATCAGAAACTACTCTTGGTTTTACATCTTAATTAATCTCTCTCTCTCTCTCTCTCTCTCTCTCTCTCTCTCTCTCTCTCTCTCTCTCTCTCTCTCTCTCTCTCTCTCATAATTAAGAATATATTTCAACTAGAGTGGTTTTTCACACACTCCTGCTGGGGAACTAGTGATGTTTTTGTGACCACTGCCCCACCCCCCCAAAAAAAAAAATTGCTAACCTAGCCTGCCCTTCTGTTAAGCAAATTACCCTGTAGGAAATAAAAATATCTACAACCCTTCTCTCTCTCTCTCTCTCTCTCTCTCTCTCTCTCTCTCTCTCTCTCTCTCTCTCTCTCTGTTTTGTCAGATAAGAATGTATAAAGGCCTAATTGGTTGTTAACACCTGCTGTGCATCTGACAGTATTTTACTACCATCACCAGCTTGCTAAACAAGTATGGTCTCACAATTAGCAAATTCCTCAGTAAGGAGAGTACATGGATCAGATGTTTACAGTGATAGCTTGGTGTATGCTCTTCATCTTTAATCTGAAATACACTAATCCATTTGCTCTCTTCTACAGATATAATTATCTAAATATATTGAAACACAATAGCATTATCTGACCATGATGGCTTAGAAGTGTCTATGTTGTTACTGCTGGAAAACAATTTGTTGCACATAGATGACATAATAATAATAATAATAATAATAATAATAATAATAATAATAATAATAATAATAATAACTTTTGATAACTTTTGTTGAACAATTTACTGCCAATGATGAGTTTATATTTATTTAAGAATAAGCTAATCATGTGAAAATGTTAGGAGGTGACTGCTAATTGAGGTAGGAATTTTTGTAATGGAAAGGTCAACATCCAAAAAGTTGTTGTTGTTGTTATTGTGGGGTTTAACACCATTTTTCAGCACACGATAGGCTATGCATGGAGGCCAGTATTAATGGTGGAGGAATAACCTGGGAAAACCCTGGGGAGAACCACCGACCCATGATAAGCTACTTGCAAGCTTTCTAACATACCCACGTTGGCCGAATCCTAGACTCGAACCCACGCAGACAGAGATCAGATGGCAACGAAGAGCGCATTAGACCACTCGGCCACTCGGGGCCCCTTCAAAAAGTTAAAAGAAGGTATGAAAGCATTTCAAAGACTGCTGTAATATCCTGGTGATCTAAATAATTTATTTATGTATATAATTTTATGATTCTTAGTTGAAATTTTTTTTGCCATCACACTAAAGTGGATTTGGAATGGGCATAGATATATGGATATAAGGACATAAATTTCCTTAAGGACACAAGCAAAACTTTTTTTAAAAATGCACAAGGAAGATTTTTAAGGACTTAAACTATGTGATAAAGGAAGATATAATGAAAGCAACACATGACTTCATGGTAAAAGTAAAACATGAATCTTTGGAAACTGTTGTTTTTGTAATAGAAGAATATTGGGAAAAATGAATAATGAAAAACCTCAGATTCTGGATGAGATCAAACGTCTCAAAACTAATAGACCACTGACCAAGTATGTAAGCAAAACTTATAAATATAACTTTTTTAAAATTTAATATTTGGAAGTGTTCCTTTCCTACAATGTTTGTCTTATGTTCGATATTTAACTTAATTAAATTGTTTGTAGAATATTTTTTTTTCCTATCTAACCACTAGTGGTTAGAGCATCCACCTCGGATGAATGAGGTTGCGGGTTTGAACCCTGGCCGAGTCATACCAAACACTTCTAACAATGGTACTAACAGCTATCTTGCACTCTGCATTATGAGGTTAGTGTTAGGATTGGTCAGTCTATTGTCAGGATCATGTGACTGGGTGGGGACATCAAGCTACATGTCTGCGGCTTGATACCCCAGTGCTATACATCACTATAAACTGCTACACTTCAGACATCATAGCGATATTACTGAATTTTTTTAAAAACTATGTTAAAAATCCAAATCACACACACTTGCACATTTAACCTTCTTTCTATCTTGACAAGGAAGATAACTATTGTTAACCATGCAAAACTGTAAAGGATGTTTCCAAATTACCTATTTTTAGCAATTATTATTTAGTATAACTGGAGTTCTAGCTTGTGTACTTACAAGGAGAGTTAGAAAACCAAATCATCTAAAGGCTTACCGCCGGGTTGGAGAGCATCTAAAATTCACATCTATGATGTGGATCATGTAGTACGAAAACTGGTCTTAGGGTGCAAGGGACAGTTTGTATGATCAAATTTAATGTTGCATACATCTGTCAAATAAATTTTTTAAACAATAAACAATACATGAGGTCAAAAAGGTCCATGATTTTGAATAGGCTTAATAAAGCAAAACATAAGAATATCACTCACTTGGCCTAATCAGTCAATGGAAGTTCACAGAATAAAAAGTTGTTGCACCCCACCCCCAAATTTTTACATGCATTTTTCATGTTCGAAGGCCTGCCATTTTTGAGAGTACATGATGCTCACAGTGCAAACACTAGCCCATTCCCTGGGTAATAATGCGCAAAACATTGTCTACTTAATAGCTAGATGTAAGTCAAAATATTTGTCATCCATGCAGTTTTGAGATATTCTACTTGCCTTGAACCAACATGTATGTTGCTATAACTAGCTAGCTCTGCTTCCTAGCGGACTATTGGTATTTCATTGGCTACATACTGTGCAGAGATTATATGAGGTGTACATGCCTCACATCAATTTCAGGAATAATACAAACCTAAAAGACCTAATTAACAAATATATCCATATCTTTAATTATAATATCTAAACAAAAGTCATGCCATAGCCTTAAGTTAAGAAATTTGCCATCTACAATATCTTGTGGGTGGTGTTGGAGGTTGGTGAAGGGTATCCATTGGAAAGCCAAAAGCAAAAGATTTTTTGCTAATACCATATGAACAGCAATGAAGCAGACTACACAGGCTGCATCATTTTGATTGCTGTCGATATTTTAGATAAAAAGTAAAAATAAAAATCAAAGTTAAAAGATAAGTAACAAAACAATAGTCACAACAATACTCTTATTGAATTACAGGGCATTGGTTTTACCATTTTAAAAATATTTCTGCAACATTTAAGATAGTTCTCTTAACAACATTGACAATTTGTGTTTTAGATTTCACCTGTCACTTTGTTTACTTCTTCTCTTTCCTCTTTTCTCATTAGATTATTGACAGTATGAACCTTTGTTTTATATGTAACCAAAGAATAACAAATCAAATGTTCACTATTACAGTTTTGGAGAAGATTGTCTCTGCAAATACTAGAAGTAAAGTGCTTAGCAATGTCAAATATCATTGATTTTAAAATATGGAAAATGGATGAATTCTTGAGAAATGCCTTCATGGGTTTGGGTAACCCAGTTAAAAGAAGGAATGGCTAGAAAAATAAGGTAATACTTAATATATCTATTGCAAGATTCGCATATTATAAAACAATGGGAGACATATATTAGATCATGTTGGGGTTATGAATGTATCTTCAATTCTGTTGCATCCAATTCAGGGGAATAATTTGAATAATTTGTTTTACTGAACAATAACTTTCAGTTTGCAATACACAGAGTAAAAGCAGATGTAAATGGCAACAAGATAGTTTTAAAATATTTCAGCTCAGAATCACAGGTATACACTTATAAACAAATAACAATATAGTTTCACAGTATGCAGATGACACCACTCTTACCCTGGATGACTTTATGAAATCCCTTAAGTGAAAACTAGATGTTATCTGCTAATATTGAAAGTTTTTAGGACTCTGTATAAATAGTGAAAAAAAACAATGTGTATTTATATAATCAATGCAGTGAAAAACTACCTAAACTGGTTTACTTCTTATTTAACCGATAGAGTGCAAAATATTTTTTTTAAATGAACAACTTTCTGAAAGTTAAAAATATTAAATGTGGAGTACCACAAGGCTCTATCATTGGACCTCTCTTATTCATTCTATTTATCAACGATTTACCTCTTAAGATTGGAACTTCAAGTTCTTCCATTGACCTCTATGCAGATGATACTACACTGTCTGAGACTGCTAAAACCAAAACAGTACTTGAAAATAACTTACAAGATGCTCTCAACAGACTTCAGGTATGGTGCAAGGAAAATAGTATGATCATGAATACAGAAAAACAAAAGCCCTACTAGTTACAACACAACAAAACCAAGCAAGCTAGATAGTGACAAACTCCAGGTTCTATTTGACAATGTGAGCCTAAATATGACCTCTCAAAATAGAATTCTTGGTGTATTCATAGGTAACAATCTTATTTGGTCTATTCACATTAAACACATTTCAAAAAGGTTAATTCTTATCTTTGGCTACTGAGGAAAATCAAAACATACATTCCTCATCAATATAGGGTCATCTTTTATAAAAGTTATATTCAGCCATATCTGGAATACTGTAATGTAATTTGGGGTAATACCTCTAATTCAAACATAACAGCACTTTTAAGAGGTCTTGCCATTTAATTCTAGATCAATGTATAGACAATTTTCAGGATGCAATAAAATAATATAAAGTTTTTGAAAATACATGAAATAATATTTTTTAGAAAGGCCAAATTGATGTATAAAGTCTTCAGAAAAGCCATTCCTGTCTATCTAAGCAATATCTTTCACCAAAAGAGATGCTGATGGTACTCCAAATTTAAGCTCCATTAGAAGAAAAAATTACATTATACCAAGGCCAAAGAAGAAATTGTTTAAAAAAACTTTTCAATATACTGGTCCACTGGTATAGAACAACATTCCCAGTGACATAAGGCTGGCTCCTAGCATTTCTTCTTTTCATAATCGATGTCTTAAATGGATGAAATCTTTAAAAAAATTTACAGTTCTAGTACCAAAAAATATACTGCCTGCTTTTCTGTAATTTTGCATCATTTTCATAGCTGAGTTTTTCAATGCAGGATGATATTTTATGTTTTATATATGTTTATGTTTACACAGAACCTGTGCATGTGTTCCGGGCTTGATACTTTGAATTTTACAATTACTTAATTATTTAGTGTCAAGCCAGACTTTTCACATCATGTTGTATATACTGTATATATTGTACATAGCAGATAGAAGGCCTCAAGATAGATTAGTTCTGTACCTAAATGAGTTGCCTTCTCTAAATAAAGTCTTTATTATATAAAATATAACTGGAAGTATAATAAGGTACTGTGAAGAATATCATTTAGATTGGAATACATCTTATTTTATGTATGTAGGTACATGTGTTACATTCTCTATAGAATATCATTTAGATTGGAATACATCTTATTTTATGTATGTAGGTACATGTGTTACATTCTCTATAGAATATCATTTAGATTGGAATAAATCTTATTCTATGTATGTAGGTACATGTGTTACATTCTCTATAGAATATCATTTAGATTGGAATATATCTTATTTTATGTATGTAGGTACATGTGTTACATTCTCTATAGAATATCATTTAGATTGGAATACATCTTATTTTATGTATGTAGGTACATGTGTTACATTCTCTATAGAATATCATTTAGATTGGAATATATCTTATTTTATGTATGTAGGTACATGTGTTACATTCTCTATAGAATATCATTTAGATTGGAATATATCTTATTTTATGTATGTAGGTACATGTGTTACATTCTCTATAGAGTTAGATGATATGGTCAGCTTAATTATGAAAGCAAATTTAGCGAAGTTAAATAATTACTTTTACAGATGTCGGTATGGCCATGTTTATTTAATGCTTTTGTTGAAAGGAAAAGAAACACGTAGCAGTTGTATATACACATCAGTAAAGTAGAGTAATTTCAAAGGTAATAATGCAGTAAATTTTTAAAGTGCTATTTGTCTCATAGGAGATTGGTAATAAGAGAAAATAATCATTTAAAATAGTAACAAAATGCAAATATTGACAACAGTATAAAACTTGTAATAACAAGCAAATGTTGAATCTAGTGATAACATGCATATATGTGTATATGTCTAAGTATTTGTGTTTATATATATGTGTGTATACTAAATATGTGTACATGTAAAAAAATGCTTACAATAAATATATGTTCTTTTTTCTACTTGCACTCTATTCTTTTATTTGCACTCTCTCTCCTTAAGAGACTGCTGACATATTTGTCTCCCTCTTTCTTTTTCTCTCTGTAAAGTAGCCAATATTAAGTTCTGTATTGGGCTTAGAATATAATGCTAAATAGTAGTGTTAACCAATATTCCCTATAAAGTAATTTGCTTATAATGAATTATGAGGTAGTCAGTCAGATGGTTCCCTTACCCACTACTGCCTATGTTTAAGGAATAATTAAAAAAATGTCCCATTCTGCTATGGCAGTGGTGTCATAAAAAATGTTAACATGAAATAAGTGCAATTTCTCAACATTAATAATATTTATGTTTTCCAAAATTGTTCTGTTAGAATTGTTTGCATTTAAAGTTGTATCACATTTGTGCAAATCAACCTTCACTGATGCATACAACACATGATCAGAACATTGTAATGCCAAAAGTTACCTACTATGTATTTGGCTATTTGATCTGATGCACATAAACTTATTTTTACTTAAGTCATTCTTTACCAGTAATGTTTTCTTTTTATTGTCATATTAATGTATTTTTATTAGGATCCTATTTTTGCTAACATGGATATATCATAAGCCCAATTTGCAAACATGTTGAAATTATTTTAATATTATGTACTTTAATGTACACAGTCTATGACATAACAGTGATTTGATACACTGAGAAAGCTTAGTTGGCATAGTGTAGGACTATAATCCAAGATATTCAGGTTTGATACTGGCCTATGCCAGCCTGGGTTACCTGTCTTGGTGTGTCCTTGGGAAAATTACTTAGCTCCAATTTCCTCAGCATGATTTAGCCAATAATGTGTTGAAAGTGCCATAAAAAGCACAAGAAAATTGATACTGGGAAATGTCTGAGGCCCAAAAGTATTTTTACTATTGCACTGTTTTTAATATATATATATATATATATATATATATATATATATATATATATATATATATATATATATATATATATATATATATATAGCACTTCAACACTTCAAATACTTTGCTAACCAGCTCAATTAGATGCACAAATAAATTTTGGGATTATAAAATAATTAATTTCTTTTTCTTAATATGTGGGTGTGGGAGTGCTAGGGTCAGCAACAAAAAACAGATTGTCGGCCGACCAGAAACACACATTTTCTTTTTTATGACTAATATAGTGATTTTTGCTGAGATGTGGCTTAAGCATAGTATTCTAAATCAGCGGTTCTCAACCTGTGGGTCGCGACCCCGTCAGGGGTCGAACAACGATTTGCCAGGGGTTGCTTACGACCATCGGAAATATACATTTTTACAGTTATGAGCGAAAAAAAATTTACGGTTGGGTCGCCACAACATTTGGAATTGCATTAAAAGGGTCGCGGCACTAGAAAGGTTGAGAACCGCTGTTCTAAATGATGAAATACAGGAAGGAAAGGTTACACTTGAGTGTGAATCAAGTATTAAAAAAACATTCATACTGTTCTACAGCGTGACTTGGAGATTTCTGACCTTGAATGTTCATAGATAGAACTAAACAATACAGGTAAGAAGGTAGTAGCTGCAGGAATATAAAGATCACCCAATTATAACACAGCTGTTTAGGAGCAACTTTAATTTAGTATAGAGATAGCCCAATCCACTATACTTAGCCATTTCATTTCAGTAGATTTTATCTGAAAATTTTATCCTTCCTAAATAAAAGAAAATCACTGTTTTGAAACCTAAACTCAGCTAATGTGTAAGGATATAGAAATGGTCCCAAATTTAGTTGGTCACATTGAATTCATAGAAGACTGAATTAAATCCAATACAATATCATGAAATGGGTACTCAAACTAACCAAATATTAATACATGGCTAAAACAAACATGCAAAGAATTACTAAATATGCTCATTTGGGTGTTATTTTTGTTAGTGATTCCTCATAGTACGAACATACTCAATATATTCCTGATAAAACCTGCAAGGAAGTTTAAAACTTGATTGTCCTTGGAAAAGTGTACACAATGGTTATATTTTATCAAGTTTTGGCTGAAATTCAGTCTCAGTTTGATGAACTTAGGATTTAATGGACACAATGATTTCTGTATTAATATACAGATATACAAATCTATTTAAAGCATAATAAAGATGGTTTTCCTTAGAAGATATGGAGCTATGAATATGTGATATTGCCACTGATTTTCTTGTTTCAGTTTTTCTTTTCGTTTTTATTCAAGAATGCTACACAGAGCATACATTCAATGAATTTTGTAATTTTCATATATAAATGATAGCTATTTTAAGTAAATTTATGACCAGGAATGTGTATCTGCCAAAAGTGACAGTCACATTGTACCAAGAGTGACAGTCACACTGCACCAAGAGTGATAGTCACATTGTAGTAAAGAGTGACAGTCACATTGCACCAAGAGTGACAGTCACACTGAACCAAGAGTAACAGTCATTTTGCAGTAAAGAGTGAGTCACATTGCACCAAGAGTAACAGTCACTTTGCAGAAAAGAGTGACAGTCACATTGCACGAAGAGTGACAGTCACATTGCAGTAAAGAGTGAGTCACATTGCACCAAGAGTGATAGTCACATTGTAGTAAAGAGTGACAGTCACATTGCACCAAGAGTGACAGTCACACTGAACCAAGAGTAACAGTCATTTTGCAGTAAAGAGTGAGTCACATTGCACCAAGAGTAACAGTCACTTTGCAGAAAAGAGTGACAGTCACATTGCAGTAAAGAGTGAGTCACATTGCACCAAGAGTGAGTCACATTGCAGTAAAGAGTGAGTCACATTGCACCAAGAGTGACAATCACATTGCATTAAAGAATGAGTCACATTGCACCAAGAGTAACAGTCACTTTGCAGTAAATAGTGACAGTCACATTGCACCAAGAGTGACAGTCATATTGCAATAAAGAGTGACAGTCACATTGCACCAAGAGTAACAGTCACTTTGCAGTAAATAGTGACAGTCACATTGCACCAAGAGCAAAAGTCACATTGCAGTAAAGAATGACAGTCACACAGCACTAAGAGCAAAAGTCACATTGCAGTAAAGAGTGAGTCACATTGCACCAAAAGTAAAAGTCACATTGCAGTAAATTCTAAACTGGTTGCCCATAATTCATGAGAAAACAATCAATGGTGAATTGCAGTCTACAAAGCATTTATTTACTGTGTACTGGCGAGAATTACAGCAAATTCAATTTCTAAAATCAAGTAAAACATATATGTTGCTTCTACTGACACAGATGTAGCTTCCTCTTGTGTTTGCATGAAGTTCAGGCATGTATAATACTTTTAATTAGTTTGCCATATTATCCACCATTGCATGCAATAATCAGTATCAATGATATCATGATTTCCAGAATCACTGCAAAGTTATAAAACTGACAAGTTATAAAACTTGTGCATGTCTAGTTTTAAAATGACTTAGACACACGAACCTTAAGATATATTACTACATACTATTGCATAAAGTATGTCTGCAAAGATGGTATTAATATTACTCTGTATCATATCTAAGAATAGCAGACAATGGGACATATATAGCATTTGGCTAAATCCATGGTAGATATATTAGTTAGATTGCTTCAATTCAAGTTTAAAGCTTGCTTTTGAAGCAATCCAGACTGTGAGTGAGACATTTTATGCAAATTTTAAATTTTTATGTAAAATTTGTACAGCTAGATAAATATGTTTTAAGTGTTATGAAGTAAGGTTGGGGGTAACTGGTTACCAATTTTTGTAAATGGTTACCAATAATATCGGAATGATCAGCAGTCATTCCGGGTAATCAACACAGTACTAATAAATATGGCATAAAGTAGCCACCACAAGAACCAAAACATTTTGAATTGAATTTTATTTGGGTTCAAGATTGACAGATTAGAGGACGTTGAGATTAGGTTTCTGTTCAATGTTCAATGCATCAGAAAGACCACATATTTAAACATAGTTATAAGTCATCATGAGATTGACCTTCTTGGAATATATTTTCATATAATTTTTACACCTGGATAAAGAGGTGATCTATGATTTGTTTTCAAAACTGACAAGACAAAATCTTTAACCTAGTTTTTATGATAGTTTATAACATCAGCACTGTTTACAGGAAAAGATACTGTTTGCTACATATAGATGCTATAAATAAATGGAACCAATCAAAAGTACTATATTGTTACTATACAAAATCGTTTATTGTAGTAAGATGTTATACTTACAAGCATGTTTGCTGGAAGCACACTGATGCAGAAAATGTCATACAGTTTGAAAAAATAATAGTGACAGCATCATAGTTTTGAGTACTACACATATAGTTTATACTGGAGCATATATCAGTATATAAGAGAGAGAGAGAGAGAGAGAGAGAGAGAGAGAGAGAGGAATGGGTACACAAAACTTGTGAGGGCTGAATGTTTTTTGGCTTAAAATTCATTTTGGTATGATAATCATATTAGACATGGTTCTATATGTAAGACGTTATGCCTGACATACTGGCTTAAAATAAATTCAAGCAATATGGTTCTGGTAGCTTTTTCTCCTTATTTACTTGTGTGCCTTTACTAAATAGTAAGTTCCATTCTGTTATTTATTGTACACTTTTACACAGGTGTAGGGGAGTCATGCACATGAAATTGTTGATTATGGTTAGATCATTATTGCCATCATCTCTAAACAAAGGCTGACTCTGAACTACAAGCTCTGATACTTTGAAGACCATGCAACTTAGGCAGGTGCTCTGATAATTAACAGAGATTGATGTATCACTGGACAATCAGGACCAGCAAATCTGATTAGTAACACAGATAAGAGATAATTGTGATTGACTGTAATTAAGAAGAGCTATAGAACACTTGTACTAACAGATGAAATAATTTTCAGCCTAACAACTGCATATCAAAGCTATCTTCATTAACTAATTCCCAAGGGTTAGTGGTGAACAGAGTCAGTGTCTGAACCTAATGCTGCCTCTAATGTTAACCCACTCCTTTTGAAAAGAGCATCACTCTGAATGTAGAATGAAGAAGGTCAGTTTTTTAATTACAATGAATTGGAATAAAGGTATGGTATATCACTCAGCTGATAACTTATGCTAATGTGACAAATTAATTAATGTAACCATTTGTTACTTTACATAAGCCAGAGAACCATTGCAAATATTTTAGAAAAGTAGTCTCTAGATGCAACTGTGAACAAGAATTTTGAAGTAGAAAACAAATTCAGATGTAAGTTATCTTGACAATGAAATGCTGTTCAAAGTGATAATACAGGGCATGTCAAAAAATAACTTTCTTTTAAATGATATAAAAGTAGGTACTATAATGAGTTGCCAAAAATAACGAGGTTAATTTTGTTTTCCTTGTTATTGTAAGTATTTGTTCTTAGAGTCTGCTTCATTAGCTATTATATTGTTGAGCCAGATTTTACTATTTGCTTTTTGTTTCTTGCTTTTGCTGGTTTTATCAGCACCATTATGACCAAATACTTTTCCCAAGGACACACCAAAGCAGTTAGCTCAATGCTGGTTTGAGCCAGCCTGTCAAAGCTTGAATGTTAGGATTACTAGTCTGATTCCCTGTCAACTGAGCTTGTTTTACTAGGTGAACATACATACATACATACATACATACATACATACATACATACATACATACATACATACATACATACATACATACATACATACATACATACATACATACATGCATGCATACATTCACACACACATGCATGCACCCATGGATACATACATACATAAATACATACATACATGCATGCATAAATACAAACATACACACACACACACACACACACACACACACATGCACGCACCCATGGACATACATACATACATACATACATACATACATACATACATACATACATACATACATACATACATACATACATACATACATACATACATACATACATACATACATACATACTTTCCCATCCACAGTTGCAATACGCTTATATAAATACATACATAGCCAATCATGATATAGACAGAATATTGACAATTTCTTGGACTTGGAATTGTTGTAAGATGGCATGTTCAAGTACAAAGTGTGGAAAGTAAAACAATACAATGAGGTTATAATGTCTATATATATATATATATATATATATATATATATATATATATATATATATATAAGCTGTCTTCTCCAGTTGTTTTTACTTAATTGTGCTAAAAAGTTTTTATTTTCAAAATCTAATTCTGAAAAGCCTACGTCCAGGTGACCCTGCACAGCTACACAGGAACAGCTGCAGAATAGTGTTGTAGTATTAATACTACATCAGTTGTAGTATTGTTACTACATCAGGTGTTGGACATCATAAAATTAGTGCCTGAACATAGAGTAATCTTACTACATGGGTTTGGGGGGATAGCTTTGTAGTATTAATACTACATCAGTTGTAGTATTGTTACTACATCAGGTTTTGGAGATCATAAAATTAGTGCCTGAACATAGGGTAATGTTACTACATGGGTTTGGGGATGGGATAGCTTTGTAGTATTAATACTACATCAGTTGTAGTATTGTTACTACATCAGGTTTTGGAGATCATAAAATTAGTGCCTGAACATAGGGTAATGTTACTACATGGGTTTGGGGGGATAGTGTTGTAGTATTGCTACTACATCAGTTGTAGTATTATTACTACATCAGGTTTTGGAGATCATAAAATTAGTGCCTGAACATAGGGTAATGTTACTACATGGGTTTGGGGGGATAGTGTTGTAGTATTAATACTACATCAGTTGTAGTATTGTTACTACATCAGGTTTTGGAGATCATACAATTAGTGCCTGAACATAGGGTAATATTACTACATGGGTTTGGGGGGATAGTGTTGTAGTATTAATACTACATCAGTTGTAGTATTGTTACTACATCAGGTTTTGGAGATCATAAAATTAGTGCCTGAACATAGGGTAATGTTACTACATGGGTTTGGGGGGGATAGCTTTGTAGTATTAATACTACATTAGTTGTAGTATTGTTACTACATCAGGTTTTGGAGATCATAAAATTAGTGCCTGCACATAGAGTAATGTTACTACATAGGTTTGGGGGGATAGTGTTGTAGTATTAATACTACATCAGTTGTAGTATTGTTACTACATCAGGTTTTGGAGATCATAAAATTAGTGCATTAACATAGGGTAATGTTACTACAAGGGTTTGGGGGGATAGCTTTGTAGTATTAATACTACATCAGTTGTAGTATTGTTACTACATCAGGTTTTGGAGATCATAAAATTAGTGCCTGAACATAGGGTAATGTTACTACATGGGTTTGGGGGGATAGTGTTGTAGTATTGCTACTACATCAGTTGTAGTATTGTTACTACATCAGGTTTTGGAGATCATACAATTAGTGCCTGAACATAGGGTAATGTTACTACATGGGTTTGGGGGGATAGTGTTGTAGTATTAATACTACATCAGTTGTAGTATTGTTACTACATCAGGTTTTGGAGATCATACAATTAGTGCCTGAACATAGGGTAATGTTACTACATGGGTTTGGGGGGTGGTGGATAGCTTTGTAGTATTAATACTACATCAGTTGTAGTATTGTTACTACATCAGGTTTTAGAGATCATAAAATTAGTGCCTGAACATAGGGTAATGTTACTACATGGGTTTGGGGGGGATAGCTTTGTAGTATTAATACTACATCAGTTGTAGTATTGTTACTACATCAGGTTTTGGAGATCATAAAATTAGTGCCTGAACATAGGGTAATGTTACTACATGGGCTTGGGGGGGATAGCTTTGTAGTATTAATACTACATCAGTTGTAGTATTGTTACTACATCAGGTTTTGGAGATCATAAAATTAGTGCCTGATTATAGGGTAATGTTACTACATGGGTTTGGGGGGATAGCTTTGTAGTATTAATACTACATCAGTTGTAGTATTGTTACTATAGCCAAATTCCTTTAAAAAGGACAAGCAAGCAATTCCTTTTTTATTCTGACAGTCCATCATTATAGATGGTGAAAAGCGCTTAGAGCTTCTTAAGATTTGAACCTATACAAAGTCCTCATTTATATTGCAAAAACTCGATATGATACATTCCACCTATACAGCAATTTGATTTGTATTGTCTCCCCTGAAACACACCATAGCTTGGACACACTTAGATAGTGATGTCAGTTCATCGATACTAATGTGTGCATCTAACGCGTTAGCTTCTGACTGCAATATGCAATAATATTTATCTTAAAGTACTTTGACTCTCCACTTTGAGGCGGGTGATAAACATGGAAAACGTGGCCTGAGCTAATACCCAAGCAGCCCGGTATCATTATGTTTGTCTACCATATCTTTCTTCATTGGTGTATGGACACATACAACACCATGCCAGAATGTTTCGGTGTCTACGCTGCCTATATGTACTCATCACGCAATATGTAATAGATAACCATTGAGTTTTTATAAGACAGAATTTGCGAATGCCACAGAGCAAGATCATTCATGAGGCGCATGACATGTCTATTTACGTTCTTTTGTGTGAAACAGTTGAAACATCTAACGAAAGCATTGTACAACGAAATCATAATGCATACGGTGCTGATGATAAAGCTGTCTGATTTTTCAACTGCAGCCGCGGTCAGGATATGTTCTCTCCGGAGACAATAATGAAGAAACTATTGAGCGTCGCGGTTGAGAAGGGATCTTTTACCAGCAATCATCACAGAGGATATATTTGCGACAATTTTAACTACCCCCCAACCCGCGAAACCTTAACAATGTCGATGTGGACTCGCCTGAGGTTCAGATGCCAAGCTTAAGCTCGGTTTGCAAACTTGTGTAAAAAATACCTAGTCTGGAATGTTTATGGGGAACAAAATTGGCCCAATACTGGAGCTCGTGATATATTAGTGTTGTTATTTTCTTTCGCAAATACCAATATGTTACTACGTTTTATTCTTATTATTGATGCATTTTTGTCTGTTCTTTAATTGTATTCGTTTAATGTGGTTGGTTATTGGTGAATAAATCTTTTGTGGAACAATAATGTTCTGTATAACATTTCATCTAGAAAAGAATTCAATTATATATTAATGGTATTTATCGTTTGTAAACTTTACATACTTTATCTGTAGCAAAAGTAGCGACTACAACAGTATACTTTTCCACTATTCTCTTCCATTTACATCCCTGGAAAAAGACTCATTCTATTACTTATCATGAGATTGTACAAATTTCCATTATTTCTTGACCTTATGATGCAAAATTTCAGATTATTTATTGGAATGCAGGATCATCGCAGAAAATGAGACTGAGACTAAGTCAAAGAAAAAATAAAAGTGCCAGCTTGTCACTAAGACCCGAATCCGTATGATATACAAACAACCATGATAAACAAGCTTGTGTACATATCAACGTTACATTGGAATTGTATTCATGCCTATAATCGGATGTAAAGGTCATTATTCAACAGCATGAATTGTGCAGTTTTATGAACAGATTAAATGGATTAAATGGATTTATATTTTGTCAAATGTTTTGCTTTTTCTCTGTCTGTGATATCTTGCAATATAGAATGCCCCAATGTTACAGTGGTGCTCTCTAATATCAGTTGTGTTCTCTACAGTATTTAACGATTTCATATCTAACCTTCCTTATTTGAAATACGAACTAGACTTTTTACGGTGAAATGCAAAAGTCCATATAACAAGGACAAAAGTACCACATATTTTCTTACCAGCAAATATATTACCTTAGAGGTTGATTTGTGACTGTGGTAAACATAATCTGTCATGTACAGATTAGCAAAAGTAGACTTGCCAATTCAGGCTCTTACACACGCACACCTAGGAAGAGAACCAAAAAGCCATTTCTATCTGAAATCACTCCAATGCAAGAACAGACAGTATTAAATTGGACCAATGGTTTCTCTGTATAATACCGCCTTCGTGATCTTGTGATGGAGAACGATGAATAAATGAACTTGTGCCGTATTACAATATTCGCGATTGCGGGTGACGTTTGATATAAAAGCACCTGTAGTGCAATATAATTACTACAGTTTAGTATCCATGCCATGTAATACATACATACATACATACATACATACATACATACATACATACATACATGCATGCATGCATGCATGCATGCATGCATGCATGCATGCATGCAGGCAGGCAGGCAGGCAGGCAGGCAGGCATGCATGCAGGCAGGCAGGCAGGCAGGCAGGCAGGCAGGCAGACAGACAGACAGACAGACATCAGCTTATTTTTACTATTTTGGATATAATATTGCAAACTATTTTGCTAAACTGTGGAAGTTTGTAGAGAAGAGATGGAATTATTTATATATCAGCATACGCGGAAACATTTGAAAACTATCTATGTGTTCCTCAAAAGAAAGTTATAGATGACTGATTTCACTCAGTGTAAATAGTCGAACTGTGTAACAAATAAACGTAGTAATTTGTGAATATAGACTAACAATATTTACAGGAAAGTTTTCGATAAGATCATTTTAGTCAATACAGTAAACTTTTCATTAACCACTTAAATATATATCGACTAATACAGTTCTGGTACATGTTGTTAGGTATTATTTAATACTCTCTTGTTTAAGAAACATGTATTTGTGCATGTAAAAAAGAACGTATTAAATAATACGTACGTACGAATATCCTTATGTATGTTTGTATGTATGTATGTCTGTATGTATGTATGTATGTATGTATGTATGTATGTATGTATGTATGTATGTATGTATGTATGTATGTATGTATGCATGCATGGATGGATGGATGGATGGATGGATGGATGGATGGATGGACGGACGGATGGATGGATGGATGGATGTATGGATGTATAGATGGATGCATGCATGGATGGATGTATGGATGTAAGTATGTATGTATGTATGTATGTTAAATACAGTTACTGGTTTTGACTCTGGGCCAAGCTAGGCACTTTTTATGCACGCTTAATTGGCATATATTGTCATATCCAATTTGTAAGGTGACTTCTTTCGAAAGGATCATCAATGCATTGATTATATTCACTATGGAGTTGACGCAGTCGATATCGAAACAAAACTGGTTCTGAATCCGGAACACGATCATTTTCTTCGTTTCGACAATCGCCAACAATTTATTAAACTTAATCAATTCTTTTAACATTAAATGTGCATTCCAAAAATGTGGAGTTTTAAGAATAGCAACGAAAGACACCCTATATACAAAGATATTTCTACTTAAAAAAAACGTTGGTGATAGCCATTTGTAACAAATTTGGGTTACTACAGATAAAAAATTAACATTATGAGTTTCCCCAAAATATCATCTTGATATATATTACGAAGTTAATGGAATTGTTTCTGAGCAATTTTTCTAAAAGGAGCATTTTTACAGATAGTCAGGCAAAGGCGTAATTAATGTGTGTTTGCTTTCTTCCTTTGTGCTTGAAAGGAAGCTAAAGTTTATCAGTTCAGGCCTTCTATAGGTTTCATTTTACTGTTTATGATTTTGCAATGAGAGCATTGCTCAACCATCAAAATATTGCATATATTTAATTTGAATATCTGACTGAACTTAGTAGATGTTAGATGGCTTGCTCACTTCTCGAAATGTTTATTCCATTTCCAAAGGTTATTACAAAAACTGCTATCCCTTGTGAAGTCTATTAATAGTTTATCTATATATGTTCATTTCATCATAATGAGTGGTATATATGTTTCAAGATCAGAAAAATGTCTTTATTTGGCTTTCGCTGTTTCGTTTTTAATATTTCAAACAAATTCAGAAGTAACATAATGTATTTTGAATATGCGTTTATTATGTCCGAAATTTTTATTTTGTTAAACTAGATTTATAACTTTTGATATGAGTTTGTTTTAGAATAGTATAATTCTAATTAACTTCTTAGTTGTATTAATATATTAATAAATGACCCTATAAAAAAAAGATTTAAAAAAACATCAGTTGGAAAAGAAATTGACAGCACATGCTCTTTTAACAACAAGATGGTAGGATTCAATGGATTAGAATATTGAACATCAAATGTTACGACTTTTACGGACATAAGCAATTTAATTTGTAAGCGACAAAGACAATTATGGAACAGGGTAGTGCTCCATTAAAAAAGATATAGATATTAATTATTGTTGGTGATATAAAGTGGGAGATGGAATTATTAACTTCTAGATATCCTTTCAGGTATTAGTATTAAAACAAATTCAGAAGCCATAATTTTACCAAGAACATATTTGCAATCGCCATGGGCTTGTTTATCGAAGAATATTTCGTAAGTTGAATGGCATAATTGGATTGAACATTGCAAAATATATAGAAGATGACATTTGTCGGGGATCTTAAAATTACATATTGTGTTTGTAGTACCTCATTACATGTCCACATGCAAAGACTTATACAAAAAGAAGTAAGTAACATTGGTATTTTAACTCAAAAGATATAAAGAGTAGTTAATCAGAAAAATATTGAACGGAACAACAAGACAAGACTAGTATGGATATAAGTAAAGTCCATTCTGATCCGCAAATTCAAATTGTGGAAGAATGAATTGCCCCAGTAGACAAGATACATACATGATTACATAAATACATACATACATACATACATACATACATACATACATACATACATACATACATACATACATACATACATACATACATACATACATACATACATACATACATACATACATACATACATACACTGATGACTTGGGAAATTCCTTGGAAAACAGCTAAGAAACTGAGAGTAATAATGTTTCAGAATCATATATATATGGAAAGAGGTGACAGACATATAAAAATGGAGTTATTGGCTTTCATATTTATTCAAGTATTAGTTTAATTGTTTCGAAATATATCAATATTCCTCGGCTAAATTTGTAGCGGACATGTGCTTTTTATCAAAGTAGATTAGGTTCATAAGTTTCATGATATATTGGTATAACCGAACCCTTACGATATTGGAGATAACATTAATCGGACATGTGAAAAATCTGCTTTTATATATAAAAGTTGTTTTACTTTATGGAATCTACTGCTTTATCATCTTAACTAGCTAAGTTAAATTTTCAATGATCGTCAGTAAGTAAAATTGATTGCCCGATTGTAATTTTACGACGCACCAACACCGGTATCCTATTTATCGCTATACAAAATATTATATGTATGATTATTTAATTTTTTAAAAAAAGTTTCATATCGACCAGCGATATCAAAATCAAAAAGTTAAATTAAAACGGTAAGATGGTAAGGCTAATATATAAAGATTCTAGATCAACGGGGTTCGTAAATGGTATATGATAATACAAACAGATTAAACAAAATTAACTGACGGTATATTCATTTATAGGTGCAGTCCATTTTACTAGGGTTGGCTTGATGGCGTGAAGTTTATTATTCACTGCATTATTCCACGATCCACTCCACGTGTGGCATAAAGATTCTTTAATACTGTGTTTAAAATCAGAATACGATATTTTACAATCCTATGGTTCCTAGGATAACAAACATTATAGTGTATTGAGGGATGTACTCAACTCTTTTATAAACTGGATATTTTGTTAATAATGGCTGCTCTATTTTTCTATTATATTGTGACTGAAGTAATAATAGAGAAACGGCGTAGAAGATGCTGTCTAAACTACGTTGGTTGTTCATATTCAGAGCCAACGTTATCCTTTTGACTTTAGCTGAACAAATTTGTGGAGCCATTTTGTTAGCGAAGTTATGCTGTGTGTTATTTACTAACAAAAGATGCAGCAGCTTTTACCTCATTTATCTACCAATATAACCTATTGTACAGTTTTTAAATTTAGTGGGGAGTTCATGATACGAGTGGTGGTGGAGAGAAGGGTTTGTCTTGGACTTATTTCCATTGTGTAGCTTGAAACGTACTTTTGGTTTAACCAGTCAGGGAGATGGAAAGCCTATGATTGTTAGAAAGATCAATTTGGTATTGTCAAGGATGGATGACATTTTAATGCCGAAGGATGGTTATGTCGTATTGGTATTTTTTCGTATAAGGTTGTGTGTTTGGAGTGAAATACAACAGATGTAAGTGGGGTTGATCTTAACTTAACAGATCATAATGTGCGGACATAATTTCTCTTCGATGAAATAAAGATGGATCGTTTAGTTTTTATACAGGGAGGTCTTAAATGCTCCTAGATCAAGTCATTTTCCTTCATAAATAGGATCAAGCATGTTCAATTATGAATTGTTGACTGATCCATAAATAACGCAAACATTTGTTCTATCTATCTGTCTATCCCTAAGTCTTGCCGACCGTTATGGCACCACTGATGACCTGACAACCATCTTCCTCCATTCCAATATGTTCTCTGATACTCTCACTGTGTCACTCAACTTCAGTCCTGTCCACTCTGAGATGTTATCCTCCCATCGTTTTCTCTGTCTTCCTCTCCTTCGCCATCCCTGCACAGTACCTTGCATGATTGTCTTAGCAAGCCCTGTTGATCGTGTTACATGTCCATACCATTTTATTTTGCGATTCTTCACAATGGTCAATAGCTCTTCATAGGGCCCAATGGATTGCTTAATTCTGTTTCCCACTTCCTCATTCGTGACATGGTCTCTATATGTAATGCTAAGCAACCTTCGAAAGCATCTCATTTCAACAGTTTGTATCCTCCTTTCGAGATCCGCTGTGAGGGTCCATGATTCAAAGGCATATATGAATACAGATGCAACGAAGGAGCGCATCAGTCTGATTTTTGAGCTGACTGAGGTGTTTCTGTCTTTCCAAACTGTCTTCAGCCTTGCCATTGCTGTTATTGTCAACACAATCCTGGACAATATTTCTGGTTTCGATCCCTAGTCTGCCACGATGGCTCCTAAGTACTTGAATCTATTAAGTTTTTCCAGTTTTTGGCCACTAATCATGATGTCAGTGCTGATGCCACTGGTGTTGTTGGTCATGAATTTGGTCTTCTCTGCACTGATTTCCATACCGAAAGAAGTAGCTGTCCTGTCCAATTTTTCCACCAACTGAGCTAGCTCCTCCTCATTTCCTGCAAGGCCATCGATGTCATCAGCAAAGCGCAGATTCGTTATTATTCTGCCTCCAATACTGACAGTTCCTTTATGGTCTTCCAGTGCATCTATCATGATTCTTTCAAGGAAGATGTTGAAGAGAGTAGGTGAAAGCAAGCATCCCTGTCTGACTCCCACAGTTGTCCTAAACCAATCTCCTATTTGACCATTGAAGCATACTGCGCTGGTGGCCTTGCTGTAAAGGCTTTCTATGACTTTAATCAGGTTAGCATTGATGTTGTACAGCTTCATGGTGGACCAAAGGGCTGTATTCTATACCCTGTCAAACGTTTTCTTAAAATCTGTAAAGACATGATAAAGGTCTTGTTGGTGCTGGAGGTATTTCTTACATAGTATTCTCAGGTTGAAAATCTGTTAATTTGTGCTTCGCCCTGGTCTGAAGACTGTCTGTTCTTCAGCTATGATTTCCTCTGGAACGGCTTCAGTCTGTTTAATATGATTTTTATCATGACTTTGCTTGTGTGGCATATAAGACTGATCATACGATAGTTCTGACATTGCTGCATGTTGCCCTTTTTGGGGAGAGTTACTATGAGTGACTGAGTCCATGGTGTTGGCCATTCCCTTGTCTGCCAGATCTTGTCGCAGATTGTTAGTAGGGCGCTTATAATGGATTCACCCCCTTGTTGGACTAGTTCCGCAGGGATGTTGTCTACTCCTGCTGCCTTCCAATTTTTCAATGATTTCACAGCAGCCTCTACTTCTTCTCGGAGGATGGGGTAGTTGTCAATGTTGGTCACTGATGGGGTCTTGAGTATGTCTGGGTCCCCTGTAGATCTGTGGTTGTACAGGTCTGAGCAGTATTCTGTACATCTCTTAAGAATGTCTTGTTCTTCTGTAAGACAATTCCCTCCCTTATCTTAAATGATGGAGGAGCGTCCATGTTTTACACTGGTCAGGTCTTTCACCAGTTGGTATGCTTTTTTGCTATTATTTTCTATATCTTTACACTGGTCTTCAATCCATGTTTCCCTTGCCTTTTTCATGCTTTTCCTGATAACCTGGTAGATTTCCCTGCATTGGTTTGCACCTTCTACTTCTGACTTTTTCTTCTTTAGCTCTCGACGCTTGTCACACAGATCAAGTATGTCAGTTGTAACCTAAGGTTTCTTTGGTCGTCGATGTTTGCCAAGGATCTTACTGGCTGTTTGGGTCACTGCTATGTTAAATGTGTCGATCAATGTGTCTATAACTGTGTTCTCTGCACTAAGAAGTAACAGTGGTGCAAATTTTTCTCCTATACTTGCCTGGAAGGCTTCCAATACCTCTGGGTCTTTACGCTTGTCATGGTTGAACTTGATTCTTGTGTGGCCCTCTTTGTTGACTGTTTTTAGACGTAGTCGGAGGGTCATCATCACTAAGTCATGGTCACTTCCAATGTCTGCTCCTGGGAAACTTCTTGACCTGCCAATGTTTACGCTTGGTTGGAAACGTCTCTTCACCATGATATAATCAATATCGTTATGGTGTTCTCCGTTCGGGCTATGCCAGGTCCACCTTCTGGATGCTTTGTGTGGACCAAACGTGTTCATCAGTTTCAGATCATTGAAGCTGGCAAATTCCAGGAGCCTTAAGCATCTGTCGTTGGTCTCTGCATTGCAGTAGCGTCCACCTTTGCCTTTCCAGTTATCAACGGCATCCTCTCCTATTTTGGCATTCCAGTCTCCTTGCACAACAAGAATGTCTTTCGTTGGGGTCTGGTCCAGGACGTCTTTCAGTTGTTCGTAGGAATCCTCTAATTCTTCATCATCATGGTCTGTAGTTGGAGCGTAATCTTGCACAATGGTGATATTAAGTGGTGTTGCCTTCAAGCGTATGGTGATAAGCCTGCTGGAGACTGGCCGACAACTCATGACAGTGTTCACGGTGTCTTTGTGGACGAGGAATCCGACACCATGTTCATGTTTATCATCTCTGCCAGAGTAGTATAGTTTATGGCCATCATGTGTTTATGTTTCCCCAAGGTTCTTCCATCGTACTTCGAACAGTCTCAGGATGGTCCAATGGTATATGTTCATTTCGTGTGTCAGTTCCTCTACCTTTCCAGGAGTTCTTAATGTTCTGATATTCCACGTACCAATGCTGATGTTGTTTCTGATTCGGAGTTTTGGCGGTGATCGTGCACCAGTAGCACACTTAACACCTCTGCCCCGGTGCAAGACAAAAGGCGCGGTCCTTGTTCAGGGCGACGACCGATCCGGTATGGGTGGAGGCAAAGTTGTCATTGCATGTGATGTGTCTTGGGCAATGAAACTGGCGGAGCCCATCCCTCTCCAGGCAGTTGACCACAGCCAAACTCCACTTTACTAGTGGCTCGCCTAGGTCCTGGACACATGGCCGTTGAGTCCTTCTTGGGACTCCTCCGCCCTGGGCGGTGACCTTATTGAGAAAGTTCATACGCCCAATCAGGTACTGTATCAGCACCCTAGCCTTTGGTTATCGAAAACCTAACCTGCAAGGCAACAGGGGACTCGTAGAGGGCGGGGTCATCTATATCCCGTGCAAATGTGAACATCTGCCCACTGCCACGACATTTGTTCAGTTGGGAGTATTATCTTCGACATTTGTTCAGTTGGGAGCAAATAAACGTTCTATATACATTTCCAATGACGTTGTTATCATTAGCCCATTTAGTATGCACCAATACTTGAAGTAGATCCATATATTTCAAGCATTTAGCTTTTAAGTTCTTAATGCGTGAAATAAAAGTCATTTTGCCGTCGAAGATAATACCCCTTCGTCTTTGCTTCCTCAACAACATGGCTACACTGCTTGAAAAGATATCTTGATTAGCACTTAAAAGATAAAGAAAGACAAACTTTGCTTGACCTTTACTTAACTTTAACACAAATTTTAAGAAAAAGTTAAAGGTATTAAGATGATATTTACAAGCAATTTTAGGGTCCTAAAATGCAAATAAATGGCCCACTTTTCCAATTAACAAAAGGTGCATGAAAGAATAACTTTTAGTTTGTAAAAAAATAGTAAATTGTTCCATTATGTAATTAAAGGGAACCAATTCCAGTTCTTAAAAGGTACCAAAAAGACCAAATTTAAGTTGTAGAATCTCATTAAAGTTTAACATTACATGTCTTTATGTTAATTAGTATATACTGCAATTTACCTTTACAAAAAATGAAGTTGTAAAAAGTATTATCTTTTATTAGTCATTACTAGCAACAAAATAAGCATTTTCTACTGTAAATTTGATAATAACTTTGATTTGCATCAGAGTATATCTTGTGTGTAAATACCTGCAACAAGGCATTACATTACACATTCAACACTTTGTAACAGTGAGCCTGGGTTCAATCCTTCATCCCAGCAATGGTCGCCATTTTAGTGTGATGGTTTCTTCTAGATTTTATAATCTTTATTGCAACCAATGCAATACCACCATATCCCAATGTATACCAGTTATCAACTGCACAAAAAAGACAGTAATCTGATGCATCAAGTATTTACAAATCAGGAAAACTTCATGTCGATGGAGATGTCTGTTCACTACTGTAACCTTGGTTAATAATTTAGTGTAACGCTAGCACTGAAAGGCACGTCTCTGTTGCATCCAAGCCACTGTATCACTGCCTCAAACCAGCTGACGAATGTTAGGTCACGTGTTTTAATTGCGTCATTTGATTGGTTCAACAGGAACATATCTAAAATTAGTAACTGACCTCGTGTTTGGCAGAACCACAACAGACAAAAAGGGGCACAAACAAGGGGCCAGGTTATAATGCATTCTGCGTTATTCAAACTATATCTAACCAATTAAATTACAATTTAAATAACACACAATACATAGGTTAATATACACTTTATTGTGCATATAAAATAATCTTTGGCATAACGGGGGCAAGTCCTGTCACAGCACACTGCACCAGCTCAGCTATGATTTTTTTTCTTGTTGAAAAAGAAAGCCTCAGAAACTTGTGGGAGTTAGAGGGTTGTGAAGCATGTCTGACACCTATATGTGGAGCCTAAAGGGCTGATACGAGGTATATAGGGACCAAGAATCACAGAAATATTCTCTTGAGTAATGTTTTCACCAAGCAAATGACTCATTGAGAATTTACAAAGAATAGTTCATTGATTTCAAGAAATGGAACTGATTAATTTGTCATTCACTAGTTATTAGATATTTTTGGCAATATAGTTATTAATAAAATGTATTTCCCAAATAATTGCATTTCTTTAATTGCTATTTAACCCCTTTGTTGTTCTTTTATAAATATTGGCCATTATCATGTACAAAAATATATCAATTAAGATACTGTTTGATTCTGATGTTAACTGTACATTTTGATGTAATGATTGCAATACATTTATTAAACTATTGATCATTTGTTATTGTTATCATTTTTTACTTCTATCTGGATTTCTTGTATCTTTGCTTGAACAGTCCCATTAAATAAATCTCTCTGGTTGACCTAACTATACCATCTGTCCTTAAGTTAAATGAAGCAAAGTGGACAAACTATTTAAAGTATGTAAGCATGTGGCAGAAAGCTTGCAGTTTAGTTTGGATTTAATATCTGTAAAGTCAGACTTTCAACGCCTTTTATTTTTGTAAAGACAACTCAACTGCTTTTATAGTCTTTACAGTGACTAAAGATGAACTTTCATCTTTTTGTTATGTAAAGATATTGAAAAGGTGATACTGATACATTTTACATATTTACTTGGATTCAAGTATAACTTGAATATTTGTAAAGGCAACTTTTCATACAGTGATAGTTTACGTTCATTTTCATGTCATCGTTACTGACACAACTGCAGGCATACCGTGTTTGATTTCTAAAATTTAAAACCGTTAGCAATTTGGAAGCTTGTTGACCATTGGTTGTAATTGTCTTTCATTTAATTGCATGTGCTTTGAGCCTATTCATGTATTGAACATATGAAATGAAAGAAGGATGACTGCGGATCCAGATCGTGCAGGTCATTTTGTATCCGTACGTCCATGTCGGCTAACATGCCGTTTTGATAATTTGCTTGATATTTGTGTCTGACCTCTTTTATCACATTGAATAAGAAGGCAACCCGAGTTGAATGTTCTATTATCGTTTGGTGTGCCGTGTGACCCGTAATTGTCTTTTTAATCACAAACAGAGACAGTGCGCCAAGCGGTTTGCTAGCATCTGTAGATTGTATAACGGTGTAGCGAGGAAATTATCTTCAGATTTGTCGAGACAGGTTCATTCTCGACCACACGTCTATAATAAAAGCAGTGTATTGTATTGCACGGCCTCTGCTCAACTACCGTGATCCTTTCCTCCACTGACATGGAATGCAACACACGGCAAACAGGGTGCCTCTACTTAATCGCCTCTCACGACACGTACTTAGGACATGTTGGGCCTATTATGCAATAGCGGTCCTGAAGAGGGTAAGTAATTACAGCAGATACCCAAATCACAATGTCATCGGAGAAAGACTGGCTAATAACATATATTTGTACAGACAATTGTAGCCCCTCCCCAAATCTAAAGAAATATAAATATGTAGACATAGACAAATCTTCCAGTAGTATGGTTACGTCGATTGACTTGTCAGAAAATAATAATAAATTTGATACATGCAAATGGTCGCACTTCTAGTCAAGCCTTTAAGACGTCTTTTAAAAGTTAATAATTAGGGGAATTTTTAAATTTCAACAAAAGTGAAATAGTTTAGTCAATATTGAAATATTTAAAAAAATAGAAAAAACAATTTAAAACTTACAAACAATTAAATTAAATCCGATATTCGTAGCAATATATATATATCTATATATATATATATATATATATATATATATATATATATATATATATATATATATATATATATATATACGTGTGTGTATCTTTGCAGTAGTATATATTCACACAATTAAATATAAATATAAATATTCATCATTCACATATACAATGGTAGCCATCAAGATAGAATTATGTTTTTATTCTACATATTGCTCTTATTATCATGTATAGATCTGTTACCACAATTCCTGGTTATATTATTTTTTCACAAATATTACCAATTGCGTCGTCACATTCTTGATCGTTAGTCATGTAGTTGATATTCATACTCCCCATTTCTAGACAATTCTGATTTCCGCCAGAATTGTTAGGTTGACCCGTCGCCCAAAAGTTAGCCATGTTTGAAATCGTGTCTCCTCTCACCGTGCGAAAATCATCGTCCCCGTCATTTGGTCGTCGAGCCCCCAACCAGAAATATGGACCGCAAGTTCCTGTAACATAAACGTTGGTTATGCGTATTCTCCACATTGCTCTAATTATCATGTATCTGGCAGTTGTTAAACTCTTTCCTCATTTCTAAACAATTCTCTGTTCCGCGATTATTATCAGGTTGGCCAGGATTTTAACGTTATCTCCGTTTGCTATTAGGTCACCTATATACGTAAAAAAAGATTGCCCCCACTACTTGGTCTTGAAACCCCCAACCAGAAATTTGCATAGCAAAGTCCTGAAAACGAATCATTGAGTAAATGTTCTGTATTTGAATGTTAAACGTTTAATATTTGTAAATAAAATTACTAAAATATAAATTTTAAAAAAAATTCTTCAAAAAATTTATAAGACACCAGTGCACGCAATGTGCAAACATAATATCAAGTATTTCTTTAAGTAGCGCTAATACAAAATAGGTATTTTCTCTACCATATAACACTAAATGCATATCAACTGATGTAATATTTTTGATAACCTGTAAATATTATCGATTATCAGTGCACGTAGTAAGAATACACCACAGTCCTGGCACGCTAATGTTCTGGTAAGAAAAATCCATTGGTCTAATTAAATAATATTCGATTTTGTCCTCCTCTTTTTGCATTTTGACTTTCACATAGCTACGGGGATATGTTCAAAGTTCGTAGAGTGTCTCAATCTAATATAGTCCCTAATATCTTGTTAACATTGCACAATTTACAACTTACTCAATAGTTGGAAAATAACACCAAAGTCATACAAACAGAGGCGCAGTATTGTTTGCCGACACCTTTTGTTGTTGTTGGGATTTTCGATTTTCAATATTGTACCAGAAGAACTTTCATACACATAGTCAGAAGACAGCTCCTTATTATTTTAGTTTTGCACGAACGTTTCTAGTATATTAAACAAGCCTGATGATTTTACCTTTATTTTGATCCGCTCAGTCATGGAATAACTCGTAATTGCATCCGGAGGGCGAAAAAAGGTCACCTTCTTCCGCTTGACAGGCTATTCGTGCATTACTCCAATCTTGGCAATCGGATGACTCGTACCGATAACAGAATCTCCCACACGATTCTGTGTACAAGGAATAGTTTGCTGGACATGCTGGAGAAAAGATGAATACAAGCAGATAGTAAAGAAGAAACCTATCGCAGCTTACCATGTACAACTGCTCTTCAGGACATTTAAGCAAGTAACCAACATTAAAAGTAAAGGGTTTTCAAAATCTACAATTACTTCCATGGTAACCATTTAAAGCCAATTATATCAACTGTATTGGAGGTAACATATATATTTGTAATCATTCCAAAATTATTACCATTTGTTTTGATTTTATAATTGCTTCAAACGTAAACTATTTCTTACTTAGGTAAATTTCGTGAGGTTTTCATAAAGCTATTTATATTATTTTACAGAACAACATTGTGTGGTTCTTTATGACCGCATAACTGTTGTACCCCTTAGAAAGTAAATGTATGTATAGTTGTGTGTGTGTATATGTGTGTGTATATTGTGTGGTTCTTAATGACCGCATAACTGTTGTACCCCTTAGAATGTGAATGTATGTATAGGTGTGTGTATATATATGTGTGTATATTTGTGTGTGTGTATGTGTGTGTGTCTGTGTGTGTATGTGTGTGTATGTGTGTTACATAAACCTTATATTGCATTTGTTATTCCTAAGTATATAATTTGATATTCTTTATTTAACCGGAATAATGGCGTTTATGAAGCTGTATTGTGAGCGTAGTATCACTTTCATAAAATATTAAATTTTCCACTATGATATCCATTTTTAAAAATCATTTATTTCAAATGACATTTTCGACTTATCTGAAAATATATTTAATTACAATGAACAAGAGTTAATTTATAGCCACACACACACACATATATATATATATATATATATATATATATATATATATATATATATATATATATATATATATATATATATATATATGCAATCATATGTTTCAAAACAGTACTGTGTTCCAGATTAACTGTATTCCTTCTAAATTAATGCACGCTAAATGACAATATGAACATTGAATTATTATCCTCAACTCAAACATTTTCCTTTGTTGAAACTAATGTGATCCATGCCTGCATATATGGATTACATTAGCAGATAAATTCAAGCAAGACAACTCAGCCTGTTGCTGTAATCCATTATTCCCAAAGTAACTGATTTTTTCAAAGGTTTATGTCTTACTGTGACATATTTAATGTCATCAATTAATATTAATATTAATTAATAATAATCAATATATAATAGATTTCATGCTGACTGGTCATTTCCTATTTAGAACGTTTGTGTATTTCTAAATTTATTTTCAATTAATTTATCAAGTTGTACATATACATGAATAAGGAATACTGATTGTGTTTTTTTATTATCTATTACACAAATCTGATGGAAAAATGGATTTAATTTAATTAAACATACGTTTAACTCTATTACAGATCAAACAGATACAATAAACCATCAATTTAGTATTTCCATCCCATAATTCACTACCTCTAGTGCTTTTAATATACTTTCCTTCACGTGCTATATTGTGTGCAAAATAATAAAGATTAATCTTGAAGATACAGACCGTGTACAAACGCGATACAGCATTGGAACGTCTTTATCGTGCTACTGTCTTTTTGTACATTTAATAAAAACCCTCACGATAGTATGGCTTCAAAATGTATAATTAAATTCCTCGTTATAGCAACACTACCAATAGTCATGCATTTTAAGATCATAAATTATAAAGACTTATATATCGCAAACGACGTTAGATTTTGATTGTATTTTAACCGTAACTCGAAAATGTGACCCATTTTCCTGTTGTATTACATAGATCTTCATCGCTAGATAATTATTACTTATTACGCGTCATTTTTCTCTTTAAATTAAGTTGTTAGTTTTTTTGATTAAATTCAATGTATTATATCAAATCAATAAGCAGTAAGCTCTTAAAATTGCAATTTAACCTTAATTTAATAAGATAATCAACTTCTTCATCGTTTCTTTGAAAATGGCAGTGATCCAGCCTTATAATGAGAAACAAAATTTTCGAGGCTTACCATATCTTGGTGATCATATATTTCAGCGACAAATAAACGATTGATGGTAATATTGTTGGACGAAGTTTAAAAATGGTAAGGGTTTGCTTTGATAAGCTTTTTCCAATCTTATAGTTTTCAAACCGGGATTAGTACAGTAAAGCTTTTCCATCTAAAACAAGCAAACAAAAAATTAAAGTAAGGCACGTGCCATTTATGTGATTTGTACAGTATGCTTCCATTACTAGTTGCAACTCATGGGGACTTCATATGCCACGTTTTGTTTCTTTATTTGATATAAACATAGACATTTGTAACAGTACTATTAAGCAATGAATTATTTTAATAACAACATACGTCAATAAGAAACTGGTATTACTGAATTATGAATGCATTATCAATATATACATCCAAAAAGCATAGTTTATTTCAAACATATTTCCTTGCCTTGTTTTAATCAAGAAAAGCATATGGATTGAAGGTCTTAAAACTTAGTATGCCATCTCCAAGAGGAAATAGTACTTTTAAGATTGCCCTATCTGGTATTTGTATGACGTGTACAACTTATGAGACTACTACGTCTATCGTTCATCATGTTAAATCGTCTATACAAGGACAACAAGTACATTAATACAATCTTATAATAATGTGTTTTTTTTCTCTACAAAAATACCTATATATATATATATATATATATATATGGATTAATTATGTCGATTTTGTTAAATGATTTTTAGTTGTCAATACTACATATTGGAAAATACATGCAGGCAAAGCGATGCATAACACCACAGTCCCCGATGCTTAATTCTTTGTAGGACTATTTTTTCATTACTTAACCAATAATATATTCTTTCTAAAAAAAACATAGCGCTTTTTTATTGGGTCTGTTTTCCTCATTTACGATTTATGCATATCTTTTTCAAATCTGCCAATTGCATATTTGTGTTTTACCAGATAGAAAAATGTTAAACAAATTGTAAAATTTATTAAGAGTTATAGTTTATGTACTTATGTTTGTAGGGAAATACGCATGTTGAGTGTTGAATCGAATAACATTTTGCCTTTCCTAATACGACTTCTAAACTAAGAAAATAGAACAATTATTTTTGTGGTGGAGAGAGTGTGATGTGAGCGCATGAAAGAGAATAAAAGAGACATGAATGAAGAGACAATATGAAGGTCACCTGTGGCCGGCGTAGCTGTAATTGGGGCTAGTGTCGTAGGTTTAATTCGGGCATCGTCGTAGATCTAATATTTCTCTGACCATGAATGTTTCCAAACAATAATACAACAGTTAGGGCCAAACCTGAAAATGAAGACACATGTCGAAAATAACCATCTTTCGTACTGACAGAAGTCATGAAAAACAGACGAAATGAAGGATATTACCAAAAAAGAAAGATACAAAAATTATATAACAAATTTATATTCTTCTTTCATCTGTTTTCCTACCAATCATTATATTAAGTATAAAGAGGGTCCGTTAGGAGAAACGTACGTACCCAAAATTGTATATCTTGCAGATATACCAGTATCAGGAAACAGCACAAGAAACGATGAAACGATTCTCAAAGAGAATTCGAAAATCAGAGAACTTAGCACGATCATGATTTACAATAATTTAGGTAGAACCGTCTGTCAAATTAAACAGATTCTGAGAGAACTTTATTTTACTTTTTCAGACAATTATTTAAAAATTTAACTTACAGAAAAACATCTAGCAATAAGGACTCTAATGCAAACATGTAAAAGTTATACGATCTTGAGCTTTCGCTTGGGTACATTTGTTCGTGCTAACAAGCATGCATGTAGACAGACATGGAGATAATCGCACTCACGTATGCACGTGACTACATATATTCAGAGATACATATATACATTTTTGCATGCATACAAAGGCATGCATGAATGCATATACAGAAAATAAGTCGAAAATAAATACCTAAATATTCGAAAGGCCATCCACATATATTGCATTCCCACGGTAGTGCTTGTGGACCCTTAAATGTATGTGCTCCATGAATTAACTTGGTCAGTAGGCAATTTCCGAACAACCCAACTACAACCGTAAAGATGATTGAGTATCCCATGCTTTTCAGTACCTGTATAACAAATCAGAATATATTCATTAGTCCTATGAATCTATCTATCTATCTATCTATCTATCTATCTATCTATCTATCTATCTATCTATCTATCCATATTAAATATATATATATATATATATATATATATATATATATATATATATATATATATATATATATATATCATCGATCAAGTAATGATAGCCATGTCAGGGTAGCGCTGTCATATATGCCACCATTTTGACAAAACTCGCTGAGATATAAATATGCAACAAGCATGACTGAGTTTAAGAAATAGACTATTGCATACTTTTACCAGAAGGATCAGCGTTTGATGCTCACACCATTATGATTGAAATCACTTATGCATTTTTGTGTGTAAATAAAGTTGCCCAAACAATTGTGTCGTTACAGCATGACATTTAAGATCAAATTACTATATAGCTGGAATAAATACATCCTATGTAATTTTCGGAAAAAGCAAATAGTTGGCATAAGGTTTCAAACATGTATTCGGGGCACTCTGTAATACATATTGACCCTCATTTCAATAGGAAGACAAATTATTGGGGAAGAATATGACAAAAATAGGGAAATGCTGTTGTATGAAGTCTTCATAAAATTATATGAGTCGCTGACTTTGATTTACCGAACGACGACATAAAATATATTGTATGATCTAGCGATGACATTGATGACAGCAAAGACAGAAACGACTGTGAACATCACTACAATGAGAAAATCAAACGAAAATACCTTCAGCATATGGCATGGATGTCGTACACACTGTGACTATATATTGTTTGCGTAGTGATATACAACGCAGCATTAACAAGGCGAATGTGAGACATTTTCTGAAAGTCATAACCAAGTCTAATGAGCAAATATTACTGATTCGAAGTACCAATACACACAAAATGGGTTTTCCCTCTTATATACTGGCATGCTTAAGTTGAATCAAACGCGATAATAACTCCAGTGGTTAAGAGAAAGAAAGCTTCTAGGCACGTTATGCAGGTGAGCCAAAGTAGAGAAAAAGAGAGGTATGTTGCACTAATGCGAAATGCAGACAAGTCACAGTTGCTTATGATGCACCATCCTACAGATGAACCCAATGGTTGAAAACTGTATCAACTTAAGCAATCAGAACGAACGTGAATAAGGATGTAAAGATTTACAGATATACTCGCGCAGACACTAAAAGCATGTCGTGAAAATTTGAGCGAGTACACTAATGTATTACCAACTTTAGATGCACTTGAGTTAAAAATAATGTTACACGCGCTGGGGTCCGCTCGCGATCATGCAGTTTACTGACATCAGGATGATCCAACCCGAATATCATTAATGATTTGTCTGCTTCAAGTCACGCCTAAATCTTTCATCCGATTTTAATCTCCACTGTCAGACTCTTGTGTCTGTTATTTGTGATAAGCATTGAAAACATGGTCGGAACTAATACCCAAGAAACGCGCTATCATAATATGTATCCAGAATATCTTTGTCGGATGGTATACTGGCAGACATGAATGGTTCGTGGTCGACGCCGACTTTATGTAGCCAGGATAAAAAATACGATTGATAACCATGCCTTTTATTGCAACAGGAATTACTAATGCCACATAATAAGATCATGCAAGAGGGTTATCCTACAGCTGGCTGTATTATTCCGTGACAAGCATTTGACACATCTAACAAAAACTATGTACAATGAAGAATAATGCATACAGCGTTTACGATACAATCGTCAGATGTGTCAAATTCAGCAGCGGTCTTTTGCATTTACTTCTCTGGTAACAGGCTGACTCTATTTATTTACAAAATATAGTAAAAAATACCAACCTCCATTATCACTTGAACGTCTGATGCAGATAAAGATTATTTATTAGAATGCAAGATCATCGCAAAAACCTCTAGCTTTCTATGCGGTAGAAAATTAAAACGTACCAACATGTCACAAAGAACAGCTTAAGAACTTTGATAAACAAGGTTAGGGACACATCCATTATACTTGTACTTGTGTCTGAATCATTAAACAAATATTAGTGAATAACAGCAAGGAAGGTCATCCTTCGTAAATAAATTAAATGGATGTATTTTTTTCCGATTGATTTTTATTCTCCTTATCTCAAATATCTTTCAAAATTATAATGATTATCATTATATCAGTTTGTGTTTTCTACAAAGTACATCGATTTCATATGAGTAGGAAGAAACTGGAAGATGCGAGAAGATTGACAAATTCCGGATCACTACAACATTCTTTTGTAGTTATAAGAACTAGTCTTTTCAGAGGGACATGCAAACATCCATATAACAGGGAAAAGAGTGCCAGAAAAATCCTTAACCATAACGAAATGAACGTAGAGGGTGAAAAGTCACTGTGATAAACATAATTTGTGATGTACAGACTAGAAAAATTAGACTTACCGTTTCATGTTCTGATGCAAGAATAAAAAAGAAGAAAACCTCAAACCCATATTTATTTGAAAAACGCAAAACGTTCTAGAATAAACCTCTGTACTATAAAATAACGACTTACGAGCATACATACATACATATGTAATTGCATGGATACATACATACATACATACATACATACATACATACACACATACATACATTCATACATACATACATACATACATACATACATACATACATACATACATACATACATACATACATACATACATACATACATACATACATACATACATACATACATACATACATACATACATACATACATACATACATACATACATGCATACATACATTCATTTATACATACGTACATTCATGCGTACGTACGTACGTTATTATGTTCTAGGTTCTTGTTATTTACATGAAAGAATTTTTAAACTATAAAATACTAAATAATACGTGACTTCATGTATCAGATATGTAATCGCTAGACGTTTAAGTGGCTATGACAAGTTTACTGTACTGACTAAAATAGTTTCATTTTAATCCTGTTACTATATATCAACGAATGAATTGTTGCACTATCTGATTGTCTGTTTACACTGACTAGCATCATTCTTCGATTGTTTTCGTTTTGAGGAATATAAGAGATAGTTTATCAATGTTTACGTGGAATCAGATATATCAATAATTCCATATCTTCTCAATAAATTTCACAGTTTAACAAACGATCAAAATTGTAACAGGAAATTGATCAACCACATAGCTGACACACCAATTGTATAGATCATATAGATTCCCGGAAGTAAAGAAGGAAGTGAAAATACAATCGTCCCTAGGGTACAAATTAATTACGTTCAAAATAACAGAGATTATCTTATCCTGTTCCATGTGTATATAGAAATAATACGGAAGTATTTGTCATGGAATCGAGTACTATGTCAAAGAACTGATTTCATTAATTGTGCTGGCTCTAATGACCTAAGCAGTTATAGCGTCCGTGATGCACATATTGGTACATACATACATACACACATACATACATACATACATACATACATACATACATACATACATACATACATACATACATACATACATACATACATACATACATACATACATACATACATACTTACCTCCATACATACATACATACATACATACATACATACATACATACATACATACATACATACATACATACATACATACATACCTCCATACATACATACATACATACATACATACATACATACATACATACATACATACATACATACATACATACATACATACATACATACATACATTCATTCATTCATACATACATACATACATACATACATACATACATACATACATACATACATACATACATACATACATACATACATACATACATACATACATACATACATACATACATACATATATACATACATACATACATGCGTGCATGAATACATAACTACATACATACATGCGTGCATGAATACATAACTATATACATACATGCGTGCATGAATACATAACTACATACATAGATACCTACCTACATAGATACATACATACCTCCATACATACCTCCATACATACATACATACATACCTCCATACATACATACCTCCATACATACATACATACATACATACATGCATACATACATACATACATACATACATACATACATACATACATACATGCGTGCATGAATACATAACTACATACATACATGCGTGCATGAATACATAACTACATACATACATGCGTGCATGAATACATAACTACATACATAGATACCTACCTACATAGATGCATACATACCTCCATACATACATACATACATACATACATACATACATACATACATACATACATACATACATACATACATACATACATACATATATACATACATACATATATGCAGACAAACATACATACATACATACATACATACATACATACATACATACATACATACATACATACATACATACATACATACATACATACATACATCCATCCATCCATCCATCCATACATACATACATTCATACATACATACATACATACATACATACATACATACATACATACATACATACATATTTACATACATGCGTACGTATTTATGTATGTATGTATGTATGTATTTATTTATTTATGTATGTATGTATGTATGTATGTATGTATGTATGTATGTATGTATGTATGTATGTATGTATGTATGTATGTATGTATGTATGTATGTATGTATGTATGTATGTAAGCAGCAGAGGAGGCGAATCAGACAACATTTTTAAACAACTTTTCAATGGATTAGGGCTTAAAACCCTATCAAAACAATGAAACAAGCAAAAAATCAATGAAATCAGGCAAAAAAAAATCAATGAAATCAGGCAAAAAATAATAATGAAAAATCAATGAAATCAGTCAAAAAAAAATAATGAATTCAAAAAAAGAGAAAGAGGAGGCGAATCAGACAACATTTTTAAACAAGTTTTCAATGGATTAGGACTTAAAACCCTATCAAAACAATGAAACAGGCAAAAAATCAATGAAATCAGTCCAAAAAAAAATAATGAAAAAATCAATGAAATCAAAAACATGATCCTGAAGGAGTAAAAACTCTTCAACCGAATATTTTATCCAATCCGATACGATATCGTGTCCTCGGGTCTGCTAAATCTATTGTTACAAATCCGTGTGGTTTTGACTGAGCGTGACTAAAGAAATTTCTAAATTGATTATGATTCATATCACCGCTGCACCAGGTCTGATGAATATTTCTAAGAGTATGAGTATCAACTCCGTTAAATACACACAACACATTGCAATTATCGCGAATCACTTTTGGTATTTGTGTGTACCGTTGAGTGACATATATCACATCAGTGTTTTTGTGCCGCCCCCGGGAAAAGATTCTAGCAGGATTTTTTTGATTATCTAACATGATATCGTCATACACGACCAAATTGTTAATACTTCCATCGATGTCTTCCACGGAAGGGGCTTCCTCTATATCAGTAATAAATTCAATAATATCATCATCGATTTGAAATTCTTTTGCTTTCTCGTTAAAATCCTTGAGCACTTCATAGCATCGCTGATCGTCTACACTCGGGGCTATTAAATACAATTTGTTCCATTTCATCCATCTCGTTATCAAATTAAGTAACAATTGTGTCTTTCCACTTCCAGATGGTCCGATTATAATCATTCTAATTGAATTCGGTAACATTTCATGGTGTTTAATAGGTTCCCGTCGTGGGGTAGCTGAATAATCAATTACATTCATGATGTTATATATAAATTATGGATCTATATTGTGTGAAGTGTAAAAAACGTACTGGCACAGATGAATTGACGACGATTACAACAAAAAATAACCGATCAGCGCTTTCTGGTAAATGCGTACAATGTAGTACAAAGAAATTTAGATTTGTTTCTAAACCCAAGGAACCTTTAAAAAAAACGAAGAGGTGATATCGCAGCGAAGCTAGCTAAACTCCCTGGAACCCCATGGGCAAAGTATCCAGGAGAAAAACACCTTCCAGGGTATAGTTATTGTGGACCGGGAACAAGACTTGATATCAGACTCAATAATCATAATCAACCCAACCCCGGTGAAGAAAAAAATAAACGCCATTGATAAGGCCTGTCACCTTCATGATGTTGCTTATAAAAGCAGCAATTTGCAACACAGGCATCTAGCAGATGTGAAATTAATTCATGCGTTAAATGCTATTCCTGATAAATCTTTCAAAGAAAAATTGGCTTCCTTTTTGATAAAATCGGCTATGAAAAGCAAATTGATGTTAGGTGCTGGTAATTAATAACAACATGGAATCTATTTATTATTCTCCAAGAGGATACTGGAGGGGTAAATCAGCAGTCCATAAACTCGCTAGCGCTGCAAAAGTGAAAAAAAACCACTGCGGCGGATTGGTTATCTAAACAGGCACTATGGCAAATTTATCTACCACCGCCTAAACAAATTCAATTCTCGCATTTTGATGTGACCTTTCCTAATGAAGTTCATCAGGCTGATATATTATTTTTGCCACATGACAACGGTTACAAATACGCTCTAACCATAATTGATATTGCAAGTCGATACAAAGAAGCAGAACCGTTAAAAACAAAATCGGCCACTGAAGTTGCTTCTGCATTTGAAAGGATTTATCGAAGGGGTCCTCTGCACTGGCCAAATCTATTACAAATTGATCCTGGCAAGGAATTTCCGGCTGCAGTGTTATCTATAATGAAATATCATAATGTCACTATCAGACGGGGGCATACTGCGCTACATCGTGATCAGGCAATTGTTGAACGGTTTAATAGGACGATTGCTGAGCGGTTATTTGGATATCAATACGCAAAAGAATTCATCCAAGAAAAAAGATCCCGTGAATGGGTTAAAAGGTTACCAGCTGTGATTACGGCACTGAATAACGAGATTACTAGAACAATCAACATGAAACATATCAACGCTTTTAAAAAGAAGTCAATACCTGAAAAACCACAAAAAGATTTCAAAGAACCAATTCTTGGTAGTAATGTCATTGTGAGGTATTTATACGAACCAGGAGAGCTTGAGGGTGGCAGAAAAAGGGCTACTGATCCTATTTGGAGTGTTACTGCACACAAGATATCTAGTATAACACGATCTACGGGTAGACCTCCAGTCTATAAACTGGATTCAACTGCCCCTCAGCGGGGTTTTACTAGACAACAACTACAAGTAATACCCGAGGATACTCAATTGCCACCCCGGGGTCTTAACTAGCGCCGTTGCGTCTATTGCACTCAAGACAAGTCAACATCACATTATTTCTGACATGACCGAGATTGTTATTTTTTCTGTCTACGGTGAATTGGCGAGGATCTTTATCCGAATACTGCCAACGCATTATACAATTGCAACTTGCGCAGTGATTATTCTGTTGTTTCTTCAAAGTGATTATTAATTTAGCATCAATATCAAATTCTCGTTGTTTTTTTTTTGTCTTGTTGTTTGTAACCGGAGAGTTTTTTATCAATAATTTTAACATCAACGATGCTAGCATCATCTATTGTGGTGTTATCATCGCCTGACTCTGTCAGGACAATTCTTCGAAGCTGATTTATTCTTCGTACTCTGGATACTGAAAGATAAACTAAATTCGACCATTCGATGCGATTATCTACCATCCAAACAATTGTATCCGATATAGTCAATCCCTGTGAAGAATGTATTGTTGCTGCGTATCCTAGCGTCCATGGGGATTTATTAGCACGCAATGCATCTTCAACGACGCTGATATCAACCAGCACAATATCATTTAATACCAGAATTTGTTTTTCACTCTGTCCTGGAATATCAACTTCAATGTTCTGTTTTCGTGTATCCGATGGCCTATAACATAACGGTACTGGAAACGTTGCAAATTTTTGTTTATGCAATTCAAATAACTTCGTCTGAAGTGTGTCCCTGACTATTTTTCTACTTGCAATTATCAAATCATTTGGTCTCCACGCTTCCCAGAAATCATTTATTGGAGTTTCCGTAATTATTTCACGGGCTATTTCACACTGGATTTTATCCGGTTGTAATCTAATTAATTTCTTAAATTCTTTTAATTCATTATCAAGTGATCTATGATCGGTATCAATTTCTTCATAATAGTCTACAAAACCCTTTAGCCATTCATGTGGGGATGCACCGACAAATGGTGGTGGTTGTCCGTGATCACCGCACATGACGATTTTTGTATTTTTCAATAACAACCACTCAAGAAATATTTTTAATACATCTTCTGACACTGTGTCTATTTCATCCCAAATGATAATTTCAGGAATAAATTTCTCTCCCATGCGCTCAGGAGTCCATTTATCTCCCTTCCATCGGAAAAAAATGTGATAGGTACAGGCATTTACCCCTCTCTGTATCATTTCTCTTGCAAGTCTGTGTGTTGGTGTTAGTACAATCATATTTGGATTGGAAACACGAAATAACTCAATTGCCCGGGTTGTTTTTCCTGACCCACCACAGCCGTTTAAAGAAACTGTTTTATACCGGCATAGTGGATCAGATATTGGTGGTGCATTAGAAAATTCTGAACACTGATTCCTTTCTAAATAATTATTTTCAATTGTAACATCTGCTGATTGAATATAATCACGAAGCATTTCCTTCTTAATTCTCCATGACCCCCAATTCTCGTTGCCAGTAGCCTTAAAATCAGCCATTTTGCTATTTATGTAAAATGAGTCAGTGGCAACTCTAACTGCGGTGTTAGGAAATTTATTGATCATTGAAAACAGATTAATAGAAGCATAACCAAGCATAGAAGCTCTCAGATGTGTGTACTGGGGATTGTATCCATCTTTGTAGGTAACAATTGTACCCAATTTGGTTCCATCGGAAAGAAATGCGTCTTTACGATTAACATATAAGCCCTTATTCGTTAAATCCGCGATTACAAAATCGTATTAAGCATTGTCTATAATTAACCGTGAAGAATATCTTGTATTATCGTATTTACCACCCTGGGTAAATTTACCGATTATTCTTCGTCCAAGATCTTTTGCTTCGTTGTTTCTGATTTCAAATAGCTGTTTAGACCAATCCATGATTTGTTGTTCATTAAAATCAGGAAACAGTTCTCGCTGTTCACTAATTATTTTTTTTAGATCAGGTTGTGGTAACCAGACTTATTTCTGTGCTCGATAGGATATAATCGCTTCACTGACAATTAATGATTTTAACATCTTACAATCAAGCATATACCGTAACAACACTATTGGCATCCAGTGTTTTTCAGCCATGTGTTTACCAATCCAAAGATAACTAAACAGATGAAGTCCTGTAGCCATTTCAAATGATACTACACAAGCGAATCCTGTTAAATCAAAATCAGGCAGTGGTCCATTAATAGCAACACGGGTCATTTCGTGTGTGGGTGTCCAAATCGTTTAAAATATTTAACGCCTTCTCCATACCCAAGAAAACTTCCTGGATAACACGCAATCATATCAACGGAAATAACGGTTTCAGGGTCGTATTTTGTATTCCATAACCCTCCATGGCTGTATTCAAGACAGGACAATCTGACATCTGATAAAAACTCACTTCTTGTTGGTTTCCACGCGTTTTTCTTTCTAGCAAAATGTGCTGCAATTGATGGTAGTGTAAAACAGTTTGCTAATAATTGATCGTTGTCTTCCCCCACAACTCTGGGGTGAAAACTCACTAGCTAGTTTTTTCATTTGATTATGCAGTTCTTCGGTACTGTACAATTCTCCGTTGGGTCTTGCAAACTGATCAAATCTACATTCCTCGTCTGAAGTACTATGAAATAGCCACATTGACACGGGATCGTTTTTACTCAAATGGTAAATAGCATCAAATAATTTCTGCTCTGAAAAAAACTCTTCGGTTTGGGATAGATATTTTACGGTTCTATCCCGTGGGAATATTGTTACTGCAGATGACCATGCGTGTTCGTTATGATCAATAATTTCAATTGTAGCTCCCTGTGATTTATATTTTGATTCGTATAATACTTCTCCGGTGATTGTCCTTACCGATATTGGAAATCTCAATGATTTTTCTAATTTAATTATATCCTGAATTGTTGCCCCATTCTCTTTTACCGTTAATTCCCATTCGGTTATTTTTTTTCGTCTTAGATCAGTTAGTTTATTTCCCCGGGACGCATTTGTGAAGTGTTCCATTATTCGTTCTGCTACACAATTGAGCCCTGTCGAATATTTCATGGGTGCTAGTTTGCAATATCAGGTTTTTCATTGAGCGGATATATCCCGTAAACAACTGCTGTGACAGGATAAGATCTTTCGTAGTATGGTTTGTCAATTCCGGTCAAAATTCCTGGTTTGGAATCTTGATTCACGGTGACAGTTTTTTTGTCCCTGAGAATGGGTTCAAATTTATCCCTAATAATCCATTTTCCATCATCACGGATAAGGAATTTTATTCGAAAAATATTTCTTTCTTCCCCAAGACGTGAAATTATCACTGCTGCTTTTTCATAATTCATGGTAGCGTCAACAACACCATCAATTCGAAATGTTGACCAACAAAAAGATGCTCCATCACGCTTGAATTCATTAAAACAGTCTCTTATTTTACTAATCATGGCTTTATCAAGAATTTTATTTTTGGGTGTATTAGAAACTATATCAAGATTGAATTGAGCATCTTTCCAGGGTAATCTCTTGTTACGTTTTTGGGTCTATCGAGATTAAATTTAGGATTAATTTTCAATAATCTCTTAAACTCCTTCATGTTTCCGTCTATTGGACGTTTTTTTGGTTTATCGAGATTAAATTTAGGATTAATTTTCAATAATCTCTTAAACTCCTTCATGTTTTCGTCTCTTGGACGTTTGAGATTAATTTTGTTACGTTTTTTGGGTCTATCGAGATTAAATTTAGGATTAATTTTCAATAATCTCTTAAACTCCTTCATGTTTCCGTCTCTTGGACGTTTGAGATTAATTTTGTTACGTATTTTTTGGTTTATCGAGATTAAATTTAGGATTAATTTTCAATAATCTCTTAAACTCCTTCATATTTCCGTCTATTGGACGTTTTTTGGGTCTATCGATATTAAATTTAGGATTAATTTTCAATAATCTCTTAAACTCCTTATCAGTATTGAATTTAGCATTTTTCGAAGGCAATCTCCTTAACTCCTTCATGCTATACTAAAAACAAGTATCTAAATGAAAGATTTATGTATAATGAATCACTGCAAATGGATCAGTGACTGAATTAGACAAATAGTATAGTATACGAATGAACCAAGAATTCAGACAGCATCCTGTGAGTACAAATTATGAAGCATCCAGTGATGGTGTTGCAAGACACTGTAGACTGAAGAACCATGTTGGCAGGGATAATGGTATGGGGTATTTGATGTTTACTGTTGGAAAGAAGAAATATTACAATCATCGTTTCGTATTTGAATGTTTTAATGGATTGATCAAAGATGGTCTTGTTATCGATCATAAGGATTCTAATCCAAGGAACAATTCTTTATCAAATCTGCAAGCTATCACACAGAGTGAGAATTCCAAACGAGGAAGGACTGGCACTTGTTCAAAAAAACGAGACCAGTAAAATCTTTGAATACAACAACTAACGAAGAGAAAATATTTAAATCAATATATGAAGCCGGCAAGTATTTCAATATTTGTAGAGCATCAGTACGATTCGTTGCAGAGGGGGTTTGTCGATCTGCCATTTCAAAAAGGACTGGACAGAAAGTTCAATTTAGTTATGTCTGATACGTCATATTTTTCAATTAGAGATATGTCATTGTTATAGAATAATGAATTCTGAAAACATGAATAGCATCATAGTTGAAATTTTAAAATTGAAAAGTCATGATATTGAACTATCAGATGGGTTAAATCCTGATCAAATCAAGTCGGATTTTCAGGATATAGAATACGGAGTAAACAACAACAGGTATATGCTACCAAAGAAATATGCACTCATCAAAAGAATTCAGAATTCTATTAGGAACTCTCTTGCATTTTCCAGTGACATCAGTGTGTTCCTTCCGTTGTATACTATCGTAGAAGGAATACGAAAAGAATTAGGTAACGAATACGAATTGAAAAAAGAAGTCAACTCTAAAATTAGAAACATACGGGCGTTAATTCAAGAACATGAACAATTTTGATTGCCCGACCATTTATCATTTTTTGATTGCCTGAACCCTTTATCATTTTTTGATTGAAATCGACCCTCAAAGAGATTTAAAACAGTGAAAATATTTCATACTGAATAAAAAATATTTCATACTGAATAAAAAAAATATTTCATACTGAATAAAAAATTGATGGACGATCAAAATAGAATGTGGAAAGTCACATAATTATTATTTTATTAAGAAATATGTGACTTTCCACAAACCTGATAACACCCTTAAAACATCAAAATAAGACTTCCATGACCGTGTTAAAAATCATCCGACATGTCATTGATGTCAAGAAAGTGGCGAAAGTCACATTATTAAATATTTTATAGGAATTATGTGACTTTCGCCATCACTGATAATACCCTTAAAATGTCAAAATAACACTTCCATGGTGGTGTTAAAAATCATCCGACATGTCAAAAAAGTGGGGAAAGTCACAGTATTATTTATTTTTATAACAATTATGTGACTTTCCCCATCAATGATAGAGCTGTTAAAACAACAGAATGAAACCTCCACGATGGTGTTAAAAATCATCCGACATGTCAAAAAATATTTCACATACACTGAATAAAAAATATTTCACACTGAATAAAAAATTGATGGACCGTTAATGGATGGTTCCGATTATGGGGAAAATTGTTTTGCAATTGAAAAATTGTTTCTGATTTCAAATAATGGTCAATGAAGCATTAACAACCCGATTGGCTCGTGAACGATTAGATGCAATTAAGAGATTTATACCAATTCGTGACTCTGTAAGAAATAAACTGCAAGAACGACAGAGTCTTCAGACTGACTTTGCTTTGGGGTCTGAAGAATTGTTTAAACCAGTAACCACAGCAACGTACAGGGTAGAGCGTGCTATACGGGGAGATGTTTCCGAGACGGGGAAATCTGTTATTGGTGAACTTGAAAAAATAGCAGCGAAAACTGAACAAACAAAACAGGCTGTACAAAAAATGGAATCAAAAAGAACAGTAGATGATTTACGCGTGAGATTTAACGAGGAAGGGTTAGCAAAATTTGATGGGACTAAACCAACAGGAATTCCTGCGCTTGTTGTTGAGACTTATGAAACAGAAAAAAATGGTTAAAACCAGAACATCATAAGTTTGTTAAGAATTTCACTCATTGGGCTGATATATTTTACAAAATCAAAACTAAAGAAAGTCAGATTAAGAGAGATAGTGCATCATACATTGAATATATCAATGCGGTGGGTATAGTGTATAATCAATACGAAGAGTTTAAACAACAAAAAAAAAACGCCAAAATTGCAAAGAAAGCAACCTGCAAAGAAAATATCTTTCTCGCCTAAAAAACTACAACAACTACCACCTGATGATGATGATGATGATGATGATGATGATGATGATGATGATGATGATGATGATATTTTTGATTATTTACAAGAAAAACCGGATGAAGCAACTGGTTATAGCGGAAGTGGATTAGGAACCCAAGTAGGGTATGTCCTGATAGTGTTATCAATGATATATCACGATTAGATGTTCTTGTAGGAGGTTTCCGAGCTGGAAATAATTCACCGGAAATAATTAATGAAGCAGCTGATATCTGTAGACGGTTATTTCAAGGTGGTATCATGGATATCAAAACATATCGAGATTTCATTGGCGAGTTAGTGGAAAATGGGTATCATAGTGACTGAAATCACTAGTGATTGTTTTACAATTGAAAAATTGCTAGCAATTGAAAACACTAGTGTTTTTATAATAAGATGATCATACACTACAATCATGATAAACCAACCCCCGTCTATGTAGTTAATTCACGGTTTCCAGTTTATAGCGCATATTACGGAGATGGTTTCGGTGATACCATTTTAGGATTATTTTCAAGAATGGCTCCAAAAGTGATGCCGTTAGCTAAACAATTAGGAATGAAAGCCATTGATGTTATTCGTGATAAGGGTATTGGTGCTGTTGGAGATCTTGCGGGAAAAGCGTTTTCAACTGCGAAGAATAAATTAACATCATTAGTGAGACGAAAAAAGAAACCGTTACCGTCTACAGCAGAGATGCCTGCAAGTGTTAGTAAAATTATAAATAACGCAGTAGATGAAAAATTAGCGTCGATGGTGACTCCAAGTGACCAAAGCAATATTGCAAATATGATAGCAGGAAGTGGCTTTAAAAAACTACGACGATGAAATGGAAAATCGCGATTTAGACGCTGATAAATAGAATAAAATGTTCAAACAGTCACGTGATCCAGCGTTTGATATAGACGCCCCAGTTGGCAAGGATGATTCTGTACGCGATTATCAATATTACGCCTATCATGCCATAGACTCCAATAGTCGATCAAGAATTGAACTTCAAGTCCATGATACCAGTAAATACTTTTTGCCTTGTGAAGCATTTATCGAAGTAGAAGGAGAACTTGTAACAGCTGATGATACTACTGCTGTACCAGCACCGTATCCAGCTGTTACTCAAGTCGGTTTTGTCAATAATGGTATTATGGCATTATTTGAAAGTGCTAGATATCTCATTGATGGAAAAGAAATTGAGTCGATAGATCGTGATGTTGATGTGGCTACAACAATAATCGGGCTAGCAAGATATTCTGATGATTATACAAGATCAGCAGGACCTTCTATGATGTTTGCAAAAGATGTTAAAAATACCGCTGGAGGAAATCAATTTGTTGTAAGACGACCAAAGAATAATGCTGGCACCGCTAATATTGATGCCGAGGATATGATTATAAACAACGATGTTAATTTCAATCTAGGAGCTGCAACAAGTATTTCAATGTTGCATGATAGGCGTAAATTATTTTCATGCGCGATTCCACTGCATCACATATTTGGATTCTGTAGAAATGTCTGAAAAGTTATTTATGGAGCGAAGCATACAGTAGCACTGGTGCGAAAGAGTGATGATAATGACGCAATTTGGAGGATTCCAGCAGACAATGCAAATCCCAATGCTGATGCTGGTAAAGTCAATTTAACAAAAATATCATTGTGGATGCCAGTGTTGACTTCAGCAGTTACCGCAGAAGAACGATTACTATCATTTATGGACCAAGGAGGAAAGTCGTTGTTGAGTTGGTTATTAGTGAGTACAGATGTGAAGCAATCAAATCTGAACGGGTTATTCACGTGGAATCTAGTATCAAAACAAGGCATGGCTGCACCACGTCATATATTTATTGCGTTACAGGATAACACACGAGTTGGCAATCAACTCTCCAGCCATATGATATTTGATCAGTTAGGTGTTAAAGACGTCTCACTGAGAATAAACGGCCAGCAGGAACCATCTGAAGATGTACAACTTAATTACACCGAAAATCATATTGCACGCGTGTATCATAGGTTGTTGTCATTTATGGCACGTGATTAAAATGTGGATACCGGTCTACAAATATCACAATTGGATTTTAAGAGTTTATATCCGAACTATTACTTTTCGCTGGAACATCTTGATTTAACAAGACAGTCTGTCGTTTGATATACACTTTAGAGCTAATGTTACCCGTCCTGGTGCTATTGCTAATTATAGAGCGGTTGCTGTCATTCTCAGTGATAAATCAATGCTACTTGAAGGTGTTGGAGGAAGAATGAGAGTGGTAGATGCACCAGTGGAAAATCTTTGAACGATTTTTCATTGAAATTGTAAACGATTTAGAATCAATCTATTATCTATAATGTCATATAGTAATATCAATGTGTCTTTGACACCCGGTCAATTAAAAAATTGCAATCCAAATCAGCTAAGCAATGTGGAACCACAATCACGTTGAAATCTAATCAAATGACTGGTGGTGCAAATAAATTATCGCTGACAACTCGTCAAATAAAACACTTCAATGATGCACTTGTAGCAAAAAAAGGTGTTCAGATTACTCTTTCTGCGGCTGCTATCAAAAATATGATTAAAACAGGCGGTATATTTCCATTGTTAGCTGCTATTCCGGCCTTGATTGCAGCAGCAGCCACAGCTGTGGCTAAAGCAGCGGCGTTAGGAGCCGTTGGTACCGCGGCAGGAATGGCTCTACAGAAAGCAACGGGAAAGGGGTCTAAGACTACCAGGAACCCCGTATTCATGGTACAGCGGGAGATCCGATCACGGATCAGGCCTGAGAATCCCAGGAACGGTTTATTAATTGAGAAATCTATGTCCAATTTTGATTTAATGGATGCTGCTAAAAAACTAGCGATTAAAAATTTCAGAGGTGTTTTTATGAAAGATCAGTTACCACATCAACCAAACAACACTGAAACAGGTATCATTAATCTCGATAACAGCACAGGACCCGGAACTCACTGGGTTGCATACGCGATTGATCCACGGGCAATCGTCTATTTTGATTCATATGGATTAGCCCCGCCAAAAGAGTTTATGCGTTACATAAAAAATTTTCCAATGAAGACTTGGTATTCTACGCTACCAACACAACAAATCAATGACCCACCAATATGCGGCAGTGAAGTATTAAATGTCCTTAACGCTATTTCAGCATCTAGAAAACCACCACACATTGTCGTAAATGAATACACCAGTAATCGAAGTCGTCAAAAACGATTTTAGAGAGAGGTGTATAAAATATCATGATTGATATTTGGGGGAGATCTTTGAAACCCAAACCCGATGGCACTGCACCCCCTGATTCTATCAAGGATATAAAAAAAATAATTGAAGATGAAATAGCTGAAACGTTAAATTTTACAAGTGTTGACCCGAATGAAATAGTTGTATTTCAAGACAAACAGGGTAAATTGAAAACTAGTAATATTTCTCTGGATGATATTTTAGTTAAACAACAAAACGCAATCGAGAACACCGTTGCGTTATTTTCCGATCAGGGTAAACTCAAACCGGGTGTACTTTTTTCGACGATTACAGATCGATTTACAAACCACGATAAAGAATTTGAAGATCATTTAAGAAACTACAATAGTTTCCGTAGAAATGTCATTCATAAGTTCTTTGGATCCCCAATTGTAGTTACACCATCTATCGCTGATATTAAAACGTTTATGGATGATCAAAATGTCAACAGTAACCTCAAAAATGAATTATTTGTACTCAGTTTGAGATTCTTCGGCGATGAAAATTTAATACCAATGAAACCCCTTGATATGATATACACATTACAAGAGATTAAGAATGAGTTTGCAGGACTTCGAGATGCCCGCAAAGTAAAAATTCCGAATCACCGCGATGAAATTAAAAATGTTGTGTACACGATCCAACACGGATCATTTGCGTGGACACCTACAAACAACAAATTAGATATCACTACAACCGTTAAAGGTATTTATCAATTGACACTAGTGACAACGACTCAATTTAATATTTCATCGTCGAGTTCATCTGGGGTCAATAATACGATTTCAACGATCATCGACAAGGATACAACTGAACAATTCACGTTAACATCTACTGATAAAAATTTGATTAGGGTTTCAACAACATGGTATTTGGAATTCGTAGCGGATTAAAGTTGAAAATTGCAAAGCAATTTCACTAACGGTTTCAATTGAAATCGTAATTGAAAACGCAAGCGTTTTTAAAATAAAAATGATTTCATCATCGCAATATCGTTATGATCAGGTCACAGAATTTCAAAATAGACTCAAAACCCTCACTGAGGAGTATGCAATGAAAATTAAAAAATATCGCAGGAGAATTACCGCAATTGATGTTACCGTGTATTCAGTGAGTGGTGTAATCACCGGAGCTGGTATTATACTGTCTTCAGTGACAATGATTGCCCCGATAGCTGTTCCAATTTGCATTTCTGCGGAAACAACAATCGCTGGAATTATTTCAATAATAACAAAAAAAATATCATCATGCAGCCAACGAAAACTACAAGACTACATAATTCAATTTCATGTTGTGTCCACTGCATACTCGCAATTATCCTCATTGATATCGTCATCTCTCGATGATACAATTATATCAGAGAGTGAGTTTTCAGCGATGGTAGGTATTTACGATTCTGCGATGTCAAAATTAGAGCGACAACAACATGAGTATAATAACAATGACAACACAGATGGAATTACTTCAACAAATAGTGGAGAACACAAACCCAGTACAAACCAGCATGATCTCAATAACCTCAACGAATCCAGAATTCAGTGTGAATTTCCCCTCTCCGGTCCCAGTGAAGGAAATCGCGTTAGCAAAACTACGAGTGTATCACAGTTGGCCTAATATCAGATCAAAATCATTTGGTGGTCAACAACCGAATAATTCACTGGTATTTGCAAATAAGAATAAAGACGACGGTACCCCAGACTGGAACGTTGTTTCCATACCAACCGGATCATACCAAATTGAACAAATCAATAATGAATTCGCGCGTAGAATAAAATCCATTACTGGAGCAGAATCAAAAATAGCTATAACGGTTCATGAGCCAACACTATCATCTGCCATTGAAATAAACTCAGAAGAATACGTCGTAGATATCTTTCAAAGCTCAATAAGGACCGTACTAGGATGGCCTGAATTACCACCCGGGGGAAAACCCGTTGATTTACCAAAAACACAAAAAAATGATTATATCACAGACAGGATAAAATCTGATAATCCAGTAAAAAGCTATAGCGATTACACCAAATTGAATTTTTTTCATGAAGTGGTAGATCCTTTCACTAAGAGAAAATACTACTTAATTCAACAGGATAAAATCACTAAAAATTTCATAGCGTTCAATAACGATTTTTCATTGTTGTTAATATCTCTTAAATCCGGCTCTCTCACCCGAGATGAATTTATCAGCGTTGTAGAAACATGTAACAAAATCATCAATGACATGGAAACATTTCATTCACAAATTATTCAAGAAGTATTAGGTGACAGTAGTCCTGAAACAAGAGATTTATTTGCAAATAAATATAAAATTCCCGTCAAAGATATTCCAGCATTCAAAATACCAGGATATAACGTACCAGAACTAAAAAAACTTCTCAGTGACACCATCGATGTTGGTTTTAAAATAATTCATGATGCATGGAAAAAAACAGCATCACCGGAAATAAAAATCCTCAAACATAATAATGACCCAGATGGTGGTGGCAGGCATATTGCTCCGTTCAATGTGAATATTTCATCGGTGATAGCAATCAATTTAGTATGTGATGTTATCGAAGGAAGCTATCAAATAAATTTAGAACGATCAAATCAAGCTCAGCAGGGATATATTTTGTATTCATTTGCACCAACAGCTACTCCAGGGTTTCTAAATATTGAGTCTCCGGTGAATCCAGTCTATATGCGATGTCATAATAATTCATTAACCAGAATTAATTGCAAACTCACTGACCAGTCTAATAATCTGATTGATTTACAAGATGAAGTTTTACAAATTAGTCTGTTTGTAAAGTCCTAAGGATTTTCGCCCTAGGACACGATATCGTATCGGATTGGATAAAATATTCTTTTGAAGAGTTTTTACTCCTTCAGGATCATGTTTTTGATTTCATTGATTTTCTCATTATTTGTTTTGCCTGATTTCATGCGATTTTTCGCCTGTTTCATTGTTTTGATAGGGTTTTAAGCCCTAATCCATTGAAAACTTGTTTAAAAATGTTGTCTGATTCGCCTCCTCTTTCTTTTTTTTGATTTCATTATTTTTTTTTTACTGATTTCATTGATTTTTCATTATTATTTTTTGCCTGATTTCATTGATTTTTTCCCCTGATTTCATTGATTTTTTGCATGTTTCATTGTTTTGATAGGGTTTTAAGCCCTAATCCATTGAAAACTTGTTTAAAAATGTTGTCTGATTCGCCTCCTCTGCTGCTATGTATGTATGTATGTATGTATGTATGTATGTATGTATGTATGTATGTATGTATGTATGTATGTATGTATGTATGTATGTATGTATGTATGTATGTATGTATGTATGTATATATACATGTATATGTATGCATGCAATTTCAAATTTACATATCCATTTCCAATTAGCACATTTTACTGTTATTTACCAGTCGAAGATTACACGTTTTCAGTTATTTAGCACGCATCATTAGCATGCCTCTGGGGTATAGTTGCGCATGTTATTGTTCGCATAATGGCGGAAAAAAACATTTTCCAGCGTAGAAAGGGATGGAAATGATAATCATTAGTGTGACCTGAAGTCTTCATAATAGTTGCAATATAGTGATGCAGTATCCGTCAGTGCTTAGACATTTTTCTGTTATGTCTGTGATGTTAATATATACGTGTATGTCAAACAACCTCAAAATACATTCAGGATGAAAATGGCGTGTTTCTCCTATCTAAGATATCACCATTAAAGATCAGCAATTTAATATTGTATGCATTCAAAAATTCAAAAATATATTTGAACGGCGGACCGTTTATTAATAATTGTCACTTTTCAAACATATTAAGCATTCTATTTGTATGTCTCATTGCAAGATCAGAAAAGCTGATCAATTGAAAATAAAGTGGGGCATAAGAGATATTGCCGATTGGATAACAACAACTACTTCCAGATAAATTCTACATAGTTACATACATACTCACATATACATTGAACCGCCATACACAAAAGTTATGTAATTGTATAAGTAATTCAACTGTATCCTTTGGTCAAATGGTATTTGCACTTCCTTCTGTACTTCCGGGAATGTTTCCGATTTATACATATGAAGTTTCAGAAATGGGGTCGATCAGTTTCTTTTTAAAACCTTGGCTATAATATTGCTAACTACTTTGCTACACTGGAAATTTGTAGAAGAGAGAAGACATTATTGATACATCTGAATATACATAAACATCTGAAAGCTATCTCTTGTTTTCCTCAAAAAGGAAACAATTGATTACTGATGCCAGTCAGTGTAAACAGTCGATCGCTGGAACAAGTATAAATAATCACTGGTTGAAATATAGAAACAGAATGTCAAGGACACTATTCGATATGATCATTTTAGTCAGTATAGGAAAAAATATCCGTAAACACTTAAATGTTCTCATGTCCCTCCCAAAAAAGCTCTCGAATGTTACTTAAGAACACACTTTTTTGTTAAACAGTCTTTGTTGGAATACGAGAAGGATTGTATAAGTTGTAAACAGTACTGTGATTATCACGGCTCTGGTGATATTCACCGAACACGTACAATCACCATGAACCTGACTTTTCATCAGAGACAATTGCATGACCGCTGTATCAGTAAAAATAATACGTGTGTGTTGCAACGACGGCATCACGTTTTTAATAGAATAACAATGGGATATACTAATTGTTAAAGACATGAGAAAATAATCATAGAATAGCACTTACAACGGACGAAGTAGTCAGGAAAGATGCATTACTCATATAATACAACGGTTTGTGTGATCAAGTATTATATGTGCGTGATTGGTGCAGCAGCAACCGTTGGATAATGTTGTAGGAATAAAGATTGCAGCAGCCAGTATATGTACACCAATCCGGAGTGTTGCTGCATATAAACAAATAGTAACCAGTGTGACTTGAAACGGTTGCATTCGTGATTACGCGTCTATGTCAGTACGTCTAACGTCGGCATAAATATATATATATATATATATATATATATATATATATATATATATTGCAAGCTTATAATATTCACACACACTCACATAAATTTAAATACTCATCATCACATATACAAAGATAGCCGTCAAAGAATATTTGTGTTTATTATTTTCTCCCTATTGCGCTAATAAGCATGTATATATCTGTTTCCAAAAAGTTACTTATTATATCGATATTTGACAGATAAAACCGTGTGTTTCGTTATATACATTGTCCTTAGCCAGTAGTTCTTCGATTTTTGTCAGGTTGGCCTAGAAACCAAACGTGAGCCTTGCTCGAAAGTGGGTCTCCTCGGACCGTATCGCAACTTCCTGAAATGGAAACATTGAGTATACGTGTACGTTCATTGCAAAACGTTAATACGTTTAACAGACACTGGGTGTTCTCAATGTGCCAATATACGATAAAGTACTTCTATCACTAAGGCTGTAACAGAATTGTTACCGAGTGGATGGTGGATTAAATGAACAACACAAACACAATATGTGAAAGATAATGTAAATTTATGAAATAAATTATTAATGAAAAATAATGATGTATCAACACAATAACTTATGCATTCAACCCACAATCACGCTACACAACTATTCACAATTCAAAAATAAATTAAATATTAATACAAAATAAACAGGGATACAAGGAATCTCCTGGACTATACACAGATCCAAGGAACCTTTACAAAAGTTGTATTAACGCAAGTATAAATCGCGATAACAAATATAAACATCAAACTATACTATCGCACGTATGGATTGCGACAACTAGCACAAACATATACATGTATTTAATCAAGTTGCTAACTTTTATTGAGATTCATGTAATCCCTTGACATACTACTGTGATTCGAAGTAACTATGTGTAAATATAACAATGTGTTCAATTGTAACTACAATTGCAACACACACATGTGTCTCGACCCTGTATAACCGTACGATTCACCCACTATTGAATCGCCGCCCAGCTTCTCCGAATACCTAGGGTTGACTCAATACTTTTATCGGTCACTTGCCCTTCACGGATCCACCACAGTTATAAATACAGACAGCATACAGCATCTACTAGAACCATCGGTCCCAAATACTTAGATGCCACCCCGGATGTTTACACCTCTGTGATAAGATACTTTTGAACCCGTAATATTATCAGAAATATTCTGCCTTATATATCCTCAAATAGGTGAGCAGAATTCACGGCAAAATTACCGTGCACCCCGTGATTCTAATGTTCCTTACTTCAAGTGATTCGTAATCTGGCACATGCAAATCGTTACACGTCGCTTACCTTGAAAAAAAAAACCCACTTATTCACCCCAGGTAACGTATGTACGACGAAACAAAAAAAGTGTGAGATTAGTTTGCAATTCAAGAAAAAAAAATTCAATTTTCGCCTAATTCTGTGACAAAGGCTACTTCAAAATCGGTAGTTTCTTCACGTTACAACACTAGCTGCATGTAAACTGATGTAATGTATTTGATAACCTGTAAAAAATGTAGCATGCAATAGGTCGCACAGACACTTCAACAAATTTGTAAGAGAATGAATAATCATCGCTTTTATATAAAAACTATATAGATCCGAAGTTCTCTTTAATAGTTCAACACACATTAACACCAATAATAACTCTCTGGTCGAAGTTTTTTCATGCAAGTAGATCATATTGTATACTTGACTTTGCGAGCATGGGTTCGTTATGTGACCTTCTAGAAAATCACGTGACCCCTTCCTGTTTACGAGAGAATCAGTATATAGCTGTGTTTTAGATGCTAATGGTTCAGTAGTTAGTCTGGGCTTTAGAATACAAAGATGTGTGTGTTATTGTTTGAATGCATATTATTTAAATTCGTTTGGGATCAAGAGGAATTTTTTTCATTATTTATCTAGAAATTACTTGTGCTCATTTGAATTATTATAAAACTAAAACTGACTTCATCACGTGACATCGTCGTCCATATTGGATTACATCGTCAAGTTTCGAACCGGGAACAATTAGGACATTTTATTATCAGGACTCTTGCAATTCCACTAGTGGATTGTATTGTGAATTCTTTTTGGATTAATTTTTCGACTTGATTCTCTAAAACCCTAAGTTTATTTATTTTCTTTTATGAAAATATTTGTACTCAATAAATTTTTTGTTAAATTTTTACAAGCTTGTTATTTTCACTTCTTTCTATTCTATGTTGCTGCTTATTCGAGCCTACGAAGGTAACACAAGATTGAAGGGAACAACAAGATATGACTAGTACGGATATAAGAAAGTCCATTCTGATACGCAAATTCAAATTGTGGAAGAATGAATTTCCCCAGTATTCAAGATAAATATATACATACATGATTACATACATACATACATACATAGATACATACATACATACATACATACATACATACATACATACATACATACATACGCACGCACGCACGCACGCACGCACGCACGCACGCACGCACACACACACACACACACACACACACACACACACACACACACACACACACACATACATACATACATACATACATACATACATACATACATACATACATACATACATACATACTTACAAACTTATATATATATACATACATACATACATACATACATACATACATACATACATACATACATACATACATACATACATACATACATACATACATACATACATACATACATACATACATACATACACACACTGATGAATTGGGCAATTCCATGGAGAACAGCTAAGAAACTGAGAGTAATAATGTTTAAGAATTATATATACATGGATAGAGGTGAAATACATATAAAAATGAAGTTATTGGCTTTAATATTTATTCAAGTATTAGTTTAATTGTTTCGAAATATATCAATAATCCTCGGCTAAATTTGTAACGACTATGAGCTTTTTACCAAAGAAGATTAGGTTCATAAGTTTAATGATATATTGCTATAACCGACCCCTAACGATATTGGAGATAACATCAATCGGAAATGTGAAAAAACTGCTTTTAAATATAGTTGTTTTACTTTATGGAATCTACTGCTTTATTATCCTAACTAGCTAAGTAAAATTTTCAATGATAAACAGTAAGTAAAACTGATTGATCGATTTTACGACGCATCAACACCGGTATGCTATTTATCGCTATACAAAATATTATATGTATGATTATTTAATTTTTTTTAAAAAAGGTTTCATATCGACCAGCTATATCAAAATCAAAAAGTTGAATTAAAACGGTAAGATGGTAACGCTAATATATAAAGCTTCCAGATCACCGGGGTTCGTAAATGGTATATGATAATACAAACAGATTAAACAAAATTATTCATTTATAGGAAGCAGTCCATTTTACTAGGGTTGGCTTGATGGTGTGAAGTTTATTATTCACTGCATTATTCCACGATCCATGCCACGTCTGGCACAAAAACTATTTAATACTTTCAATTAAAGTAATTGTTTAAAATCAGAATACGATATTTTACAATCATATGGTTCCTAGGATAACAAGCAGATACTGTATTGAGGGATGTACTCAACTCATTTTAAAACTGGATATTTTGTTAATAATGGCTGCTCTATTTGTCTGTTGTGTTGTGACTGAAGTAATAATAGAGAAACAGAGTAGATGATGCTGTTTAAACTACGTTGGTTGTTAATATTCAGAGCCAAAGTTATCCTTTTGACTTTAGCTGAACAAATAGATGAGCCATTGTGTTAGCGAAGTTATGCTGTGTTATTTACTAACAAAGGAAGCAGCAGCTTTTTCCTCATTTAGCTACCAAACTTGTATAGTTTTTAAATTTGGTGGGGAGTTCATGATACGAGTGGTGGTGGAGGTAAAGGTTTGTCTTGGACTTATTTCCATTGTGTAGCTTGAAAAGTACTTTTGGTTTAACCAGCCAGGAAAGTGGAAGGCCTATGATTGTTAAAAAGATCAATTTTTTATTGTCAGGGATGGATGACATTGTAATACCGAAGGATGGTATGTCGTTTTGGGGTTTTTTTTTTCGTATAAGGTTGTGTGTTTGGAGTAAAAAAAACAGCAGAATTAAGTGGGGTCGATCTTAGTTTAACAGATCATAATGTGCGGACATGATTTCTCTTCGATGAAATAAAGATGGACCGTTCAGTTCAGCGAGGAGAATTTTCACACAGGGAGGTCTTAAATGCTCCTAGATGAGGTCATTTTCCTTCATAAATAGGATAAAGCATGTTCAATTATGAATTTTCGACTGATCCATAAATAACGCAAACATTTGGTCAGTTGGGAGCAAATAAACTTTCTATATACATATCCAATGGCGTTGTTATCATTAGCCCATTTAGTATGCACCAATACTTGAAGTAGATCTAGATATTTCAAGCATATAGCTTTTAAGGTCTTAATGTGTGAAATAAAAGTCATTTTGCCGACGAAGATAATAACCCTAGCTTCTGTAGATTGTATAAAGGTGTAGCGTGGAAATTATCCTCAGATTTGTCGAGACAGGTTCAATCTCGACCACAAGTCTATAATAAAAAGCAGTGTATTGCATGGTACGGCCTCTGCTCAACTACCGTGATCCTTTCCTCCACTGACATGGGATGCAACACACGGCAAACAGGGTGCCTCTACTTAATCGCCTCTCACAACACGTAGATAGGACATGTTGGGCCCTTTATGCAATAGTGGTCCTGCAGAGAGTTAGTGATTACAGTAGATACCCAACTTACAATTTCATCGAAGTAAGACATTTGTTTTGACATAAGATAGACTGGATAATAAAATATATTTGTACAGACAATGGTAGCCCCCCCCCCCACCACGAATCTAAAGAAAGATAAATATGTAGACATAGACAAATGTTCCAGTAGTATGTTTACGTCGATTGGCTTGTGAGAAACAAATAATAAATTTGATATATGCAAATGATTGCACTTCTAGGCAAGCCTTTAAGACGTCTTATAAAAGTTAATATGTTGAAGGGGAGGCAATAAAGTTCCAAAGTTATAAATTGATACCTGCAAAGGGTTACACTTGGTCTTTGGTTATCTGTGTGTTAAATATCTTTCCATGGTAAACATTACAATTCATGTTTTAATAAAAAGCATATACTCATGTTAGACTTATGGATATTATATTTTCAACATCAAAGCCTAAAATTAATTCCCTCTATTTACCTCAGGTGACGCCTAATGTTTCTAGATCGTTGCCCTGAAAAACACACTTTCACTCATACACACATTTGCTGTATTAAAATGGTAAATAAACTATGAACATCCAACTATATCTTAAAAAATATATTCAAAGATTACAATGAAAAGTTTGGGGAAGTTGAGGAAGATAACATGCACCCGCATCATGATAATATTTGCCTATATCGTTAGAAATACCAAAATCGATACAGAAAAACGTCTCAGCAAGTAGCGATTTGTACTGGTATTGTTTGGAAACTAAGATACACCATGTCAGATCGAATAGCTCACACCCGTTTATAATTACAATACTGGATTTCCCGTTTTGCTCTATAAATAGTTATTTTGGTTCTTACATAATTGTATATTTCCCAGTATAATACCTGATTCCTCTCCTCTCGAAATGTACTACGGATATGATGGATTATCTGGCGTAATTAGTTTTGATTTATACAGAAGAAACTGACTTGTTAAATAATAAAGAAAATGTTATACTCAGTTCAAGATATCACTAATGCTTTAAAATACTCATTGGAAACAGACAAATTCAGGAATTCTTTAATAAGCAATCAGGTCTTTGCTTCATACCAGTTGTTATAAATTATAAAATCATCGAGGCAAGCATCACAATTGTCTAGACCAGTGTTGATCATAATCATGAGCATCATTCCTTCTAAGCGAATGGTAGATGTGCGCGCAATGCTAAGCTGCTTTGTGCAAACATTAGGGAGACGAACAAATCTTAATGTTGGATTGACAATTCAGTTGCGCGGGGATGTTTGAGCACCTTAGAGAGAACGTTGGTCATGAGAAGTTGAAAACAAAAACTTGGCTAGATATTAAATCCCAAACGGAGTTGCATTATGTTGGGAAAGTCTGAAGTAAGGAATGTCGACATTTTCTTTTCTGTCCGTTAGTGGAATTGGAAAAGACACCATTTTGAAGGGCAAATTTGGTGACATGCTTGGGGTTTCAGATGTTATCAATAGTCATTGTTTCTTGGTAATATGATGGAAGACCGCATAGTCATTTTTAATGGACAGTAAGAACTCATGCTTCGTCAAATATTGAAGTCATTTGTTCAAGTATTCCTGTTTGAGAGTGTTCATCACGTACGGATGTTGCCTCTCTACCAAATTCTATAGGAGTGTCTTCACGTTTTGAATAGTTTCTGAATTTTATCTGATAAGCTTCAGGGACTAACCCATAACTCTTTAAAATGGATTCCTTAACCGCATCATAGTCATTGTATTGGTTAATCGACAGTGAATTAGAAATATAATTATCATTACAAAGGGCTACAAATTATCATAACTGTTATCATGGCAATTTCAAGTTTTCTGCAACGTTTTCAAAACGGGTACACTATTTGTCAACTTCTCTTTCTCTGAAAGCGGGCACTAACCTAATATTTTGGAAAAGATCAAAACAAATTTGGATTTAAAGTATAAACTTGCTTACAACTTGGCAGGTCCATTTCATTTAATTTAAATTTGTATTCACTCACTTTGTTCCAACTGCATTTGCTTTTCGTTCAAACAATCCTGTCTCTATCTTCGCTTTCTCTAACGATAACTGTATTTCTTTTTTTTTAGTTACATTTGTTTTAGTGTAACTGCATTTGTTTACTTTCTCATTTCTTCTGCCCATGGTTGCATTTGTTTTTCTTCCATCGCTTTATGATAATCGAGCTTAGTTAACTACAATCCGTTCTTGTATATTAATTTTAATACTTCTACTTTCAGATTAGAGACTAATACTTTGATCTAAAGAACTCTTTCTACTAAATATTGGACCAGTGTCTGTTTATATCTTCTTTCGTTTAGGACCCCATTACCTCAGGAAAATCATATTTTCTTTTTGAAAACTTCAAATTGTTCCAACGTAGGATTTAAAAGAAATTTCAATTTCAACAAAAGTGCAATAGTTTAGTCAATATTGAAATATTTAAGCCAATGGAAAAAACAATTTAAAACTTGCAAACAACTAAATTGAATCCGATATTCGTAGCAATATATATATATATATATATATATATATATATATATATATATATATATATATATATATATATATATATATATATATTTATATACACGTGTGTGCATCTTTGCAGTAGTATATATTCACACAATCGCATATAAATATAAATATTCATCATTCACATATACAATGGTAGCCATCAAGGTAGAATTATGTTTTTATTCTACATATTGCTCTTATAATCATGTATAGGTCTGTTTACCTCAATTCCTGGTTATATTTTTTTTTGACAAATATAACCACTTGAGAAGTGACACTCAATATCGGCAGCCTTGAAGTCAAATAATCCATTCATTTCAAGACAATTCTGTTTTCCGAATCGATTCTCGGGTTGACCCGGCGCCCAAAAGTTAGCCGTGTCTGGAATCCGGTCTCCACTCAACGTGCGAAATTCGGCCCCATCAGTTGGTCGTTTAGCCCCCAACCAGAAATGTATAGGGCATTTTCCTGTAACAGACAAGTTGGTTATACATATTCTCCACATTGCTCTAATTATCATGTATCAGGCAGTTGTTAAACTCTTTCTTCATTTCTAAACAATTCTCTGTTCCGCGATTATTATCAGGTTAGCCAGGATTCCAAAAGTTATCTCCATTTGATATTAGGTCTCCTATCACCGTAACAAAAAGATTGACCCACTACTTTGTCTTGATGCCCCCAACCAGAAATTTTGTATAGCAACGTCCTGAAAACGAATCATTGAGTATTTGTTCTGTATTTGAATGTTAAGCGTTTAATGTTTGTAAATAATTACTAAAATATAAATTATATAAAACACGTTTCTTCCTAAATATGTATCAGACACCAGTGCTCGAAATGTGCAAACATACGATCAAGTAATTCTTTAATTAGTCCTAATACAAAATAGGTATTTTCTCTACCATATAACACTAATTGCATATCAACTGATGTAATATTTTGATAACATGTAAATATGTAGTAAATATATAGTTTTGCTTAATTTCATAATATATATATATATATATATATATATATATATATATATATATATATATATCCTTTATCAATTATTATTATATGTATGACTATTTGTTAATATTTTCTGATATTTTACTATAATACAGTACTGAAATGTTTCCTTTCGAATTACGAGAATGAACTGTTTCAATGAAATGGGTATTTTATCTTTTGTTTCTGTGCATCAATTCGCAAAATCATTGACGGGACAAACGTATGAACCCAGAAAAATGCACATGATGAAATTATTGAAACCATCCTTAGGCTGAATTTACTTCTAAGCAGTTCATTCAATAACAGTATTCACTTTACCTAAATTAAAATGTATGGCTGATCAACTTACGTTTGAATAACTATATAACTACACACATATTTCCATATTAGTTTACAAAAAAATAGGGATTAATCCAAGGAAACAAGACACCGAAGTGATACTCGTATTACTGTAATATAATGTAAATATGATTTTCACCTAAAATATGTCCAATGAGCATTATCAATTCCTTTTATTATGATAGCCGTATTGATACCAGAAGAAGAATTATTTAGTCATACAGACAGTATTGTTTGCCGACACCTTTTGTTGTTGTTTGGATTTGGATTTTCAATACCGTACCAGAAGAACTTTCATACACATCGTCAGAAGATAGCTCCTTCTCATTTTATGTTTGCACGAACGTTTCTAGCATATTCAACAAGCCTGATGATTTTACCTGTATTTCCCAACGCTCGTTTCCTGAAAAACTCGTAATTGCATTCGGAGGGCTCCAAAAGGTCACCTCCTTCCTCTTCACAGGCATCTTGTGCATTACTCCAAACCTGGCAATCGGATGACTCGAACCGATAACATAATCTCCCACACGATTCATTGTACAAGGAATACTTTGCTTGACATGCTGGAGAAAAGATGAATACAAGCAGATAATAAAAAAACTATCGCATCTTACAATGTACAACTGCTCTTCAGAACTTTTAAGCAAGTAACCAAAATTAATAGTAAAGAGTTTTCAAAATCTACAATTACTTCCATGGTAACCATTTAAAGACAATTATATCTACTGTAGTGGAGGTAACATACATATTTGTAATCATGCCAAAATTATTACCATTTGTTTTGATTTTATAATTGCTTCAAACGTAAACCATTTCTTACTTAGGTAAATTTTGTGAGATTTTCATAAAGCTATTTATATTTTTTTAAAGAACAACATTGTGTGGTTCTTTATGACCGCATAACTGTTGTACCCCTTAGAATGTGAATGTATGTATAGGTGTGTGTGTATATGTGTGTGTATATTTGTGTGTGTGTATGTGTGTTTGTGTCTGTGTGTGTATGTGTGTTACTTCAACCTTATATTGCATATGTTATTCCTAAGTATATAATTTGATAATAATGGCATTTATGAAGCCGTATTGTGAGCGTAGTCTCACTTGCATAAAAAAATAACGTTTCCACTATGATATCCATTTTTTAAAATATTATATTTCAAATTACGTTTTCGACTTTACTTCTCATTATCTGAAAATATATTTAATTACAATGAACAAGAGTTAATTTATATTCATATATATATATATATATATATATATATATATATATATATATATATATATATATATATATATATATATATATATATATATATATATATATACATATGCAATCATATGTTGCAAAACATTACTGTGCTGCAGATTAACTATATTCCTTTTTAATTAATGCACGCTAAATGAGAATATGAACATTGAATTATTATCCTCAACTCAAACAACATTTTCCTTTGTTGAAACTAATGTGATCCCTCCCTGCATATATGGATTACACTAGCAGATAAATTCAAGCAAGACACCACTCAGCCTGGTGCTGTAATCCATTATTCCCAAAGTAACTGATTTTTTCAAAGGTTTATGTCTTACTGTGACATATTTAATGTCATCAATTAATATTAATATTAATATTAATATTAATATTAATTAATAATAATCAATATATAATAGATTTCATGCTGACTTGTCATTTCCTATTTAGAAAGTTTGTGTATTTCTAAATTTATTTTCAATTAATTTATCAAGTTTTACATATACATGACCTTCCATATATATATTTCCAAATCAGATGTTGCAGAACATTACCGTGTTACTGATTACGCTAAAATGTATTCGTTCTAACTTAATGCACACTAAATAAAAATATGAAACCTTGTATTGTTATTCTAAACTTAAACAATATTTTCGTTTGTTGAAACTAATGTGATACCTGCATAAATGTATTGCACTAGCTGTGATGAATTCGGATCAGATAAATTCCAGTACTATACCAATCAGCCTTCTGATGCAATCCATTATTCCCAAAGTAAATGATTTTAATAAAGTTTTGTCTTACTATGACATATTAAATGTGATCAATGCATATTACCGAACGATAAAATGTAAGTCAAAACCAATATATAATAGATTGCATGCTGACTGGTCATTTCCTATTTAGAACGTATGTGTATTTCTAAATTTATTTCGATTAATTTATCACGTTGGACATATACATGACCTTGCTGGCAAGAATAAGGTACACTGATTGCATTTTAATCTATTACACAAATCTGTTGAAAACATCGACTTAATGTAATTAATCATACGTTTATCGTTATTAGAGATCAAACAGATCAATAAAAAAACGTCAATTTGGTATTTACATCCCAGAATTCACTACCTCTAGTGATTTTAATAGACTTCACGTGCTCTTTTGTGTGCAAAATAGAAACAATGGTCTTGAAGATACAACACCGTGTACAAACTCGATAAAGCATTGGAATGTCGTTAACGTTCTACTGTATTTTTTTACCTTTAATAAAGACCCTCACGCCTGTGTGACTCCAAAATGTATCATTAAATTCCTCTTTATAACATCACTAACAATAATGATGTATTTTATGATCATAAACTATAAAGGCTATTTTATCGCAAACCTTACATTTAACTGCATTTTAACCGTAACTCGAAAACGTGAGACTCATTTTTGTGTCCTATCACTGAAATCTTTATCGCTAGATAATTATTACTTATTACACATCATATTGCCACATCAATTTGTTAATGTATCTAATTAAATTTATTCTATTATATCAAATCAATAAGCACTAAGCTCTTTGCCTTGTAATACAATCTTTAAGATTTAAAATGGCAAGGGAACCATTTATTCACAAAACCTTTAAAAGTAGTGATAATATAATGAACGTTTTCAACGTTTCTTTCAAAATGGCGGTGATCCAGCCTTATAATGAAAAGCAAGATTTTCGAAGCTCACCATATCTTGGTAATCAGCGACAAACAACGGGTCATCGTCAATATTGTTGGAAGAAGTTTAAAAATAGTAAGGGTTCACTTTGGGTTCATAAGCTTTGTCCAATCTTTTTAAACCGGAATTAGTTAGTTTTTAAACAGAGATTAGTTCAGGGAAGTTCCTTTTAACGTTCTAATTTTGGCAAAGCTTTCCATCTACCACAAACAAACAAAACAAAAACAACACATGCCAATTATACCTTATGCACAGTATGCTTCCAACACTAATTGCACCTCATAGTAACTTCATATGACACGTTTGGTTTCTTTATATATTATAAAACAGAAACATTCAACAGTACTATTAAGCAAGGAATGATCTTAATAATAACATATGTTGATATGAAATGACATTAATGAATTATTAATGGATTATTAATATATGTAATATATTCTGTAGTGTTAACTATGTAAGCACTTGAGACAAATTGAAAATGATAGACAACAGCCACGATAATTAGTAACCTGGTTCGTTAAATATCAAACCAAACAGTATTTAAGAAAAGTACACGGAACATTGTCAACAAAATCAAATACCTGTACAATTTGTAAATTAATATTAAATTTAATACTATAACATTAAACAGTTACACATTAACGTTTATCTTTCTAAACTAATAGGCCAAATATATTTCATTTCCTTATTTTAATTTAGAAAAGCGATTTGATCTAAGATCTTAAAACTTAGTATGCCTTCTCCCTACATTAAATAGTACACTTTAGATTTTTAAGGAACGTTCTACTTAGCCAAGATTGTATGTTGGGATTGGGAAATACATGCAGGCAAAGCGCTGAATAACCCACAGACCCCGATGCTTGATTCATCGTAGGACTATTTATTCTTTACGTAACCTATAATAACACCATTCGTTTTCAAAATATAACGCTTTTTCATTGTGTCAGTTATCTTCATGTACGATCCAGGTATGTCGCTTTCCAATTCATTTATTGTATGTTTTTGTTGTAACACAAAACTCTATCAAATGGAGAAATTTAAAAACATTTATGAGATGTCAAAGTTATTAAGAATTAGAAATTATTAACTGATGGTGGAAGGCAAATACGTATGTTGAGTGTTGAATTTAATAGCCTGTTGCCTTTCCAAATACGAATTCTAAACTAACAAAATAGAACAATTGTTGTGCTGGCTGAAAAGGAGTACTGTGTGCGCATGCAAGAGAATAAGAGAAACATGAAGGAAAAGTGCATTTGAAGGTCACCTGGGTCCTGCGTAGTTGTAGTTTGGGCTGGCGTCGTAGATGTAGTTCGGGCTGGCGTCGTAGGTGTAGTTCGGGCTGGCGTCGTAGGTGTAGTTCGGGCTGGCGTCGTAGGTGTAGTTCGGGCTGGCGTCGTAGGTGTAGTTGGGGCTGGCGTCGTAGGTGTAGTTCGGGCTGGCGTCGTAGGTGTAGTTCGGGATGGCGTCGTAGGTGTAGTTCGGGATGGCGTCGTAGGTGTAGTTCGGGCTGGCGTCGTAGGTGTAGTTCGGGCTGGCGTCGTAGGTGTAGTTCGGGATGGCGTCGTAGGTGTAGTTCGGGATGGCGTCGTAGGTCCAATATTTCTCTGACCAAGAAGATTTCGAAACAATATTACAACAGGTAGGGCCAAGGCTGAAAAAGAGGACAAATGTAGAAAATAACAATATTTCGTACTGACAGAAGTCATGAAGAACAAACGAAATGTAGAATATTACAAACTAGACAATAAAAACATATAATAAATTTATGTTCTTATTTCATCTAGTTGCCTGTAAATCGATATATTAAGAATAAAATGGGTCCGTTAGGAGAAACGTACGTTCCCAAAACTGTATATCTTGCAGATACAAGTAACAGCAAACAACACAAGAAACGATGAAAAGATTATCCAGGAGAATTTGACAATCAGAGAACTTAACACGATCACGATTTAGAATCAATAGATCAAAGAAACTTTAAGTAAAACCGTCTGGAAAATTAAAAACAGATTCAGAGAGAACTTTATTTTAGTTTTCCTGACAATTATATAAAAAAGGAAAGTACAATAAACATCGAACAAAAAAGACTGCAATGCATACGTCTAAAGGTTATACATACATACATACATACATACATACATACATACATACATACATACATACATACATACATACATACATACATACATACATACATACATACATACATACACTCATACATACATACATACATACATACATACATACATACATACATACATACATACATACATACATACATACATACATACATACATACATACATACATACATACCTTCATACATACATACATACATACATACATACATACATACATACATACATACATACATACATACATACATACATACATACATACATACTTGGCAACATAAATGCATATATACATAGACACAATCTCGCATGCATACAAAGACATGCAGGAATGCATATACAGACAGAGAGATTAACAGAACGTATGTCAACTATGTCTGTATTTAGATGGAATATAAATACCGAAACAATCGAAAGGTGATCCACATCCATTGTGTACCCATGGTAGTGCTTGTGGACCCGGGAATATATGTATTCCATTAATGAAGATGGTCGGCAGGCAATTGCTTAACAGCCCAACTACTACCAACAAGATGATCTTGTATCTCATTCTTTAAGTACCTGTATAATAAAATAATAAAACAAAATATATTGAATGGACCTATGCATCTATCTATCTATCTATCTATCTATCTATCTATCTATCTATCTATCTATCTATCTATCTATCTATCTATCTATCTATCTATCTATCTATCTATCTATATGTACATGTAGATATCATCGATCATGTAATGATTGCAATGTCAGAGTAGCGCTGTCAAATATGCCAGAATTATGACTCGCTGTGATACAAATGTGCAACTAACATCTAACATCATAGAGTTTAAGTAGTAGACTATTGCATAATGCCACCAGAAGCATGAGCGTTCGATGCTCACACTATTATGATTGAATTCACTTCTGTATTTTAGTGGGTAAATAAATTTGTTCAAACAAGGGTGTCGTTATAGCTTGACAGTAAAGATCAAATCGCTATATAGCTGGAATAAATACATCATACCGAATTTTCAGAACAGGCAAATAGTTCGAACAATTTTTCAAACATTTATTTCGGGCACCCTGAAATAGATATTGACCTCGTTTCAATAGGAAGAGAAAATCTTGTTGAAGAATATTTCAAAAATTGCGAAATGTTGTATGAAGTCTTCATTGAAATATATAAGTCGCTGACTCTAGCGATGGCATTGATGACAGCAAAGACAGTAAGGACTGTGAACATCACTACAATGAGAAAATCAAAGGAAAATGCCTTTAGCATATGGCATGGATGTCGTACACTCCCTACCTATATATTGTATGTGATATTGTAGTGATAAAAACGCAACATTAACAAAGCGAATGGGATACATTTTCTGAAAGTCATAATCAAGTCTAATGAGCAAATATTACTGATTCGAAATACAAACACAAACAAAATGGGTTTACCCTCTTGTATACTGACATGCTGAATGTGAATCAAACGCGATATTGACTCCAGTGGTTAAGAGAAAGAAAGGTTCTAGGCACAATATGCAGTTTTGCCAAAGTATAGGAAAGGCGAGTTTGTTTGTACTAATGCGAAATGCTGGCGAACTACAGCTGGTTATGAGGCACCATCCTACCGATAAACCAATAATTGAAAACTGTATATTAACGTATGCAATGTAAACACACATGAATAATAGGGATGCAAGGATTTACAGATATACTCGCGAAGACACTAAAATCATATTTAAACGGAGGTGAACTTTGTTCTCTGTGTATACTTGCTTGTGTTTCGTATTCAAATAAATATGGATTCAGCGGACAATGATATGTTAAAATATCGAGCCTCTGGTTTTAGAGTGAGGCTGTTAGAGATGAAATTAAAAAAAAAAAAAACATTTTCCAAAGATTCGTGAAAATTTGAGCGAATATACTAATATAATAATAAACCTCAGATGCACTTGAGTTAAATTAATGTTGCATGCGCTGGTCTCTGTTTGCGACCATACAGTTCATTAACATCAGCATGATCCTACCCGAATATCATTAATAATTTGTCTGCTTCAAGTCACACCTAAAGCTTTTAGCCGATTTCACTTTCCACTGTCAGACGCATTTTTGTATCTGTTATTGGTGATATACACGGAAAACATGGTCGGAACTAATACCCAAGCAGTGCGGTATGATGATGTGTGTCTAGAATATCTTTGTTAGATGGTGTACTGGAACACAAAGCATCATGCATGATAGGTTCGGTTTCAACGCCGCCTTATGTACTCAGCACCAAACTGCGACTGATTACCATGCCTTTTATTGCAACAGAAATAACGAATTCCACAGACTAAGATCATGCAAGAGGGTTATGCTACAGCTGGCTGTATTCTTCCGTAGCATGCATTTGAAATATCTAACGAAAACTATGTACAATGAATAATGATGCATACGGCACAATACAATCTTCAGATTTGTCAAATTCAGCCGCGGTCCGGATGACATCGACGTTCTCTCAGGAGACAATAATGGAGGAAGTATTGAGCGTCGCGGATGAGAAGATGACCTTTCCCCGGAAATCTTCACAAAATGCATATTTGCGACAATGTTATCTACGCCTCAAGCAGCAAATCCCTGACATAATCTGGATGTAAACTAGCCTGAGTTTCAGACGCCACGCTTAAACAAGGTTGCAATCGTGTGTAAAAATACCAAGTGGAGAATGGTTATGGGGAACTAAAGGGACACAGGAATGGTACTCTTTATATCTTATTGTTTTTTCTCAAAAGGTCATTATGTACATTCTATTATAATTATTGATTCCGGCATTCTCCGATCTTGTTGTTGTAATCGTTTAATAATGTGGGTTACTTGTGAATACTTATGTTGTGTAACAATAATGTTCTACATAACAGTTCGTCTAGTAAAGAATTCAGTTAGATTATTGGTATTTAACGCGCGTAAACTTCACCTACTTTACTTGAAACAACAATATTGAATACATTGGTATCATTTACCACTATTGTCTTCCATGTACCTCTCTGGTAATATGCTGATGATATTTATTATCAAACTATTGTACCAAAAACCTCCATTATTTCATAACAGTGTGATGCATATATACATTATTTATTGGAATGCAAGAGTAGCACAGAAACCTCTAGCTTTCAAGGTAGTGGGACAAAAAAAAATTGTACCAACATGTCACTAAGAACTTAATCCCAATGTTCTACCAAAAAACTATGATAAACAAGGTTACAGGCCCATCCACGTTGCAGGATAATAGGACAGCATTAGTAAATAAATTAAATTAATGCATATATTTTCCAATTAAGTTTCATTTTACTTATTTCACACATCTTGCAAAATAGATTGTTACTATGTTACAATGATTGTATTAATAGCAGTTGTGTTTTATTCAAAGTCCATCGATTTCATTTCCGTAGGAAGAAACTTGAAGGTGCGAGAAGATTTACAATTTCTAGATCACTATAACATTTCTTCGTCGTAATAAGAACTCGTCTTTTTAGAGTGACATGCAAGCATACATATAATCGGAAAAAATTTATATCAATAAAGAGATGACCTTAGAGGTTGAGAAGTCACTGTGGTACACATAATTTGTAATGTACAGATTAGTAAACTTAGACTTACCGTTTCATACCGTTATGCTAGCACACCTAGGAAGTGAACAACAAAACCGTTTATATTGGAAATCACTCCAATGCAAGACAGACGGTATTACATTTGACCAATGGGTTTTCTGTATAGTACCGCCCTCGTGATCTCGTGATGGAAAACGACGAATAAATGAACATGTTCCGTGTTATAATATTCGCGCATGCGGGCTACGTTCCAGGAGAAAAAAACTGTACTTCAATATAATGACCTCCCTTCAGTATACCTTACATACATACATACATACATACATACATACATACATACATACATACATACATACATACATACATACATACATACATACATACATACATACATACATACATACATACATACATACATACATTCATACATACATACATACATACATACATACATACATACATACATACATACATACATACATACAAACATACATACATACATACATACATACATACATACATACATACATACATACATACATACATACATACATACATACATACATACATACATACATACATACATACATACATACATACATACATACATACATACATACTTACTTACCTATCTACTTATATTCTTTCCTACCTAAATACCGACCTACCTACACACACATAAACACGAACATAAATACATGTATGCATGCACATACGCGCAAGCACGCACAAACACACGAACGCACGCACTCATGCACGCACAAACACACACTAGGTTTATACTTGCGTACGTTCATACGTACAGACAGACAGACATACAGCAGCAGAGGGGGTGAATCGGACAAACTTTTTAGGCAAATATTTATTAAATAAAGGCCTCTTATGAAAAACGAAAAAAAATATCTTACAACGATATGCCAGCGTCGTTGTTACTCACCCCCTCTGCTGCTATGGGTGAACAATTCTTTTACGAGATTCAGTAAACGAATTTAACCGAATATTTTATCAAATCCGACACGATATCGTGTTCGAGGATCTGATAAATTTATCGTCACGAATCCATGTGGGATTGACTGAGCGCAACTAAAGAAATTTCTAAATCGATTATGATCCATATCACCGCAACACCAAGTTTGCCAAGTATTTCTAAGAGTATGAGTATCAACTCCGTTAAACACACATAACAAATTACAGTTATCTCTGATCACTTTTGGTATTTGTGTGTATCGTTGAGTGACATATATCACGTCAGTTTTTTATGCCTACCTCTGGAAAATATCCTAGCGGGATTCTTTTGATTGTCTAACATGAGATCATCATATACGACTAAATTGTTAATATCTCCATCAATATCATCAATGCTCGGTGCTTCATCGATATCGGTTATAAACTCAATAATACCCTCGCCGGATTCTTCTACTGCTTTGTCGTTAAAATTTTTTAATACATTGTAGCATCGCTGATCATCTAGACTGGGAGCTATCAAATACAACTTGTCCCATTTCATCCATCTCGTTATTAAATTAAGTCGCAATTGTGTCTTGCCACTTCCAGATGGTCCGATTATAATCATTCTAATTGAACTCGGCAACATCGCATGGTGTTTAATAGGTTCCCGTCGTCGGGTAGCTGAATAATCAATTACATTCATGTTATTATAAATATATTATGGATCTATATTGTGTGAAATGTAAGGCGCGTACTGGCACAGATAACTTGACGACGATTAAAACTAAAAATAACCGATCAGTACTTTCTGGTAAATGTTTACAATGTAGTACAAAAAAAAATTAGATTTGTTTCCCTTGATAAAATCAACAATTTAAAAAAAACGAGGAGGTGATATTGCAGCCAAGCTAGCTAAACTCCCGGGAACACCATGGGCGAAGTATCCAGGAGAGAAACACCTTCTAGGTTATAGTTATTGTGGACCCGGAACCAGACTCGATATCAGACTCGATGATCAAAACCAACCCCGACCGGTTGAATATCCAATAAACGCCATTGATAAGGCGTGTCATGCTCATGATGTTGCTTATAAAAGCAGTAATTTGCAACACAGACATATCGCAGATGTGAACTTGATTCACGCGTTAAATTATATCACTGATAAATCCTTCAAAGAAAAATTGGCTTCATGGTTAGTAAAATCGGCGATGAAAGGTAAATTGATGTTAGGTGCTGGTAATTAATAACAACATGGAATCTATTTTCTATTCTCCAAAAGGATACTGGAGGGGCAAAGCAGCAATTGGTAAACTCGCTAGTGCCGCGAAGTTGAAATATACCACTGCGGCTAATTGGTTATCCAAACAGGCGATATGGCAAATTTATCTACCGCCGCCTGAACAAATTAACTACTCGCATTTTGATGTGACCGTTCCCAATAAGGTTCATCAAGCTGATATATTATTTCTGCCACATGATGGTGGTTACAAATACGCGCTAACCATAGTTGATGTTGCGAGTCGATACAAACAAGCAGAGCCGTCAAAAACAAATTCATCAACTGAAGTGGCTTCTGCGTTTGAAAGGATTTATCGAAGGGGTCCTCTGCGCTGGCCAAATCTATTACAGGTTGATCCTGGCAAGGAATTTCAGGGTGTGATTTTATCAACAATGAAACATCATAATACCGCGTTACGACGAGGACATACTGCACTACATCGCGATCAGGCAATTGTTGAACGATTTAATCGGACGCTTGCCGAGCAGTTATTTGGATATCAATACGCGAAGGAATTTATTCAACATAAACCATCTCGTGAATGGCTCAAGAGATTACCAGGCGTGCTTACTACCTTGAATAACGAGATTACTCGAACGATGAATATGAAACCTAACAACGCGATTAAAAAGAAGTATATACCCGTACAACCGCAAAAAAGATTTTTCAAAACAACCAATACTCGGTAATGTCACTGTTAGGTATTTATACGAACCAGGAGAGCTCGAAGGTGGCAAAAAAAGAGCTACTGATCCTATTTGGAGTGTTACTGCACATAAAATATCTAGTATAACACGATCTACGGGTAAACCAGCAATCTATAGACTGGATTTGACAGCTCCTCAGCGAGGATTTACTCGTAAACAACTGCAAGTGATACCCGAGGATACTCAATTACCACCGCGTGGTCTTAACGAGCACCTCTTCGACTGTTACATTCAAGACAAGTCAGCATCACATTATCGCTGGTATGACCAATACTGTTATTCTTTCTGTCTACGGAAAATTGTCGAGGGTCTTTATCCGACCAACACCAACGCATTATACAATTGCAACTCGCGCAGTGATTATTCTGTTGTTGCTTCAGCGTGATTATTAATTCAGCATCAATATCAAATTCTCTGTTATTTTTTTTTTATCCTGCTGTTTATAACCAGACAGTTTTTCTGATTATGTCAATGCTGACAATATCACTTATTGTAGTGGCATTATCATCTCCTGACTCTGTCAGGACAACTCTTCAAAGCTGATTTATTCTTCGTACTCTGAATACTGCGAGATAAACTAAATTCGACCATTCGATGTAATTATGCACCATCCAAGCAATCGTATCGGATATAGTCTATCCCTGTGAAGAATGTATCGTCGCTGCGTAACCTAGCGTCCACGGGGATTTATCAGCGCGCAATGCATCTTCGAAGACATTTGATATCAACCAGCACAATATCATTTAACACTAAATTCTGCTTTTCTGTCAAGCCTGGAATATCAACTTTAATATTCTGTTTTCATGTATCTGAAGGCCTATAACACAACGGCACTGGAAGTGTTGCAAATTTTTCTGTGTGCGTTTCAAATAACTTAAACTGAAGTGTGTCCCTGACTATTTTTCTACTTGCGATTATCAAATCGTTTGGTCTCCATGCTTCCCAGAAATCATTCATGGGAGTTTCCGAAATTATTTCACGCGCTATCTCACATTGGATTCTATCCGGATGTAATCTGATTAGTTTTTTTAACTCGCGTAATTGTTCATCAAGTGATCTATGATCGGTGTTAATTTCTTCATAGTAGTCTACAAAATTGTTCAGCCAATCATGTGGGGATAAACCGACAAATGGTGGTGGTTGGCCGTGATCGCCGCACATGACGACCTTTGTGTTCGCGTGCAATAACCACTCGAGAAACTTTTGTAATACATCTAATGACACCGTGCATATCTCATCCCAAATTTTGACGCCGAGGATAGATTTCTAACCAATTCGATCAGGAGTCCATTCGTCACTTTTCCATCGAAAAAAGCTATGATAAGTGCAAGCATTAACCCCTCGTTGTTTCATCTCTCTGGTAAGTCTGTGTGTTGGTGTTAACACAATCATATTTGATTTTCCACGAAATAACTCAATCGTGCGAGTCGTCTTTCCTGACCCGCCACAACCGTTTAAATAAACTGTTTTATATCTACATATTGGATCAGATACCTGCGGTGCGTTAGATAGTTCTGAACACTGATTGCTTTTCAAGTATTTATCTTCAATCGTAACATCTGCTGATTTGGAGTAATCACACGGTATTTCCCGCTTAATTCTCCATGATCCCCAACTCTGGTCGGAATTTGTGAATTCAGCTACTGCGTTTCTGTGTTTCATGTCTATGTAAATTTAATCAATGGCGACTCTAACTGCGGTGTCAAGAAATCTATTTATCATCGAAAACAGATTGATAGAAGCATAAGCCAGCATAGATGCTCTCAAATGTGTATACTGAAGACTGTGTCCATCGCTGTCAGTAACAATTGTTCCCAATTTGGTTCCATCGGACAAGAAAGCGTCTTTACGATTGACATATATATCCTTAGATGTTACATCCGCGATTATAAAATCGTATTCAACGCTATCCATAATCAACCGTGAAGAATTTCATGTATTGTCGTATTTACCACCTTGAGTGAATTTACCAATTATTCTTCTACCAAGATCTTTTGCGTCTTACTTTCTGATTTCAAATAACAGTTTGGACAAATTCCTGATATATTCTTCGTCGAGATCGGGAAATTGTTTTCGTTGTTCGCTGATTATTCTATCTGGATCAGGTTGTGGTGGTAACCAGACTTCAGTCTGTGCTCGATATGATATAATTGCTTCACTGACAATCAGCGATATCAGCATGCTACAATCAATTATATACCGTAACTGCACTATTGGCATCCAGAGTTTCACAGAAATATGTCTACCAATCCAAAGGTACCAGCACGGATGAAGTCCTTTATCCAATTCAAATGATACCACATGAGCGAATCCGGTTAAATCAAAATGTGGCAGTGGTCCATTAATCGCAACGCGGGCCATCTCATGTGTTAGATGTCCAAATCGCTTGAAGTATTCAGCGCATTCTCCGTACCCGAGAAAACTCCCTGGGTAACACGAGACTATATCAATCGAAATAATGGCTTTAGGGTCATATTTTGTATTCCATAATCCGCCGTGGTTGTATTCGATGCAGCTTGATTTGATGTCTGATAAAAATTCAGCTCGCGTTGGTTCCACGAGTTTCTCTTCCTCGCAAAATGAGCCGCAACCGACGGAATTGTAAAGCAATTTGTTAGTAATTGTTCGTCGTCGAAATTCTTCGAGAATCTACCAGCTAGTTTTTTCATCTTGTCATGGAGGGCTTCAGTACGGTATAATTCTCCATTGGGTCTTACAAACTGATCGAATCCACCCTCGGGGTTTTCAGCACTGTGCGGTAACCACACTGACACAGGATCGTTTCTACTCAACTGGTAAATAAAATCGAATAATGTTTTCTCAGAGAATTCTGGAGCGGAAAACTCCCCGGGTATATACTTTATTGTTCGTTCCTGCGGAAATATTGTTACTGCAGATGTCCACTCGTGTTCGTTATGATCAATAATTTCGATTGGGGCTCCTTTTCATTTATATTTCGATTCGTGTAATATCTACGGTTATTGGAAATCTTAATGATGTTTCTAATTTGGCAATATCCTGAAGTTCCCATTCATTTATTTTTTTAGCGTCTTAGATCAGTCAATTTGTTTCCACGCAGCGCATTTGTAAAGTGTTCTATTATTCGTTCTGCTACACAATTCCTTTTTGACGAAGTCATTAATGACAGTTTCATGGGTTTTAGTTTTTCAATACTCGGTTTATCATTTAACAGATATATCCCATAAACAACTGCTGTTACAGAATAAGATCTTTCGTAGTATGTTTTGTCAATTCCAGTCAGAATTCCTGGTCTGGAATCTCGACTCACAACGACGGTTCTTTTATCCTTCAAGATGGGTTCAAATTTATCCCTGTTAATCCAATCTCGGTTTTCCGAACGGATAATGAATTTCACTCTAAAAAAATACTTTTCTCGTCAAAGATGTAAGTTTATCTTGGCTGTGTTCTCGTCATTCATGGTAGCATTAACACTACCATCAATTCGAAATGTTGACCAAAAGTGAGATGCTCCATCGCGCTTGAATTCATTAAAACAGTCACTGATTTTACTTATCATGGTTCTATCACCTATTAGACTCTTTGGTTTATCAGATACTCTATCGAGATTAAATTTAACATTTTTCCAGGGTTTAATTTTCGATAATCTCTCGAACTCCTTCATGCTTTAATTAAGACAAGTATTTAAATAGAGAATGTATTATATAATGAATCATCGCAAATGGCTGATGATTTGATCAGTAACCCCGTGTAACAAATCATGCAGAAAGGAGTTCTGTGGGTATCATATGCAAAGTGTCCGTGGGGGAGTAATGGGCCTTTACCGTGCTTACAATGTGGGGTAGGGGTGAGATGAATATCACAATTATGTCTCGGTTGTGGTGGCAAGAGATAAAGAGTGTTGAAGAGTTATTATGATAAGAAAATCAAAAACTCCATTAATGACTGTACCCCTGACAGCGTCAGTGACAAGGTCATTAGAACACCTCAAGACTATATTGGAAGATTCTCAAGTAATGTAATAATTCAAACAAATAATGAATTAGACAAACAATAGTATAGTATATATTGAACCAAGAATTCCAACCACATCCTGAGATTGCAAACTATGAAGTTTCCCGTGATGGTTTTATCAGACACTGCAGATCGAAGAAGCCAGTTGGTACTGTAAATAATATGGGGTATTTGAGGTTTACTGTTGCGAAGAAGAGATATCTTAATCATCGTTTCGTATACGAATGTCATAATGGATTGATCAAGGATGGTTTTGTTATTGATCACTTAAATAATATTAAGACTGATAATTCCTTGAATAACCTTCAAGCTGCTACACCAAGTGAGAATTCCAAACGAGGAAGAACTGGTACTTGTAAAACAGTTACAAGGAGACCCGTAAAATCATTTAATACAGCAACTAATGAAGAAATTGTATTTGCATCTATGAATGAAGCCGGAAAATATTTTGATATTTGTATGCCCTCAGTACGAAGAGTAGCAGAAGGAATACAAAATTCCGCTTTTTCAAATCGTTTTAAGAAAAGCATTAAGTTTACATACACTTGAATTCCATTTTGTATTATTCGTTATAACACCAACGGAGTTAACTCGACGGGCATATCGGCCTATGAAAGAGTTATCTCCGTTAGATTGTGTCACCGATTTTGATGGGCTATCTTCTGATTGGCTTACAAAAAATAATAAATTTCAACAAATAATAAATTTATTATTTCCTTTGACTGATTTTGGTCAGTTTTTGACTGATTTTGGTCGGTTTTTGACTGATTTTTAGTTGTATCAGTGGGCTCAAATGGTCGATTTTGCATGGGATTTTCAGTAGACGTTTCATGAAAATCATTTTTTGCAATATTTTTTCATTTTATCGTTAAAAATCAGTTAAAATCAGACAAAAAACAACAAAAACAGACAAAAATCAGTCATAAAACACCAAAATATCGCGGTAGTATCAATCGGGTCAAATGGTCGATTTTGCATGGGATTTCTCGTAGACTTTTTCACGAAAAATGACTTGCCCGCGAGTGTTAGTAAAATAACAAATAACGCAGTGGATCACAAACTAGTGGCTTTTTCAAATCGGTTTATCATCAAGATTCAGTTTTCGTATGCCTAATTACGTTTTTGCATTATTATATATAGTATTAAGGGAGATAACTCGTGTGGGTATATTTACGGCTTATGAAAGAATTATAGATCTCAATGGGTTTCTCCGATTATTTCTCAGTGAAAATATAATATATTTTGTAAGAAAACGAATAAAATATGCAGTGTTATACAAATAATTGTATTTTTAGTTTTTTTGTGTTTTTTATTTTCTTTTAAGTATTTGGTTTTGTTTCATACACGAAGGTATATGGATTCGTTCGTGGCTTTGTGATCGATCCATTTACGTCATCACACCTGTTTGTTATTGATTTAGAACTGTTGTTATATGAATTCCAAGAACTGCTATGATATAAATTCAGAGAACTGCTATGATATGAATTCCAAGATCTGCTATGATATGAATTCCATGAACTACTATGATATGAATTTCAAGAACTGCTATGATATGAATTCCAAGAACTGCTATGATATGAATTCCAAGAACTGTTATGATATGAATTCCAAGAACTGCTGTTATATGATCCTTCAGTAATTCCAAGATCTGCTATGATATGAATATGAATTCCAAGAACTGATGTGATATGAATTCCAAGAACTGTTATGATATGAATTCCAAGAACTGTTGTGATATGAATTCCAAGAACTGCTATGATATGAATTCCAAGAACTGATATGATATGAATTCCAAGAACTGTTATGATAAGAATTCCAAGAACTGCTGTTATATGATCCTTCAGTAATTCCAAGAACTGCTATGATATGAATATAAATTCCAAGAACTGATGTGATATGAATTCCAAGAACTGTTGTGATATGAATTCCAAGAACTGCTATGATATGAATTCCAAGAACTGCTATGATATAAATTCCAAGAACTGTTATAATATGAATTCGAAGAACTGTTATGATATGAATTCCAAGAACTGTTATGATATGAATTCCATGAACTGTTATGATATGAATTCCAAGAACTGTTATGATATGAATTCCAAGAACTGTTATGATATGAATTCCAAGAACTGCTATTATATGATCCTTCAGTAATTCCAAGAACTGCTATGATATGAATATGAATTCCAAGAACTGCTATGATAAGAATTCCAAGAACTGCTATGATATGAATTCCTAGAACTGCTATGATATGAATTCCAAGAACTGTTATGATATGAATTCCAAGAACTGCTGTTATATGATCCTTCAGTAATTCCAAGATCTGCTATGATATGAATATGAATTCCAAGAACTGCTATGATAAGAATTCCAAGAACTGCTATGATATGAATTCAAATAACTGTTATGATATGAATTCCAAGAACTGTTATGATATAAATTCCAAGAACTGCTATGATATGAATTCCAAGAACTGCTATGATATGAATTCCAAAAACTGCTATTATATGATCCTTCAGTAGTTCCAAGAACTGCTATGATATGAATATGAATTTCTAGAACTGATGTTATATGAATTACAAGAACTGTTATGATATGAATTCCAAGAACTATTGTGATATGAATTCCAAGAATTGCTATGATATGAATTCCAAGAATTGCTATGATATTAATTCCAAGAACTGTTATAATATGAATTCCAAGAACTGTTATGATATGAATTCCAAGAACTGCTATTATATGATCCTTCAGTAATTCCAAGAACTGCTATGATATGAATATGAATTCCAAGAACTGATGTGATATGAATTGCAAGAACTGTTATGATATGAATTCCAAGAACTGTTGTGATATGAATTCCAAGAACTGCTACAAGAACTGCTATGATATGAATTCCAAGAACTGTTATGATATGAATTCCAAGAACTGCTATTATATGATCCTTCAGTAATTCCAAGAACTGCTATGATATGAATATGAATTCCAAGAACTGCTATGATAAGAATTCCAAGAACTGCTATGATATGAATTCCAAGAACTCCTATGATATGAATTCCAAGAACTGTTATGATATGAATTCCAAGAACTGCTGTTATATGATCCTTCAGTAATTCCAAGATCTGCTATGATATGAATATGAATTCCAAGAACTGCTATGATAAGAATTCCAAGAACTGCTATGATATGAATTCAAATAACTGTTATGATATGAATTCCAAGAACTGTTATGATATAAATTCCAAGAACTGCTATGATATGAATTCCAAGAACTGCTATGATATGAATTCCAAAAACTGCTGTTATATGATCCTTCAGTAGTTCCAAGAACTGCTATGATATGAATATGAATTTCTAGAACTGATGTTATATGAATTACAAGAACTGTTATGATATGAATTCCAAGAACTATTGTGATATGAATTCCAAGAATTGCTATGATATGAATTCCAAGAACTGCTATGATATTAATTCCAAGAACTGTTATAATATGAATTCCAAGAACTGTTATGATATGAATTCCAAGAACTGCTGTTATATGATCCTTCAGTAATTCCATGAACTGCTATGATATGAATATGAATTCCAAGAACTGATGTGATATGAATTGCAAGAACTGTTATGATATGAATTCCAAGAACTGTTGTGATATGAATTCCAAGAACTGCTACAAGAACTGCTATGATATGAATTCCAAGAACTGTTATGATATGAATTCGAAGAATTGTTATGATATGAATTCCAAGAACTGTTATGATATGAATTCCAAGAACTGATATGATATGAATTCCAAGAACTGCTATGATATGAATTCCAACAACTGCTATGATATGAATTCCATGAACTGCTATGATATGAATTTATAGAACTGCTATGATATGAATTCCAAGAACTGTTATGATATGAATTCCAAGAACTGTTATAATATGAATTCCATGAATTGTTATGATATGGATTCCATGAACTGCTATGATATGAATTCCAAGAACTGTTATGATATGAATTCCAAGAACTGATATGATATGAATTCCAAGAACTGTTATGATATGAATTCCAAGAACTGCTGTGATATGATCCTTCAAAATTGACCCCAATTTTTTTTTGTATTAGAAATATGTATTATCATATATGAATTCTGAAAATATGAATAGGATTATAGCTGAAATTTCAAAATTGAAAAAACAAGACATTAAATTATCTGACAATCTAAACCCTGACCAAATTATGTCTGACTTTCAAGATATAGAGTACGGTATAATTACGAACAAATGCATGTTACCAAAGAAATATGCATTAATAAAAAAAATCAGAATTGTATTCGAGACTCTCTTGCATTTTGTAGTGATGTAAGCGTGTTTGTCCGCTATTTACTATCGTAGAAGGTATACGGAAAGAATTAGGCCGAGATTATGAATTGAAAAAAGAGGTCAATTCGAAGATTAGAAATATCCGTGCATTAATTCAAGGAAATGAAAAACCCCTTTAGATACCTCCCGCTATAAGCTTGTAACTGCAAGGTAAAATTTGTACTATAAATACTCCATGGACTGCAATACAATGGAACAGATGTTGCAATGGAAAGGCATGTACGCTCAACTGTATAATCAGATCAATAAACAAGGAAGTAAATTGGCTGTAGTGAAAAATATTTTAGTGAGTAGTTTTTTTTTTGGTTTTTTTTTCATTGATGCTTGTCTATCTGAGTTGGGTTAAATAGTCAATTCTTTTTAAATGAATCAATTAGACTCTTTCCATTTGAAATCTTTTGGATTTTCATGTATGACGACAAAATCACTACATGAAAATCTCTTTGAGATTCAAATTGGAAGATTGTTTACGATTTCAGTAATGGTAAATGAAGCACTAACCACTCGATTAGCGAGAGAGAGACTGGCGGCTATCAAAAAATATATACCCGTCCGTGATTCTGTCAGGAGTAAATTACAGAATCGGCAGAGTCTTCAAACTGACTTTTCCTTAGGATCTGAACAGTTATTTCAACAGATTACCAAGGTAACGAAGGAAGCAGCAGAGTGGATAATATCAGCCACTGAGCGAGCTGTATACGGGGATCCCCGCAAGGAGAGGAAAAGAAAAGAAGAGCCTCTTCTAGGAGTACTTGAAAAAAATAGCAACGGAAACTAAAAAAACATCAGCGTTGTTAACAAAACAAAAATGATTACTCCTTTAGTTGATAAATTTACCGAGGAGGCTATAACACAAATACGACAAAATCCATACGAGTTAAGCGATTTTGTTATTAACAGCTATAATTCAAGAAATGACTATTTAACAGACGAGTATGAAGACGAGCCAATATCACTCCATGATTGGGCTGATGAGTTGTATGAAGTATAAACGGGGAAGTTAGATAGGAGGAGGAGGGAGTATAAAACCCTCAAAGGGAAAATTGATGATTATAAAGAGAAGAAAGAAAACTCCAAATAACACCAACACGAAGACGAAAAAGACAAGAAGACCCTCAATGGGATGATGATGATAATTTAGAAGAAATGGATGAATTATCTCGTGCACAAGGTGCAACTGGTAAAAGCGGAGATGGATATCAAAAGGCTTTTTCAGGTAGTGGTTTAGTTAGTTGTCCTGGTAATATTCTCGGTGATATAGCACGATTAGAGGTTCTCATCGGAGGGAAACGAGCCGGAAATAACTCACCGGAAATAATTAATGAAGCAGCTGATATCTGCATGCGGTTATTTCAAGACGGTATCATGGATATCAAAACATATCGAGATTTCATTGACGAGTTAGTGGAAAATCCTACGGCTTTTCAGCACCATGGTGATAACCATGATGGTTATCACAGCGATTAATCTGATGATAAAGTCGAAAATTCTTTGGATTTTTCATTAGATAAATATCATTTAAAAAAGATGATCATACACTACAACCATGACATACCAACCAGCGTCTATGTAGTAAACTCACGATTTCCGGTTTATAGCGCGTACTATGATGATGGTCTCGGTGATACCATTGCAGGGTTATTTGCAAGAATGGCTCAAAAAGTAGCGCCGCTAGCAAAACAACTATCAATGAAAGCCATTGATGTTATTCGTGATAATGGTATTAGCGCCGATGGAGATGTTGCCGGAAAAGCGTTTTCAGCCGCGAAGGATAAACTAACAGCGCTAGTTCGACGGCGAAAGAAACCGGGACCACTACCAACTACAACAGTGATGCCTGCAAGTGTTAGTAAAATAATAAATAACGCAGTGGATCAGAAACTCCGTCATACACCAACGACCAAAGCAGCATTGCAAATATGATAGCGGGAAGTGGCTTAAAACCACGGCGGGGTCGACGACGACGATGATTTAGACCAACGAGTATATAATAAAATGTTCAAAAGGTCACCTGATTCAGCGTTTGATATGGACGCCCCAGTGCGCACGGATGATTCTGTACGCGATTATCAATACTATGCCTATCACGCAATACAGCCAAATAGTCGAACAAGAATTGAACTTCAATTTCATGACACCAGTTAATACTTTCTACCGTGTGAAGCGTTTATTGAAGTAGAAGGAGAAATTATAATAAATGATGCTACTCATAATGATTCAACATATCCACTTGGTACCCAAGTCGGATTTGTTAATAATGGGATCATGGCATTATTTGAGAGTGCAAAATATCTTATCGATGGAAAAGAGATTGAGTCGATAGATCGTGATGTTGAGGTGGCCACAACAATATTCGGGCTAGCAAGATATTCCGACGATTATACAAGATCGGCAGGCCCTTCTATGATGTTTGCAAAGGATTGTAAGGATAAAGCTAGAAAAACCCATTTATTTTCAGACAACCAAAGAATCGTGCTAATGATCATGTTAATAATGATGAAGTCGAGGATATGATTATAAACCATGAGCCTGATTTCAAGTTAGGAGCTGTAACACGTATGTTAATGTTGGAAGGAGCGCGTAAATCATTCTCATGCGTGATTCCACTGCATCATATATTTGGATTCTGCAGAAATGTTCGAAAAGTTATCTATGGAGCAAAGCATACAGTAGCACTCGTGCGAAAGGGTGATGACAATGACGCAATTTGGAGGATTCCAGTAGATCCATCACATCCAGAGGTTGATCCCGGTAAAGTCAATTTAACAAAGCTATCACTGTGGATGCCAGTGTTGACTCCATCAATCACCGCAGAAGAACGATTACTATCATTTATGGACCAAGGAGGAAAATCACTGATAAGTTGGCTAACAACGACTACAGATATTAAGCAATCAGCTGTTAATGGGCTATTTACATGGAACCTAGCATCACAACAAGTCGTTTAGCCCCACGTCATATATTTATTGCGTTACAAAATAATGCGCTAGTTGGTTCACAATTACGCAGCCATATGATATTTGATCAACGTGGTATTAGTGACGTCTCAATGGGAATAAACGGCCAGCAAGAACCATCCGAGGATATACAACTTAATTACGGTGAAAACCGTATTGCCCGTGTGTATCACAGGTTGTTGTTGTATATGGCGCGTGATCAAATTGTTGATACTGGTTTACAAATATCACAATACGATTTTAAGAATTTGTATCCGATCTACTACTTTTCGTTGTAACATCTTGATTTAACAAGACAATCAGTCGTTGATATACACTTTAGAGTTACTGTAAACCGAGTTATTATGGGTGTTGATGGTATTGCTAATTACAGAGCGGTTGCTGTCATTCTCAGCGATAAATCAATGCTACTCGAAGGTGTTGGTGGCAGAATGATAGTGATAGATGCGCCAGTAGAAAACATGTAACAATTAGATCAATCTATTATTAATAAAATGCCATATGATGTTATTAGTGTTACGTTAACTCCTAATCAAATTAAGAAACTACAATCATCAGCAACTGAAAAATGCGGAACTACAATAACGCTGAAACCCAATCAGATGACAGGCGTGACAAATAAATTATCGCTGACAAATCGTCAAACAAAACATTTTAGTGCCGCGCTCGAAAATAAAAAAGGAATTCGAATTAAACTTTCTGCGGCTGCAATCGACAATATGAAAAAGACCGGTGATATATTTCCATTGTTAGCTGCGTTACCAGCGTTGATTATGTTAGCGGCCCCAGCGGTGGCTAAAGCGGCGGCGTTAGGAGCCATTGGTACCCTGGCAGGAATGGCACTAAAGAAAGCAACTGGGAGCGGGTATAAAAAAAGAAGGGAAAGGGTCTAGGACTACCAGGCACCCCGTATTCATGGTACAGCGGAAAGGGTCTAAGACTAGGACCGGTTTACTAGTTGAGAAATCTTCGATTGAGGAACCTATGGTTCCCATGTCCAATTTTGATTTACTCGATGCTGCTAAATATTGGCCATAAAAAACTTCTTTGGTGTCTTTATGAAAGATCAGTTACCGGCACAACCAAACAGCGTTGAAACCGGCATCATTAATCTCGATAACAGCACCGGACCCGGAACCCACTGGGTTGCATACGCGATTGATCCACGTGCAATTGTTTATTTTGATTCATATGGATTAGCACCGGCGAAGGAGTTTATGCGTTATATAAACCGCTTAAAAACTCCTCGTTGGTATTCTACGCTACCAACACAACACATGAATGATCCACCAATATGTGGCAGTGAAGTATTAAATATCCTTAACGCTATTTCAACATCTGGAAAACCACCACATGTTGTCGTAAATGAATACACTGGCAGTCGCTGGTGGCATCGATGATGTTTCAACGAAAAGATTTTAGAGGGATTATATAGAATAACATGATTGATATTTGGGGACGACCTCTATTACCGTCGAAGAAACCCGATGGCATTGCAACCGGTGATATAACAAAAATAATCGAAGATGAAATAGCTGAGACGTTGAACTTAGCAAGTGTTGATCCTAATGAAATAGTTGTATTTCAAGATCGTCGGGGTAAATTGAAATCTAGTATTGTTTCCCTGGATGATATTTTAGTTAAACAAATCGGCGTACCCGAAGGCACTATCGCGTTGTTTTCCGATCAGGGTAAACTCAAACCAGGTGTACTTGTTTCAACTATTGTTGATAGAATTAACAATATTGACAAATCGTTATTAGATTTCTTTGGTAATCCTCCAGTGACCACACCGAAGCTCACAGAGATAAAAACTTCTATGTTGGAACTAGCAACACTTCAATCCGAATATGAAAAACACGTTGAAACATTTACATCATTTCGTAAAAATATCATCGAGAAATTCTTTGCAACCACGCTGGATAAAATTGACATAAAACTTCCTGATATTAAAAAATCCATTGATGAGACGAAAACCTTCAACGAAGCAATCAAAAGCGATGCAACGAGTATGATAAAAGTCATTGAAAAAACAAAAATTCCTCATGAGAAAACCAACAACGTAGTATACACGATTCAATAAGGATCATTTGTGTGGACACCTACAAACGACAAATTTGATATCACTGCAACTGTCAAGGGTATTTATCGATTAACACTAGTAACGCCAACTCAATTTAATATATCATCGTCGAGTTCATCTGGGGTCAACAATATGATATCAACAATCATCGACAGGGATACATCTGAACAGATCACGATAGCATCCACTGATACTAATTTGGCTTGGGTTTCAGTAACATGGTATGCGGAATTCGTAGCGGATTTGAGTAAACAATTAAACCGCTAGCGGTTTCAATTGAAATCATAAATGATTTGAGAATAAAATGATAACGTCACAACAATATCGCTATGATCAGGTCAGATAATTTCAAGCTAGACTCAAAACCCTCGCCGAGGAGTACCAAATAAAAATAAAGAAATACCGACGAAGAATCACTGCAATTGATGTTACCGTGTACTCGGTGAGTGATGTAATCACCGGAGCCGGATCTATATTCTCCTCGGTGACAATGATTGCCCCGATAGCTGTTCCAATTTGTATATCCACGGCGACAACAATTGCGGGAATAATCTCGATAGTAACAAAAAAAAATATCATCATGCTGCCAGCGTAAACTGCAAGATTACTTAATTAAATTGAATGTTGTATCAACCGCGTACTCGCAATTATCCTCGATGATATCGTCATCGCTCGATGATACATTAATATCAGATAGTGAGTTCTCAGCGATGGTAAGTATTTTTGATTCCGCGATGTCAAAATTAGAAATACAACATGAATACAATAACGATGACAACACCTCAGGAACTACTTCAACGAATAGTAAAGAATACCGAACCGATTCAACAAATAACGGAAAATACCACACCGATGAAGACCAGCATGATATCAATAACCTCAACCAATCCTGAATTTAGTGTGAATTTCCCGATTCCGATTCCAGTGAAAGAAATAGCGCTAGCAAAACTACGAGTGTATCACAGTTGGCCTAATATTAGGTCGGTAGCATTTGGCGGTCAACAACCGAATAATTCCTTGGTATTTGCGAATAAGAATCGCGAAGACGGGACCCCAGACTGGAACGTTGTTTCGATACCATCTGGGTCATACCAAATCGAACAAATCAATGCTGAATTTAAGCGCAGAATAAAATCAATTACTGGAACAGAAGAATCAAAAATCGCTATAACGGTCCACGAGCCGACGCTATCATCTGCCATCGAGATAAACTCACCAAGTTATGTCGTACATATTTATCAAAGTTATATAAGAACAATACTAGGATGGCCTGAAATCCAACCTGAGAAATCTCAAATACCCGAACCAAAAACATTTAATTATGTCACGGATGTACAATCATATTATGAAATCAACCCATCATATCGAGATGATTTGTATAGCATAAAAAATGCAAAAGTAACCGATAGATTTATCTTTACCGATAACAATACCATGCAATGGGATTTTGTTTCTGAGAAAACCCTTGATTCATTCGTTACCATTGCATTTACGCTAAAATACATCATTGATTACTATAGTGAGATTAATCGATTACATAAAACACAACTAGAACGACTACGACGGAGCTTTCAGGAGCATCTCTCTGATATAACAAAGCCACGTACCGAGATCATAAAATATGTTGAAATATTAAATCAACTTGTATCTGACATGGAATATATCAACAAACGAATAATTCAGGCGAAAATTAATGACAGCAACGGGGACAAAGAAAAATTCCTAACCAGCCACAATATAACAGAGGTCGATTTACCCGATTTCAAGTTACCTGGGTATAACGCAAATGAACTAGAAAAGTATGTTAATGATCTTATTCAAGAAAAATTTTCTTTGATACTCAACAAATGGAAACAACAAACAACAATCCTCAAACATAATAATGACCCAGACGGCGGTGGTAGACATATCGCGCCACTCAACGTAATTATATCCTCGGTGATTGCATTGAATTTAGTATGTGATGTTATTGAAGGAAGCTATCAAATAAGTCTTGAGCGATCAAATCAAGCTCAGCAGGGATATATTTTATACTCTTTTGCACCAACAGCTCCTCCAGGATTTCTAATAGTTGAGAATCCAACTAATCCGGTCTATATGCGATGTCATAATGATTCATTAACGAGAATTAATTTCAGACTCACTGACCAATCTAATAATCTGATTGATTTACGCGGCGAGGTTCTACAAATTAGTCTGTTTTTGAAATCCTAAAATGTTTTTGAAATCCTAAGGACTTTCATCGTAGTGATTTTCATTGTTAACCGATAGCAGCAGAGGGGGTGATTGACAACGACGCTGGCATAACTATTGTAAGATATTTTTTTCGTTTTTCGTAAGAGGCTTTTACTTAATAAATAATTTGCCTAAAAAGTTTGTCCGATTCACCCCCTCTGCTGCTCATACATACATACATACATACATACATACATACATACATACATACATACATACATACATACATACATACATACATACATACATACATACATACATACATACATACATACATACATACATACATACATACATACGTACGTACGTACAAACATACATACATACATACATACATACATACATACATACATACATACATACATACATACATACATACATACATACATACATACATACATACATACATACATACATACATACATACATACATACATACATACATACATACATACATACATACATACATACATACATACATACATACATGCTGTAACAGAATTGTTACCGAGAGGAGGGTGGATTAAATGAACAATACAAACACAATTTGTGAAAGAAAATATAAATTTATGTAATAAATTATAAATGAAAAAAATACAGATGTAACGACACAATAATTCATGCACTCAACCCACAATTACACTCACAACCATTCACAATACATGAACAAATTAAATATTAATACAAAAGGAATCTCAGATGTAAAGGGATCTCTTGGACTATACACAGATCCAAGGATCCTTTACGAAAGTTAAATTAATGCAAGTATAAATTACAAAAAAATGAACACAAACGACAAACTATACTATCGCACGATGGATTGCGATAACTAGCACGACCATATACTTGTATTCAATCAAGTTGCTAGCTTTTATTGATATCTATGCGATCACTTGAAATATTATTGTGATCTGACATAAGCATGCAAATACAACAATGTATTAAATTGTATTACAATTTCAATACACATATGTGTCTCGACCCCGTATAACCGCACGATTCAGCAACAGTTGAATCGTCTCCCAGTTTCCCCGAAAACCTAGGGTTGACCAATACTATTATCGGACGTTTCCCTTCACGGATCCACCACAGTTATACGTTCAGACAACATACAACATCTACCAGAACCAACGGTTCCTCACTACCCTAGATGTCGACCCGGATGTTTTACAACTCAGACAGCTCCGACACTCGGACTTCTAGCTTTCCGGATATTTACACGTTACACAGATGTTGACGAACAGACAGTTCGACACACAGACAGATACTTCAATTCCGCTTGCACAAATTAACGGCACAATCACATTCAGATATTTATACAGAGATGTTCCGGAACAAATAATAGATGTCCCACAACAAATCAGACGATATCAAAGACGTTTATCAAAAGATGGTATCAGATGTGTTAACAGCTACGGTATCAGAAATGGTATCAACTACGTTAGCAGCTACGGTATCAGAAACATTGACATCTACGGTATCAGATCTACGGTATCAGATCTACGGTATCAGAAACATTGACATCTACCGTATCAGCGATTATCAGATCTATGGTAACAGCGATTGTCAGCTACAGTATCAGAAACACGGTAACAGCTACGGTATCAGAAACACGGTAACAGCTACAATAAACAAAACCAGACTAATAATAGTTGTCTCAAAAATAATCTAAGCCGTAGATTACGATATTGCATTTAAAGTCTAATAGTGACTAGTAATTCCAAATATTCCACGTTTAATTGCAATAAAAGCATCATTATACGAAATGATAATCTGAATAAAATTCACAATAAAACGAAAATGTAAATCTAACACTCACCCCTTTGGCTGGAGATTGCAAGACGAGCTTATCTATCCTTCGATTAGATATTTTGGTTCCCGTAATTATTATGATAAATATCTCGCCTTATATACTCTCTATAGGTGAACATAAATCACATCGAGCTTGCCGTGCACCACGTGAAACGAGTATTTCGGATTTCATGTAAATAACAAAGTGGCACATGCAAATCGTTACACGCCACTTACCTTGGAGAAAACCACTTAATCACCCCAGGTAATGCGTGTACGACGAAATCAAGAAAATGGTGAGTTTCGTTTGCAATTCAAGAAGAACAAAAATCAGTTCAATTTTCGCCTAATTCTGTGACAATACCTCCCCCCTAAGAATAAAAATGTACACATTTTTAAAACTAACACAGAATAGAAGAAAAATAACTACTGATGATATCTTACAACATTTACACTGGTTATACTACAAACTGGATTTTATTACTGGGCAAATTCATACAAATTTCCCATCATGCCCTACTCAAGTAGTCTGCGCCTATATTTTCAACTCCCCCGCAACTCCCAAGGGACATTCAAGGGAACTCTCTATATTCGAATCAGCTTCATCATCGTCTAGGACTGCCGTACAAACGACATTTAAGACCCCCTTTCCAACATTGTCGCTCTGTCTCTTAATATACAACTTGAGCATATTCGCATGGAATGTTTTTACAATACCGTCCATGTCAATTTTATAGTCCATGTCACCTTTTACTTCTTTAACTTCATATGGACCTTTCCACTGGACTAATAACTTATTCGAACTCGTTGGAAGAAGCAATAGCACCTGATCTCCCACAAGAAATTTCCTATTACGCGCTCTGCGGTTGTAATACTTGGCATATCTGCGCCCCGATTTAATCAATTTGTCACGTGCCATCTGGCATGTACTCTCAAGTTTGTTTCTTAGATCTAAAACGTACTGGTAAGTCGTTTTTATTTCCTCGTTCGCGACATCACCAGTCCATAGTTCGCGTAGTATCCGCATCGGGCCTCGAACTGTTCTACCATACAACAGTTCAAAGGGTGAGAACCCTAAACTTTCCTGCGGTACTTCACGGTACGCGAACAGAACAGCGTTTAAATAACGGTCCCAGTCTTGCGGACGTTCCGCGCACATCTTTCGTAGCATGCTCTTCAGGGTACCATTAATTTTTTCTACCAGTTCATTGCACATCGGATGGTATGGGGTAGTGTTTAGCTGTTTGATGGATAACAGCTTACTTATTTCACCCATGAGGTCAGAGGTGAATTGGGCACCACAATCCGTGGGGATTTCTTCTGGCACCCCTACCCTACTGAAGATATCAACTAATGCTTCAGCTACCCTTTCCGTTTCAATAGTTGGTAACGCTATGGCTTCAGGGTATCTGGTTGCGTAGTCAACCAGAGTAAGAATATACCGATTCTTTCTTTCGGTAACTGGGTGTATTGGTCCTACAATATCTACTGCCACTCTTTTAAACGGTGTATCTATTAATGGCATCTGTCCCAAGGGCACCCTTGTGACCCTTCCCTTACACACGGTTTTCTGACATACGTCGCACGACCTACAGAACCGTGTGACATCGCCATTAACACCGGGCCAGTAGAATTCAGCGACTACCCTGCTAGTGGTCTTAGCCTTACCTAGGTGTCCTGCCATGCTTGACTCATGCGCCACCCTAAGTACTTGAGATCTATATCTCTGGGGTACCACCACTTGCCAATACTTCTTACCCTCCCGAGCGCTAAACTCCCTATGAATTAATCCGTTCTTGCGTACGAATCTCGAGCTACCCCCACGCTTGCAATGTTTAATCGCGCCGGACGTGATTTTCTCAACAATTGTTCTGATGGATTCATCACGTTCTTGCTCTTGTTTGAAATCATCGCGGGAAATTCCTGAGATCGATTCATGGACTATTAATTTACGAAACGCGGTTTTCTCTCGCCGTGTTTGCGCTCGCGTTTCGACTGCCTGGGCCAAAGGTATTTTAAAATCGGCCATGGTTGGAAGACGGGAACCTTCAACATTACCGATCGTCAGATCGTAAATAGGATTGTCCATACAAAGGGCATCAACAGTTCCCGTTAAGAAAGGTGTTTTTACTGTGATCCTTGCTACGGGAATGCGACCCATCGTCTGATCAAGTAACATACATGGGGATTCCCACCCGAGCATTTGGTTATCCTGCACGAGACTACGTTTGATCACTACGCCCGTACAACCAGTGTCACGCAATACCACGACTTCTCGACCGTTGACAAACCCTCTCGCGGTTGGTACACGCGCTTCAGGAAATAAACACGTGCCAAGCGAATGAATACAAGGTTCTACCTGTACGATGTTATCAGATATACCTTTACTTTGTATAGCCACTGCTACCTTATGTATAAGTGCCTTTCTTTTAGGACAGTCTTTTTGAACATGACCCCATGCATTACACAAGAAACATTGCACACGCTGAAAAACTGGATTCCTAACTGACCTTTTTACCTCAGCTGATTTTACAGGCTCCCTAGGCATAGGTCTTACAGACTGGTTTTCAGACTTAAAATCTTTCAAAACCACGTTCTGGGTTCCCCCATGAGCTTCGGCAAATAAATCGGCTTGCTTAGCCATATCTTTTACGTTCATGAAGACTTTCTCCTTCAGAAATTGATCTAATTCTCGCCCAACTGTATTAAATAATTGATCTCTGAGCAAGAAATCAGTCAACCCTTCAAACGTTTTCACCGCTTTGCCGCATTCAATCCACCGCTCAAAATAGTTCGCAATTCTGACGGTGAACTGACCAAAGGTTTCTCCCTTATCGGGCTTGCTATACCTGAACTTTTTACGAAATCCTCGTTCAGTGAGCTCGTACCTTTTGAGAAGTGCTTCCTTTAGGACGTCGTACTTAAACACATCGTCCCTAGGAAGTCGAGAGTATACATCCAGCGCTTTACCTTTTAAAAGCGCACTAAGATGCAATGCCCAGTCATTTTGACTCCACTTCTGGTTTTCGGCATACCGCTCAAACCGATGAAGATAACTATCTATGTTATCTTTTTCATCGTCAAAGGGAGGTAATTTGGGGCCCCTTAATTTGCTAAAGGCAGAATCGTGTTCTCTTCCAGATGTCGCTAATTCTACCTTACGCTCATGATCCCGTTGCTTTGCTTTTTCATCTAACTCTATTCGCTTTTGCTCCGCTTCCATTTCCCATCCTATCCTATCCTTTTCGGCCTGCTTCTCTAATTCTATCTTTTCCCTTTGGGCCTGCTTCTCTAATTCTATTTTATCCTTCTCAAAGGCCCATTTCCTTTCTTCGGCTTCCCCTTTTTCCCTTTCGAATTCCCTTTCTAATTCCCGTTTCCTTTCTTCGGATTCCCTTTCTAATTCCCTTGACCTTGCCCTTTCTTCCCTTTCGCGGGCTTGTTCTTCTTGAATAAATTTCCTTAAGCCTTCACCTTCATATCCAAATTCTTTGCCTAAGGCAACCAAGTCCTTAAGGGATGACATGACAATTGTAATATGAATATAGATATATAACCAAACCAATACTTTAAACACGTTTATACTGGACACACGGACCTAGGCAAACTAAACAAAAATAAACTCCAAATAGAGTATTATCTTAACAGAAGGTCACGCTCAAATATAAACATTAAATGTATACCTTCACAAAAATGATTGACAGTTCACTTAATCCAACGATCCCACTTCTGACACCATTGTAACAGAATTGTTACCGAGAGGAGGGTGGATTAAATGAACAATACAAACACAATTTGTGAAAGAAAATATAAATTTATGTAATAAATTATAAATGAAAAAAATACAGATGTAACAACACAATAATTCATGCACTCAACCCACAATTACACTCACAACCATTCACAATACATGAACAAATTAAATATTAATACAAAAGGAATCTCAGATGTAAAGGGATCTCTTGGACTATACACAGATCCAAGGATCCTTTACGAAAGTTAAATTAATGCAAGTATAAATTACGAAAAATGAACACAAACGACAAACTATACTATCGCACGATGGATTGCGATAACTAGCACGACCATATACTTGTATTCAATCAAGTTGCTAGCTTTTATTGATATCTATGCGATCACTTGAAATATTATTGTGATCTGACATAAGCATGCAAATACAACAATGTATTAAATTGTATTACAATTTCAATACACATATGTGTCTCGACCCCGTATAACCGCACGATTCGGCAACAATTGAATCGTCTCCCAGTTTCCCCGAAAACCTAGGGTTGACCAATACTATTATCGGACGTTTCCCTTCACGGATCCACCACAGTTATACGTTCAGACAACATACATCTACCAGAACCAACGGTTCCTCACTACCCTAGATGTCGACCCGGATGTTTTACAACTCAGACAGCTCCGACACTCGGACTTCTAGCTTTCCGGATATTTACACGTTACACAGATGTTGACGAACAGACAGTTCGACACACAGACAGATACTTCAATTCCGTTTGCACAAATTAACGGCACAATCACATTCAGATATTTATACAGAGATGTTCCGGAACAAATAATAGATGTCCCACAACAAATCAGACGATATCAAAGACGTTTATCAAAAGATGGTATCAGATGTGTTAACAGCTACGGTATCAGAAATGGTATCAACTACGTTAGCAGCTACGGTATCAGAAACATTGACATCTACGGTATCAGATCTACGGTATCAGATCTACGGTATCAGAAACATTGACATCTACCGTATCAGCGATTATCAGATCTATTGTAACAGCGATTGTCAGCTACAGTATCAGAAACACGGTAACAGCTACGGTATCAGAAACACGGTAACAGCTACAATAAACAAAACCAGACTAATAATAGTTGTCTCAAAAATAATCTAAGCCGTAGATTACGATATTGCATTTAAAGTCTAATAGTGACTAGTAATTCCAAATATTCCACGTTTAATTGCAATAAAAGCATCATTATACGAAATGATAATCTGAATAAAATTCACAATAAAACGAAAATGTAAAACGAAAATGTAAATCTAACACTCACCCCTTTGGCTGGAGATTGCAAGACGAGCTTATCTATCCTTCGATTAGATATTTTGGTTCCCGTAATTATTATGAGAAATATCTCGCCTTATATACTCTCTATAGGTGAACATAAATCACATCGAGCTTGCTGTGCACCACGTGAAACGAGTATTTCGGATTTCATGTAAATAACAAAGTGGCACATGCAAAGCGTTACACGCTACTTACCTTGGAGAAAACCACTTAATCACCCCAGGTAATGCGTGTACGACGAAATCAAGAAAATGGTGAGTTTCGTTTGCAATTCAAGAAGAACAAAAATCAGTTCAATTCTCGCCTAATTCTGTGACAAATGCATACATGCATACATACATTCATACATTCATACATACATACATACATACATACATACATACATACATACATACATACATACATACATACATACATACATACATACATACATACATACATACATACATACATACATACATACATACATATATAACTATTTTCTGGAACTTTATTTTTTACATTGCATACATGAATGTGTTTCTTAAACAAGAAACTACTAAATAATACGTAACGGCATGTATCAGACACGTTTTAGTCGCTAGAAATTTAAGTGATTATAGACAAGTATTCTGTACTGACTAAAATGGTCATATCAAATAGTTTCATATAAAGCCTGTTACTATATATCAAACAATGACTTGTTGCACCGGCCAATTGGCTATTTACACTAACATCATTCTTTTATAGTTTTCTTTTTGAGGAAAACAAGAGATAGTTTTCAATTGTTTACGTGTATTCCGATATATCAATAAATCCATATCTTCTTTATAAATTCCCACAGTTTCACAAAACAGTTTGCAATAATAAATTCAAAATTGTAACAGAAATATGATCGACTCCATTCCTGACACACCAATTATATAAATTTGAAACATTCCCGGAAGTACAGAAGGAAGTGCAAATAAAATTACCCCTGGGTTACAAATTAATTCCGTACAAAACAACATATTAGTTATGAAGGCTTATTTCGTGTGTATGTTTGTATGTAAGTATGTAGAAATGATACGGAAGTATTTGTCATCGAATCGGTTGCCATGACAAATAACTGATTTCATTAATTGTGACTCATGTCCTAAGTTGTTACAGCGTTCGCCTCTGATGCGGGAGGTCCCGGGTTCATCCATCACAAAATCATATCAAGGACGCATACAAGTGATACTAGTAGCCACCTCGCTTGGCTCTTTGCATTCGGAGATTAGTGTTAGGACTGCGTAGATTGATGTCTACAAAATCTGACTGCATGGGACATTATATTACATTTCTGCGCTTTATGCCCCAGTGCTTTATATGACTGTAAAAGGCCCAAGTCGATGTTGCTATTTCTGCACTATTACGAGCGAGTTATTTATCATTATCTCATCAAATTTCATGTATCAGAAGCTAATAAAAAATTACAGTGGAAATCTTTAAAGTCTCAATTTTGATAAATTAATAACTATTATAATGTAAAACAATTAACAATTAAAACCATACAGATACACATGACAAGTTAAGTAATGATCAATTAGTTGTGAGATATGACAATACGACCAGCAAATTGCTGATACATTGCAGATATGTATTTGTCGTCTGTATGTCTATATGTCTTTCTTTATGCTCCTTTCGAAAGAGGTCAACTTACAAATTTGGATATGTACCAGCTAAAGTGATTACCTTAGCCTAGAGACAAACCAATAACTGTATTTAACATACATGCATACAAACATACACACAGACAACAGACATACATACATACATACATACATACATACATACATACATACATACATACATACATACATACATACATACATACATACATACATACATACATACATACATACATACATACATACATACATACATACATACATACATACACACAGACAACAGACATACATACATACATACATACATACATACATACATACATACATACATACATACATACATACATACATACATACATACATACATACATACATACATACAAACATACATAAATTTTGTTACAGAATTAGGCAAAACAATAATTTGGTTATCACTTAGAAATATTTGACTGATTTTCGTTGTAAATGCGTATAACGCTATTTATTGTGAATAAGCGTGTTTCCATGTAAGCTACGGAACTAAAATGTATCTCGCTTCAACTCGCGACAAAATACAGTATAATCATGATACGCCTGTGTATTGTTCCCTGAATATTACTCACTGTCTTATGGATTTAAGCAAGATTAATTTATGACCGACACACTGGTCGTTTTGGATGTCGTCGAGGAGTGCACGTTCTACATTGCGTTATTAAGCCATAGGGATGTGTGTTAAATTTATATTTTATTTGATATGCAATCTTATTGAGATTTTAATGTTATATCGTGTAATGATTCGTTTATTACAAAGCAGATCTGAAACGATGTTAGCTGTGAATTACACGTTGCTATTAGAGTTTAAGGTCTTAGGCTATATATATATATATATATATATATATATATATATATATATATATATATGTATATAGGTATAGGTATTTGTTTAGAACCCATTACTAGTATCAGTATGGTTGTATTGTAGCTAACAAGATTAACTGACGGCAGAGTTGGTCAGTAGCGCTGTCTATATGTATGTACGTAAGTCTGTACATGTGGTGGAGCCACGACTGTAGACGTAGCTAATAATTCAAGGGTACTGTATGTTAACTGTACGTGTATACATATGACTGACTGCATATGTGGTGGATCCGTGAAGGGTGCGAGTGGCTGATAAAAGTTTGGGCCAACCCAAAGTTATGAATCGTATGACTCTACAATGGTCAACAACCATTTATTTGTTCCAATTGTTTTTTCATTTGGGTGCATTTTCATTTACATGAACTTATTTTGAATCTTAGGTGTCTTCCATGAGATTTATGTAAATCTCACTTACAGTACAACACATTTTAAACATATTTGAATACCTTGAGATTGTTTGAATTTTAATTGTAGTCCATACGTGACATTATGTGAATATCTTACAGTGCATACTATTATTCGAAACGTATATGAAATCCATGATGTTTCTTGAATCTGTGTTCCAGATTGATATCTCATTTTTAGATTGTTTTCACTGTGAGAATGTTTATAAAGAGTAATTGGATCAATATTGTGTTGTTAGAGTGTGAGAATCGTTATATTCTTACATGATATAATTTTGTCCACTAATTATGTTCATAGAAATCCATATTTCATACATTGTGTTTGAAATATTTATAGAATCCAAAACCCACTCGGTTTCTATTCTGCACACATGTAAACATACATACATACATACATACATACATACATACATACATACATACATACATACATACATACATACATACATACATACATACATACATACATACATACATACATACATACAAGGTGCCTTGTTTATCTATGTTTTAATTGTTGATGGCAATACAATTGTATAGTTAGCTATTTATGCAATGACAGCTTTTCAAAATTTCCAATATAATTTTTATTAGCTTCTTATACATGAAATTTGATGAGTTTATCATAAATATCTCGCTACTTAGAGTGTAGAAATAACAAAAGTTACTGGGACACTTTACAGTCGTATTTGGCTTTGGGACATCATGCCACAGATGTAACATAATGTCCCATACTGTCAGGATTTTCTGGCACAAATCAACCATGTCCTAACACTAATCTCTTAATCTGCAACTACGTAAGCCACTTTAGCCGTCACAATTTATGAAATCGAGCGTAAATTATGTCATATTCTACAGAGTTTTAAAAATTACCTAGTATCCTTCATATAATAGGTCACAAAATACCATTTGCTTTAACTATGAACTAATATTGAAAACAATAATGTTGAGCCAATATAAATAAACCATACCCAAGTGGCAGACACCATCTACATGGAAATTTGAAATCTAAATCAACTGTTTTTCCATTGTAACACCACACCGGCATTTTTTACTCTTCACTCCTAGCTTGTTTTGTACAGACGAAGCTATATATATTGAAATCAACCTATCCTTTGATGCATATTAAAAACTATATCTTCTTTTTTCTAGAGTCCAAAGTTAGGAAGTTTAATTAGTACTGTATACGCTTTAGAAATGAGTATCGAATGCATAGTCTTTCTAGTATATTTGAATAAACAGTACGTTTTGTATGGAACCTTTTTCATAATGCACCAGGTATCAACTCCTGGAACTAAGGTATTAAATAGTTTTCTCACACGCGTGTATTTACCTGTTTTAATAACATTAAAATTTGTTAACATTTTAAGTTTTCAACGAGTTCATGTAGTAGGTAATAAAGTAATGTAGGCAAAGTTGCCGCTTTTCCACTTTGTTTAATAAAAATTGATAATTTTTTGACTTTATATCAGAATGGCGCACTTCATAGATTTTGTTCACCATGGAGTTCACACAATCGGTGAATAAACGAAATGGGTTATGATTCCCAAACACGGTCTTTTCTTTATTTTACGACGAACACAAACAATTTTTCAAACTAAATCATTTACTGTAACTATAAACATGCATTCCACAAGCATTATGTTTATTAAGGTAATCAAATCGAAATAAAAAATCAGACCTATTATATGTAATTCTTTTTCAACATCAAGTTGTCAAACATAGCAAAGAAGAGCACGCTATGTACGAAGATGTTTCTACTTAAAAATTAAACGTGCGTTACATCAATCTGCGACAAATAGTTCATCATCATCATCATCATCATCATCATCATCATCATCATCATCAGACTGTTGATCTAGTGTGGTCGTTGAGGGACTGTGCTAATGAAGATCTGACCAGTTACTTCCACTTGTCTCGATCATGTGCCAATGCATGTCTGGGTCTCCGCAAAACTTTATATCGTTCATCCTGTGATTTTGTGAGTCCACCTTGTTTCTGTTCTACCTCTCTTTCTCTAGCTCTGTAAGCTGCTCTGCTGTAATGTTGTGGATAGACTGTTATCTCTAGTGACATGGCCATACCATTTCAGCGCTCAAAGGATGGTTCTGTATCATATCATTTCAAGTGACTGGGTTCTTCGTTGTAATTCTGATGTAAGGATCCAGGCCTCACATGAATACAAACTGTTTGAGATGACTAGTGCTCTCAATAGTCTGATTTTAGTTTTAAGACATAGCTGCCGTTGTTTGTGCTGCTCGTGACAATATTTCTGCTCTTTATCCTTCTTCGATTATTATGGAACCAATATATTTAAGATGGCCCACTGTTTCCGGTTTCGGATTTTGGACTTTAGTCTTGGCTGAGATTTGTTTTCCACTATTTTCCATCAGCTTTGTCTTTACGGCGTTTATCTCCATGTCAAATCTGGAAATTGTTTTATCCAGGTTCTTTACTATCGTTTCACGTTCGTCTTCATTGCCTGCCAACCCATCAATGCCGTCTGCAAAGCGTAGGTTGGTAATTTTACGACCTCCAATGCTGCCTGTCCCACAGGGGTGTTCCCGGGCTTTGCTCATGATGCACTCTAAGTAGATTTTGAAAACGTTTGGTGGCAGGAGACGGCCTTGACGTACTCCAATTGGTGTCATGAACCGGTCCCCAACAAAAACTAAGACAATTACTGCACTGCTAACCTTGGCGTACAGCTGCTTAATTTTATTTGTAAACGTTTGACCCATGTTGTACTTCTTCACTGTGGCTCACAATGCGCCATTCCACACTCAGTCAAACATCTTTTTGAAATCTATGAATATTTTATATATGTCTTGCTGATGTAGCTTTTAATTTTCACACAGAACCCTGATATTGAATAGTTGTTATGTTTAGCTTCTTCCACTCCTGAATCCTGCCTGTTCTTTAGCGATTCTTTCTTCTGCATGTTCTTTCAGTCTTCTCAAGATGATATTCATCATCATATTACTAGCGTGGCTGATAAAATGATATTTCTTTAATTTTGGTAAAGCTGGAGATTCAAGTACTGTTCCCTTGATGGATTTCTTTACAAGGACGTCTACTACATTTATGGACTTTTCCAACTCTCCACTATAGAAGAATACATATATTTCAGAGCGAGAGACAACATCGACATCGCCACCTGGAGTTATTGAACTCTGGCGCAAATTAAAGACTCCAAGAGTTGACACATGCGATTGAACACCTCACATGACACCTTATTGGATTCTTGTGAACTCAGATAGAAAGTCCTAGGAGAACAACAAACTGAAAATAGGCATAAATTCTGATTTTTGCAAATCTAAACAAACTTTTATCTAATATACTAAACTTAGCAACACGAAAGGCGTCTCAAAATCTAGTTTTATTTTAAAAATCAATGCCCATTCTAATGTTTTCTTTGATATTGTAAGACGTCCAAAGGGTGTGTCCTCAATGTTACATCAGCGCTAATTAATTGCTAATAAATATCAATTTCTAAACGCATTGTCTTGTTTATCGAACCAGGATTAATTGCTTTGTAATAAGATTGTTTTAAAATATTATGATGACATTTAACATCCTAATTTTATTAATATTGGAGTACATGACCTTGTACTAAACGAAAAGTATTGATGAGAAATGTTTTTATAAAATAATTAATAGCAACGGTTAATCTTATTAAAAAGATGGATCTTTTGATTGAGGTGAATACTGAACACCAAAAAGTATGACTTCTGGGTATAAGGAATGGTCATTATAAACGACAAATACATATTGTGGAGCAGGGTAATGCGCAATTACAAAAAAAGATGAGATATCCATAATTGTAGGTAAAAGACATATAGAGAGGTGTATGTCATTCAAGTATTGGTAGACATTTGTATCGGAATATATAATTTTTCCTCGACCATATCTGCAATGGCTACTGTCTAGGTTACCGAAGGAAATTTAGTTAGTATGTTGGATGATACATTGCAATTGAACATAACAAAATATATTAGAGATCATTTTGATCAGACTTATAAATGTTCTGTGAAGCATTTGTAATACATTATTATGTAGTATCATGCAATGATTTATAAGAAAGAAAGTAAGAAAATAATTAGGAGCAATGGTTATTTTTTTATTCAAACAATGATATATATATATATATATATATATATATATATATATATATATATATATATATATATATATATATCGCAGCTTTCAATTTCACAGAAACGTTTCCGTTTACTCAAATCAGGCCGCTGCCGTTGGCTAAAATCTCTTAACGCAAAGTAGAAAAGGCACATGATGAGACTTTTGGAAGAGCTTTTGATCAAATTATGGTCTATCACTATTCAATAGCTTGACAGCCTGTTTGGAAGGGCTAGGCAAGTTTTCATTAGTCAAAATTTAGCTAAAGAATCATATAGCCATGCTCAGTGACGCTGGTGCACAACTAATTTCCTTGAGGCAAAAGTTCGCTGATTCTTACAAATTTGGTTTTCACACTGATAGAAAGAAACAAAACCTTGGATAAATGTATGCTTAGCCCAAATTTGGTTATTGTCATCAGCAGCTTTTAGTACAAGTTGCAAATGTGGCTATTAGAAATAAAAATCTTAAAAGCTGTATAATTAGCCTAATTTGGCAATCCACCTCAGTCTCTCTTACCATAATGTACACATATGACCTCAAGGCACAAATGTCTTTGAGAAACATATATTTAGCAAATATTTGTTTAATAATTGCAAAAACTATTGTCATAAGCTAAAGGTGTGCATCAAAGGAATAAAATATATTTTGGAAAAGTGGTTAATCAGCAAATATTTGGGAGAATTGATATGAAAGCTTGGAAGAAAACAAACAATGTGTCTGTATTTCTTAACATGTATTTATACAGTAGACTCATTCTGTAAGGCACCCTTTTAAATGCAAGCGGAGTTTGGTGTAAAGTAGTCAAAACCTGGTTTAGTGGCCACTTGCTTAAAAACCTTATTGTTTTTTTTCTCAATTTTCTATAAAGTTTTATTGCAGATTTTGATCCCTGATCAGTGACCACTGCTATTCTCTCATGGATGCTTGTGTACTGTGACCGTGATTATCTAAGCATGTTTATTTCAACATCACTGAACTAATCAATAACACTTGCTAAGATCTACATACAATCTCAGCTGCCTAATTTAAACAACTGTCTCTAATTAGATGTATTGCATAAACAGCTCAGTTTATTGCAATCTACAAATGTTCTTTGTTTAGCTTATCTGTTATAAATCATTCTACCAATTCATCTACGTATATGTAGTTGGCCAACCTTTTTTATTTTCTTTCTTTATCTGCTGCCCTCCTCTCACATTCCCCCCTCACTCGCTCTCACTCTCTTTTTCTCTCTCTCTCTCATTCTGTTGCGTCATGATTTTGTCTTAAATGCTTGCACATTACACTTATCAATATATGAGGTCATCTTGAAAGAGCACATGTGACCCTTGTGTTGGATTCCTTATGTTGTATGCAATTTTAAAATGAATATACTTGAACATAGAACTTACTGTGTAAACATTCAAATTTAATGAATGGGATAATACCAAACCATCCCAGCGATTCATATAAGGTTAGTATTTTTATATTAATTCTTAAGATCAATTTTATATTTACCTCCATCCGCCACCATTGCTTTATATTAAACATGTGCCTTCCCTCCTGTTAGCAAATGTGTAATCAGAATACTATCTAGTGAATATATGTTTTCTGAGCTCTAATCAAGAGGAAATAAATAGAGAATCAAAATGATAATACCACACTGATATTAAATATCCATATTTTGAATGATAATACCTAGAACATATTTATGTAATGTAAATATCATCTTTTAACCATCTTTTCATCTATCTTCATTAACATACACCATTCACATCATCCCCCGTTGATCAGCAATCTATATATTTTACTATTAGCATCTTACCGTTTTATATTTAACTATTTGGTTTTTGATATCGCTGGTTGAAATGAAAGCTTTAACTCTTCTAACTTTTATTTATATAACAGAATGTATGGCGCTAAATAGCTTAAAAGTGTTGGTGCACGATTAACATTCAATCAATGAATAAACCACATGCTCTTTTTATAGCCGTATTATCAATGTGAATTTAGAACTTTCTGAAATTGTATTATTTCAGGTAGTACTTTGTCAAGTTTTGCCAAACAATGATGTCATGACATAACTTCTACAACTCTAAAATTCAATACACTTGACCATTGTGCTTCCTGTATATACATCTTTGTAAGAAACAAGTTAATATGCTTTGACCTTCAGAAAACCACAAACCTTTGCAGCACATAAATAAAGTACCGCTAAACGATATAATCTGTTCAACCAACAAATCTATGTAAGAAGAATGTAACTGAATGAAGGAAAAGTTTGCAATTGATAGTCTTTATTTGAATATTTTATAAAAAGGGACAGAAGGCACATGTTGGATGATGGTACTTAGGTCCGATTGAGTAATGAGGAGCATATTATCAAATATGAACCCTGGTAATCCATTTTATTTGTAATTCTGACCTGCCATCACAAAAGAGAAGTGACCGAAGCTTTAAATATAACAGAAAACACAAACATAATGGGTGTTTTTGTTTCAAATTCAAATGTACATGTTGATAATTACGTAAAACTTTAAGTATGAATGAATCTTAAACTTAAAATGTCAAATTTGAATCTTACAAACAAACAATTAAAATACAAAATAAATGAAAAAATCATTTACACGTAACAATACATACATACATACATACATACATACATACATACATACATACATACATACAGGCATTGGCGTACGTATTTTGAATACGTTGTTATTTACATCCACACATAAATGTTTTTAAACAAGAAAGTACAAAACGTAACCACGTGTAACAGAAATGTTATAGTCGCTAGACATTTAAGTAGTTACATACAAGTTTACTGTGGTGACTAAATTTATTATATCTAATAGTTTCCTTGAAATTCTGTTTCTATCTATCAACAAAAGACTATGTTTGCTTGTTCCACCGATTGACTGTTTACACTGACTAACTTCAGCCTACTTTACTTTTCTTTCTGATGCAAATATGAAATAGTGTTCAAATGATTACGTGTTTTCAGATATTTCAATAAGGTCTCTTTTCCACAATTTACCATACTTTAGCTATGTAGTTTGCAATAGTATATACAAACTAGTAAGAATAAACTGATCGACCCTATTGCTGACACTTCATATGTGTTAATCTGAAACATTCCTGGAAGTACAGAAGGAAGTGAAAATACCATTGCCAAGGGGTTATGCTGAATTACCTATACAACTATATAACAATTGCGTCAGAGAGTTCCGTTTGTATGTAAGCATGTATGTAACTGTGTAGCAATGATCCGGAAGTAGCTGTCATCCAATGGACAATTTCCCTTATGACCACTTTATTTAAAAAGCTTAACTTATCTTGCACTTAATAGAATGTCAGAATAAATTAAAATATCGTGACACAACTATTAATAACTGTCCGCCGTTCGATATATATGCTTGAATGCAGACAATATTAATTTGCTGTTCTCTAATTGTGATGCCCTCGATTGGATAAACACGTTATTTCATCCTCCATGTTTGTTGATGTAGCTTCACATACACAGATATGTATTCATATCAGAGACAGATCAAAAGTCCTATATCTGGAATATATGAGAAAATACACGATAATACAAATCTAAATTATTATGATAAATATTGTCAATCAGATAACATTATCATACAGAATAGAGAAATCGTATTCTACCGAATTGGATCCCAGATCCATTAATTCACCTAATATGAAGCCTTCATTCTACACGAGTGATACCATTTCCAACCTTTTCTACACTAACAAACGTTTAGTTTTGCGTCGTTCTGCAAATAACAACATGCTGAATTCTAGACAACAAGACTTCATTCCATTTGCCCTGAAACGTACAATCTTCTTTTTGCGAACAAAAGTAAAATGTGTTAATGGGAAATTGTTCTGGCTAATTAAATATCATGTTACTGAAATGTACTATGATCTCAATGCGTAGAATTATGTATGATATGATCTTCAAACGCATGCAGCAGAAACAAGCACACAACTAACTAAATCAAGTTATACGCTAAATGTATCCAATCAACAACAATTAATAGCATTGAATGATTACTCTAAAGTTTGTTTCTGTCAATGTCGGATGATATATGTTAACATTGTGATGCACTTGCACCAGATGTTGGAGTATGAACTTTTGTTTCTATCAATTTACTGATATCATTCTGTACGTTTCCATCTCATTTTCATCCATTAAATGTCGGTCTGTGTTTTTTTTTTGACACTTTCAACAGTGTATGTATGTATGTATGTATGTATGTATGCATGCATGCATGCATGCATGCATGCATGCATGCATGTATGTATGTATGTATGTATGTATGTATGTATGTATGTATGTATGTATGTATGTATGTATGTATGTATGTATGTATGTATAAACGTACGCACTTATGTATGTATGTATGTATGTATGTATGTATGTATGTATGTATGTATGTATGTATGTATGTATGTATGTATGTATGTAGGTAGGTAGGTAGGTAGGTAGGTAGGTAGGTAGGTAGGTAGGTAGGTAGGTAGGTATGTACGTACGTACGTACGTACGTACGTAGGTACGTACGTACGTACGTTTACGTACGTACGTATGTACGCACGTACGTACGTATGCATGCATATATGTATGCATGCACGTACGTACGTATGTATGCATGCAGGTACGTATGTATGTAGGTATATATGTAGGTAGGTATCTGTGTAGGCATACATTTGCTAGGTAGTACATTTTGTACATGGATTCTGCATCTAATCTGAAGGATTGATAATAAAGTTGCTACATGAATACTTATTGTATCATTCTTAAATCAGTACTCTGTGTATAATGTTGTTTCAAGGTGAATTAGGGTACAATAGTCTGGACTAGAATATGTTAGAGTAGCTGGTGTATATGTACACACATTTAAGCATTGCCACGTTCTTATAGTTTACCACATATATATATATATATATATATATATATATATATATATATATATATATATATATATATAAACACACACATATAACCATGGTCAGGTATCTTGTATTTTACCATTTGTTTTGGCTCGCAAGAAGCTTCTTGAACCACTGAATATTTTTGCATAAAATATATTTTCTTGTAAAAGCAATGAATGCATTCGCGAAAAGAATGTTCAAACTCAATCCCGAACATGCTTACTGATTTTACTCTTTCACTTCGAATGTGCATTTAATAATGCAGAACAATGTGTCACTCGTGTGGATTTGCCCAGAAAATAGAGAGCTTAAGATTTTTGAGAACGAAAACGAAAAGAGTTTATGCAATATCTTCATGAAATATGTTGACAAAGCCGATGCTCAAACAAGCAATATGTGGAAAAACAGATCACATAATTACTTCAGTTATTCGTGTAGAATACAAATCATTCGCTGAGAAAAAGATGATGAGTTGACATGATGTCGATATGCTATGGTGTTATGGATAAGGAATACTTTGATAGATTTCAATCTCATATCTTAAAGGTACACGAGTATAGGTATTATTATATTGATCTAATGGCGCTACAGAGGTGAACTGTGTAAAATAACACTGTTGACAAATAATTAGTTATATATTCTTACAACAAGAACAACTGCTGTTGCAGTCATTTTCCAGATATTTTCACAACCAAAACCACTACCTGATGAAGATGAAAATTACGGTAAGGGAATCGACGCTTTTGATTTTGTGTTTACATTTAGACATTTCCTTACAAACAAGTAATGGATTCAGACTGCAGTGATTGGGATTCAAAATGCGCGGAATCGGTGTTAAATCGGGCCACCAGTAATGCTAACATTGATATGAATTAATTTCAACTTGTAAATTAATATCGTTTCAGTTTTATCCACTTGTAAAAGCAATAAATGCATTCGCGAAAAGCATTTTAAAGCCCAACACAACAAATATGTACTGAATTTACACTTTCACTTCGGATGTACACTTGACAACACCCAATAAAGTGTCACTGATGTGGATTTGCCCAGGGTTGCCAAAACAGGAGAGAGCTTCTGATTTTTGAAAAACAGAAAATGAAATGCGTGTATCATTCAATATGTTGACAAAGCCGATATTCGAAAGAGCAATATTTGGACATACAGATCGCCTAATGCCTTCGATTGTAGATATAAAAATGCAAATAATTTGCTGATGGATGATGATTTGACGAGGGGTAGATATGCTTTGGTGTTATGGATAGGGAATACTTTGATAGATTTTTAATCTCAAATCTTAAAGGTCCAAGAGTATAGATGGTATTATATTGATCGATTTGCAATACAAGTTGAATTGTGTAGAATAACCATACTGATAAATAATTAGCTACATATTCTTGCTACAAGAATACCTGCCGTTACAGACACGCGTTTTTAAGATATTTTTTAATCGGACCACCAGTAATGCTAACATTTATCTTAGTTTCCATGTGTCAATGAATTTCGTTTATGTTTTATTCACTGATTGATTAGCACCACTATGGTGTTTGGCACCGAAGTAGTACAGTCACCAGAATCTTAAAAATTCATCATAGATTTTCTCTATTTGTATGCAGGTGTTGATCCCTGATCAGTGATATCTGTTATTCTCTCATGGATGCTTGTGTACTGTGACCGTGATTATCTAAGCATGTTTATTTCAACATCACTGAACTAATCAATAACACTTGCTAAGATCTACATACAAACTCAACTGCCTGATTTAAACAACTGTCTCTAATTAGATGTATTGCATAAACAGCTCAGTTTATTGCAATCTACAAATGTTCTTTGTTTAGCTTATCTGTTTTAAATCATTCTACCAATCTATCTACGTATATGTAGTTGGCCAACCTTTTCTATTTTCTTTCTTTATCTGCTGCCCTCTTCTCTCTCTCTCTCTCTCTCTCTCTCTCTCTCTCTCTCTCTCTCTCTCTCTCTGTCTCTCTCTCTCTCTCTCTCTCTCATTAGGTTGTGTCATGATATTTTCTTAAATGCTTGCACATTACACTTATCAATATATAAGGCCATCTTTAAACTTATCAATATATAAGGCCATCTTTAAAGAGCACATGTGGCCCTTGTGTTGGATTCCTAATATAGTACTTAGGTCCGATAGAGTAATAAGGAGCATATTATCAAGTTTGAACCCTGGTAATCCAGTTTATTTGTAATTCGGACCTGCCATCACAAAAGAAAAGTGACCGAAGCTTTAAATATAACAGAAAACACAAACATAATGGGTCATTTGTTTCAAATTCAAATGTAAATGTTGATAATTACGTAAAACTTTGCTTCTATATACAAGACCTTTCAGTGAAAAATGACCTAGCATAATTGTCCGTGAAAGCTTTCTTGTCAGGAAAACTGATGCAATTTCATTAACTGTTTCATACTGAAAACTTCACGCATCAGTATACAGTTTTTCTTTGTGTGTTTGATAATAGGAGTCAGAAATCTTCAACCTGTACAAATTTGATAAATTATAAAATCCTTATTCAGCTCTTTGTTCTACAGACCTCAAGCAACTCAGTTGACCCATACTTTTTTGCAGTGACCCTTTCTTGGACTTAATGTAGTTGCTAAAGTTTCAGTGTTTATATGTGTACATTGCTTGGTTTAGTTTACTACCTATAAATGTTTATAAATTTGATAAACATGAAAACATGAAAATGATGCATGAATGACCTATTCCAATTAAATGACATATTTCCACATCGGATCTTAAGATGATTGTTTAGAAGGATTTTTTTGTTAATGTTCTGAGTTTTACTTCAGATTATTTGATTATCAGGACAAAACAAAAGCTGATAAAAACTTGTAATGTTCATAAGACATTAGGTTGACTTACTGAAAAAACTGATCGGAATTTCTTTAGCAGCAGAGAGGGTGAACCCTACAACCTTTTCAGACAAAAAATTGATTGAATCCTTAAAACAAAAAATAGAGCCTTCCAACGAAATCTCATGTTTTAACCAAAAAAAAATAAGTCTCCATTTATTAAACGGAGACTTTGCGATTTTTCAATCAATTTTGGTCGCAACTTGTTGTCGTTCACCCTCTCTGCTGCTATGGGTTAATAATTCTTTTACGATGAAAATCCTTTTAGGATTTCACAAACAGACTAATTGCTAACACCTCCTCTTGTAGATCAATTAGATTATTAGATTGGTCTGTGAGTTTGAAATTAATTCTTGTTAGCGAATCATTATGACACCGCATATAGACTGGATTAACCGGAGACTCAATTATTAAAAATCCTGGAGGAGCTGTTGGTGCAAACGAATAAAGAATATATCCTTGCTGAGCTTGATTTGATCGTTCGAGATTAATTTGATAGCTTCCTTCGATAACATCGCATACTAAATTGAGCGCAATCACCGCTGAAATATTCACGTTGAACGGAGCGATATGTCTGCCGCCACCGTCTGGGTCATTATCATGTGTCAGGATTAATACATTTTTCACTAGTTTCCTTTTCCATGCGTCGTAAATTATTTTAAATCCAATATCAATGATGTAGTTGAGATGTTTCTTTAGTTTTGATACGTTATATCCGGGTAGTTTAAATGTTGGAATATCTTCAACGCGGATTTTATAGTCTGTTGCAAATCTTGTTCTCGATGTGGGGGTTTTATCATCGAGTATAACTTGAATAATTCGTAAATTAAATTTTTCCATATCGTCGATGATTTTATTGCATGTTTCTACGACGCTGATAAATTCATCTCGGGTGAGAGAGCCGGATTTAAGAGATATTAATAACAGTGAAAAATCATTATTCATCGCTGTGAAATTTTTAATAATGTGGGGTTCGTTAACAATATGATATCCCTGCAATGGTCCACCCTCCACCCTATGTTCGTATCCGAACCCGAAAAACTCTATAGGTACACTGAACTCTTTATAACTTTTTATTGGATTATCAGGTTTTATTTTGTCTGTGACATAATCAGATTTGTTAGGTTCAGGTGGTGCAACGGTTTCCTGAGGTGGATTTTCAGGCCATCCTAACACGGTTCTGATTGAGTTGTTATAGATATCTACGACATATCCTTCTGTGCTTATTTCAATCGCGGATGATAGTGTCGGCTCATGAACCGTTATAGCGATTTTTGATTCTTTTCCAGTAATCGATTTTATTCTACGCGCGAATTCATTATTGATTTGTTCGATTTGGTATGATCCGGTTGGTATCGAAACAACGTTCCAGTCTGGAGTCCCGTCGTCTTTTTTCTTACTCGCAAACACCAAAGAATTATTCGGTTGTTGACCACCAAATGCTACCGATCTGATATTAGGCCAACTGTGATACACTCGTAATTTTGCTAGCGCTATCTCCTTCACGGGGACTGGGCTATGGAAATTCACACTGAATTCAGGATTCGTTGATGTTATTGATATCATGCTTGTTTGTACTGGGTTCGTGTTCTCCACTATTCGTTGAAGTAATTCCATCGGTGTTGTCATTGTTATTATACTGTTGTTGTCGCTCTAATTTTGATATCGCGGAATCGTAAATACTGACCATCACTGAGAACTCACTATCTGATATCGTTGAGGTTATTGAGATCATTCTGGTTTTCGGGTTCGTGTTTTCTAATTCCATCGGTGTTGTCATTGTTATTATACTGTTGTTGTCGCTCTAATTTCGCGGAATCGTAAATACTGGCCATCGCTGAGAACTCACTATCTGATATAATCGTATTATCGAGTGACGACGATATCATCGAGGATAATTGCGAGTATGCGGTTGATACAATATGAAACTGAATTAAGTAATCCTGCAGTTTGCGTTGGCTGCATGATGATATCTTTTTTGTTATCCCGGTTGATATACCCGCGATTGTAGCCGCCGCAGAAATGCAAATTGGAACTACGACCGGGGCAATCATTGTAACCGGTGCAAGTATTATTCCGGATCCAGCGAGAACGCCTGACACCTAGTACACAGTAACATCAATTGCGGTGATTCTTCGTCGGTATTTTTTCATTTTTTCACGATGACGCTCAGAAAGTGATTTCAAGTTCGCGGAAAATTCTTTCACGGTATCATATCGATATCGATGCGATTGTGATTCCATTGACTCTGTCAACGGGATTATTATCGGTTCAATTGATTTCGTTGACTTCGTCAATGATGTCATTGTTATTTTAAACCCGCTAGTGTTTTCAATTATTCGCCATCGTTAGCGGGAATTGCTAGTACTTCAGCCGGAAAAATGATCTACAAGTTTTATACACCAGGCTATTTTTGATCTAATGGTGGAGCTATCAACCGCGACGAAGTAAAAGCCTGGTGTTTGGCCAGTCTCGATAATTAACGTCGCGACGCCACCAGAGTAGGATCTATTGTCCATAATCAGATTAAACTGATGAATAGAGGCCCACGTTAACCTATAGATACCATCAACCTTCGCTTCCCCATCCCGCGAGAGAAGGACGGTAGTTCTAAAAGGATCGTCTATTGTACAATCCTTGATTCCATGCTCGGTCGTATACACGATATTTTTAATGCGCTTGTGCGGAATCCTTACCTTTTCAAGATTTTCTATTAGTTTAGAAATATCGAAATAATTTGCCTTGATTTCATTTTCATTCATCATCCTTCCCGCGTCCTTGTTAAAAAAGAATAGCGATAAAAAGTTTTTAATTTCAGCGAGAGTCATGCCAACCACAAGCGGGGTTCCAAAGAATTTATGTATGACGTTTTTGCGAAAACTATTATAACCTCGTATATGATCATCCAGCTCACGGCCGTGGGCGTCAATCGCGTCGGTGATCGTAGACACAAGTTCGCCTGGTTTAAGTCGTCCGTCGCTGGAATACAGCGCAATAGAGCTTTCAGCGGCGTCGCGCTGCCGTATCAAAATGTTATCCGCGGATATATTACTGGTTTTAAGTCGTCCGTCGCTGGAATACAGCGCAATAGAGTCTTCAGCGACGTCGCGTTGTCGTGTTAAAATGTCATCCGCGGATATATTACTGGTTTTAAGTTGTCCATCCTTGGAATACAGCGCAATAGAGTTTTCAGCGGCGTCGCGCTGCCGTATCAAAATGTCACCCGCGGATATATTACTGGTTTTCAATTTACCCTGGAGATCTTGAAATACAACTATTTCATTAGGATCGACACTTGTTAAGTTCAACGTCTCAGCGATTTCATCTTCAATTATTTTTTTATATCACCCGTTGCAGTGCCATCGGGTTTGGGTTTCAGAGGTCTTCCCCAAATATCATTCATGTTATTGTAAAACTCTTTCTCTCTCTAAAATCTTTGTTGACGACTCCGTCGTTGCCAGTGATTACTAGTGTATTCATTTACGACAACATGTGGTGGTTTTCCCCTTGGGTTACCCAAGGAGTTAGAAATAGCGTTAAGGACATTTAATACTTCGCCGCCACATATTGGTGGATCAATCATCGTTTGTGTTGGTAGCGTAAAATACCAAGTCTTCATTGGAAAAGTTTTTATATAACGCATAAACTCTTTTGGTGGGGCTAACCCATATGAATCAAAATAGACAATCCCACGTGGATTGTTACCGAGAGGAGGGTGGACTAAATGAACAATACAAACACAATTTGTGAAAGAAAATATAAATGTATGTAATAAATTATAAATGAAAAAATACAGATGTAACAACACAATAATTCATGCACTCAACCCACAATTACACTCACAACCATTCACAATACATGAACAAATTAAATAACAATACAAAAGGAATCTCAGATGTAAAGGGATCTCTTGGATTATACACAGATCCAAGAATCCTTTACGAAAGTTAAATGAATGCAAGTATGATTTACGGAAAAAAATAAACACAAACGACAAACTATCTATCGCACGATGGATTGCGATAACTAGCACGATCATATACTTGTATTCAATCAAGTTGCTAGCTTTTATTGATATCTATGCGATCACTTGAAATATTATTGCGATCTGACATAAGCATGCAAATACAACAATGTATTAAATTATATTACAATTTCAATACACCTATGTGTCTCCCCTGTATAACCGCACGATTCAGCAACAGTTGAATCGTCTCCCAGTTTCCCCGAGAACCGAGGGTTGACCAATACTATTATCGGACGTTACCCTTCACGGATCCACCACAGTTATACGTTCAGACAGCATACAACATCTACCCGAACCAACGGTTCCTCACTCCCCTAGATGTCGACCCGGACGTTTTACAACTCAGACAGCTCCGACACTCGGACTTCTAGCTTTCCGGATATTTACACGTTACACAGATGTTGACGAACAGACAGTTCGACACACAGACAGATACTTCAATTCCGTTTGCACAAATTAACGGCACAAGCACATTCAGATATTTATACAGAGATGTTCCAGAACAAACAATAGATGTCCCACAACAAATCAAACGATAGCAAAGACGTTTATCAAAAGATGGTTGTAACAGATGTGTTAACAGCTACGGTATCAACGATGTTATTAGCAGCTACGGTATCAACGATGTTATTAGCAGCTACGGTATCAGAAACATTGTAACAACTACGTTAGCAGCTACGGTATCAGAGACGGTATCAACGATGTTATTAGATGCGCTATCAGAGATGTACTTCTACGGTATCAACGATGGAATCAGACGGTGACAGCTATTGTCAGATGTTATCAGATCTACGGAATCAACGATGTTATTAGATCTCCGGAATCAGCCCTTTGGCTGGAGATTGCAAGACGAGGTTATCTATCCTTTGATTAGATATTTTGGTTCCCGTCAATAATTATGAGAAATACTTCGCCTTATATACTCTCAATAGGTGAACATAAATCACATCGAGCTTGACGTGCACCACGTAAAACGAGTATTTCGGATTTCATGTAAATTACAAATTGGCACATGCAAATCGTTACACGCCACTTAATCACCCCAGGTAATGCGTGTACGACGAAATCAAGAAAATGGTGAGTTTCGTTTGCAATTCAAAAACAACAAAAATCAGTTCAATTTTCGCCTAATTCTGTGACAGTATGCAACCCAGTGAGTTCCGGGTCCGATGCTGTTATCGAGATTAATGATTCCGGTTTCAACGCTGTTGGGTTGTGTCGGCAACTGATCTTTCATAAAGACACCTCTGAAATTTTTAATCGCTAGTTTTTTAGCAGCATCCATTAAATCAAAATTGGACATAGGAATCGAAGATTTGGGAACCATAGGTTCCTCAATTAATAAACCGGTCCTAGTCTCAGGCCTTTTCCGCTGTACCATGAATACGGGGTTCCTGGTAGTCTTAGACCCTTTCCGCTGTACCATGAATACGGGGTTCCTGGTAGTCTTAGACCCTTTCCCTTTTTTTATATCCTTGTCCAGTTGCCTTTTTTAGTGCCATTCCTGCCGCGGTAGCAACAGCCCCTAACACTGCCGCTTTAGCCACCGCTGGGGCTGCTGCCGCAATCAACGCTGGAATCGCAGCTAACAACGGGAATATACCATCTGATTTTATCATATTTTTGATAGCAGCCGCAGAAAGAGTAATCTGAACACCCATTTTTTATACAAATGCATCATTGAAATGTTTTATTTGACGAGTTGTCAGTGATAATTTATTTGCACCATCAGTCATTTGATTAGGTTTCAACGTGATTGTGGTTCCACATTGCTTAGCTGATTTGGATTGTAATTTTTTTAATTGACCAGGTGTCAACGACACATTGATATTACTATACGACATTATACATAAACGATTGATTCTAAATCGTTTACGATTTCAATCAAAGATTTTCCACTGGTGCATCTACCACTCTTATTCTTCCACCAACACCTTCAAGTAGCATTGATTTATCACTGAGAATGACAGCAACCGCTCTGTAATTAATAATACCCCCAGGACGGGTTACACGGGCTCTAAAGTGTATATCAACGACAGATTGTCTCATCAAATCAAGATGTTCAAGTGAAAAGTAATAAATCGGATAGAGGCTTTTGAAATCCAATTGTGATATTTGCAAACCAGTATCAACATTTTGATCACGTGCCATAAATGACAACAGGTTATGATACACGCGTGCAATATGATTCTGACCGTAATCAAGTTGTACATCCTCGGATGGTTCCTGCTGTCCGTTTATTCTCAGCGAGACTTCTCTACCACCTAACTGATCAAATATAATATGGCTGCGTTGTTGATTACCAACTCGCTCATTATTCTGTAACGCTACAAATATATGACGTGGAGCTGAAACGCCTTGTTTTGATGCCAGATGCCATGTGAATATATCATCGACATTATCCTGTTTAATATCCGTGGTCACTGATAACCAACTCAACAATGATTTACCGCCTGTTTCCATAAATGACAGTAATCGCTCTTCTGCTGTGATTGATGGAGTTAACACTGGCATCCACAATGATAGTTTTGTTAAAATGACTTTACCCTCCGGGGCACCAGCATCACGCCAGATTGCATCATTATCAGTACCCTTTCGCGCAAGCGCTACTGTATGCTTCGCTCCATAGATAACTTTTCGGACGTTTCTACAGAATTCAAATATATGATGCGGTGGAATCGCGCATGAAAATTGTCGAAGCTGTCCTTGTAACGTTAATACGCGAGTTGCAAACCCTAGGTTAGTGATATTATTTATGACATCAAAATCACCAGCTGATCTTGTATATCCGCTTGGTGCCGGATTAACTGCGGTAGCTTGCGTTGCCTTTACTCTAGAATACTGGACGTGTTCAGGGTGATCAGTAATATCCTTAGAAAACATCATAGATGGACCAGCTGATCTTGTATAATCATCAGAATATCTCGCTAACCCTATGATTGTTGTGGCAACATCAACATCACGGTCAATGGATTCAATTTCTTTTCCATCAATGAGATATTTAGCGCTATCAAATAACGCCATGATACCGTTATTAACAAAACCAACTCGGATAGTTGGGCTAATGTCATATGGTGTATTAGCCACAACATTTGTTACGAGTTCACCTTCGATTTCGATAAACGCTTCACAAGGCAAAAAATATTTACTGGTATCATGAACCTGAAGTTCAATTCGCGATCGGAGATCTGGTTGTACTGCATGATAAGAATAAAATTGAAAATCGCGTACAGAATCATCCTTGCCAACTGGGGCGTCTATATCAAATGCTGGATCACGTGACCGTTTGAACATTTTATTATATTTATCAGAGTCTAAATCGTGAAATCGTAAACGATTTTCACCGTAGGATTTTCATCGTCGTGTTTTTTTAAAGCCACTTCCCGCTATCATGTTTGCTATCATGTTATTTTGGTCACTTGGAGTCACCAACGACGAAGTCATCAACGACGCTAATTTTTCATCTACTGCGTTATTTATAATTTTACTAACACTTGCAGGCATTTCCGCTGTAGACGGTAACGGTTTTGAAAATCCAAAGGATTTCCTCCGTGATTTCACTAGCGCTGTTAATTTATTCTTCGCGGCTGAAAACGCTTTTCCGGCGAGATCTCCAGCGAAATCTCCGATTTTGCTAATACCCTTATCACGAATAACATCAATTGCTTTCATTGATAATTGTTTAGCCAATGGCATCACTTTTGTAGCCATTCTTGCAAATAACCCTGCAATGGTATTACCTAAACCATCTCCGTAGTATGCTCTATAAACCGGAAACCGTGAATTAACTACATAGACGGGGGTTGGTTTGTCATGGTTGTAGTGTATAATCATTATTGTAAAAACACCAGTGTTTTCAATTGTAAACAATTTTTCAATTGTAAATTTCAGTCCCGGTGATGAAAAATCCAAGGGATTTTCAGTCGCTGTGATACCCACTTGATAACTCGCCAATGAAATCTCGATATGTGCTGATATCCATGATACCACCTTGAAATAACCGCCTGCAGATATCAGCTGCTTCATTAATTATTTCCGGTGAGTTATTTCCAGCTCGTAACCCTCCTACAAGAACTTCTAATTGTGATATATCACTGAGAACACTATCAGGACATGAAATTCTTGGATTTTCACTGGAATCTTGCAATCCGCCTCCGCTATAACCAGTTGCTTCATCTAGTTTTTCTAGTTTTTCTAAATCCGTTTCTTGTAAATAATCAAGAACATCATCATCATCATCATCATCATCATCATCATCATCATCATCATCATCATCATCATCAAGTGGTAGTTGTTGTTGTTTTTTAGGTGAAAAAGATATTTTCTTTGCAGGTTGCTGTCGCTTTTGCGGTTTTTGCGGTTTTTGTTGTTGTTTTAGTTCTTCAAATTGTTTATACACTATACCCACCGCATCGATATATTCGATGTATGATGCACTATCTGTCTTAATCTGACTTTTTTTAGTTTTGATTTTGTAGAATATATCAGCCCAGTGAGCTATACTTCTAACAAACTTATGATGTTCTGGTTTCAACATTTTTTTTCTGTTTTCATAAGTCGTAACAACAAGCGCAGGAATTTCTGTTGGATCAGTCTTATCAATTTCTGCTAACCCTTCCTCGTTAAATCTCACGCGTAAATCATCTACTGTTCTTTTTGATTCCATTTTTTGTACAGCCTGTTTTGTTTGTTCAGTTTTCGCTGCTATTTTTTCGAGTTCACCGATAACAGATTTCCCTGTCTCGGGAACATCTCCCCGTATAGCACGCTCTACCCCGTACGTTGCTGTGGTTACTGGTTTAAACAATTCTTCAGATCCCGCAGCAAAATCAGTTTGTAAACTCTGTCGTTGTTGCAGTTTATTTCTTACAGAGTCGCGAATTGGTATAAATCTCCCAATTGCATCCAGTCGTTCACGAGCCAATCTAGTTGTTAATGCTTCATTGACCATTATTTGAAATCAGAAACAATTTTTCAATTGTAAAACAATTTTCCCGAACCTGACCTAACAGACAAAAACACTTTTCAGTTAATTCGACACGTCGGATGATTTTTAACATCACCGTGGAAGTATTTAACAGCGTTATCATCGATGAGGTTAGTCACATGATTACTATAAATAAAATAATAATGTGACTTCCCTCATTCTGAACCGTCCATCAATTTTTTATTCACTGATTTTGACATTTTTAATTAAAAAATGCTTAAAAAAAATGAAAATCTCTCTTAGGGTCGGTCACAAAATCTCTTTGAGGGTCGGTCACGGTCAAAATCGTTCATTTTCTTGAATTAACGCTTTTATGTTTCTAACTTTAGAATTGATATCCTTTTTCAATTCGTATTCGTTACCTAATTCTTTTCGTATTCCCTCTACGATAGTAAATAACGGTACAAACACACTTATTTCACTGGAAAATGCAAGAGAGTCCCGAATAGAATTCTGAATTTTTTTGATGAGCGCGTATTTCTTTGGCAGCATATACTTATTGTTGTTAACTCCGTATTCTATATCCTGAAAATCTGACATGATTTGATCAGGATTTAACCCATCTGATAGTTTGATATCCTGACTTTTCAATTTTGAAATCTCGGATATAATGCTATTCATATTTTCAGAATTCATATTCTATGATGATTACATATTTCTAAATGAAAAATATGACGCATCAGACATAAATAAATTGAATTTTCTGTCCGGTCTCTTTTGAAATCGCAGATCGATAAATCCCCTCTGCAACATATCGTACTGAGGCTCTACAAATTTCGAAATGCCTACCGGCTTCATATATCTATTGAAATATTTTTTCTTCCTTAGTTATCGTATTAAAAGATTTTACGGGTCTCGCTTTTTTTGAGCAAGTGCCAGTCTTTCCTCGTTTGGTATTTTCACTTTGTGTAACAGCCTGCAGATTTGATAAAAAATTGTTCTTTGGATTAGAATCCTTGTGATCAATAACAAAACCATCCTTGATTAATCCATGGAAACACTCATACACGAAACGATGGCAGTAATAAATTTTCTTTCCAGCGCCAAACTTCAAATACCCTCGATTATTCACAACACCAACTGGTTTCTTCAGTCTACGGTTTTTTACAACACCATCACTAGATGCTTCATAATTTGTAATCACAGGGTGTAGTCTGAATTCTTGGTTCATTCGTATACTAATACTATTTGTCTAATTCATTGTTTGGTCTAATGATTACATCACTGGAAAATCTTTCAATGTAGTCTTGGGGGGTTCTTATGATTTTATCCTTGACTCTGACAGTGTCAGTGTCAAGGACTTTGTCAGGGATACTGACTTTGTCAAGGTCAGGGTCATTAATGGAATTTTTGATGGAGTTTTTGATTCTTTTGTCATAATAACGCTTCAACTCCCTGTATCGTTTGCCACCGCAATTCAAACACAACTGCGATTTTCCCCTAACCCCAACCCCACATCGTATGCAAGGTAACGGACCAAGGCTTCCACGACGAAAGCTTGCATATGATACCCACAGAATTCATTTCTGCATGATTTGTTACACGGTGTCACTGATCCATTCATGAGCCATTTGCAGTGATTCATTATACATAAATCTTTCATTTAAATGCTAGTTTTAATTATAGTATGGAGGAGTTTGAGAGATTATCGAAATTAAGCCTTGGAAAAATGTTAAATTCAATCTCGATAATGAGTTCAAGAGATTATCGAAAATTAAGCCTTGGAAAAATGTTAAATTCAATCTCGATAATGAGTTCAAGAGATTATCGAAAATTAAACCCTGGAAAAATGTTGATTTCAATCTCGATAGAGCCTCTGATATACCAAAACGTCTAATCGGTGATAGAACTATACTAAGTAAAATCAGGGAGTGTTTTAATGAATTCTACCGAGACGGTGCAGCACACTGTTGGTCGACATTTCGAATTATTGATGAAGATATCAATGTACCCAACATCGATGCTACGATGAACGATGAAAGAGCAGCTGAGATAATTTCACACCTTGGCGAGCCAACGGGGTGGAAATCCAAAGGATTTTCATAGAAAAACAAAGATTTTCAACAAAGCAATTCTCAACAGAAGTATTTTTTCAGAATAAAATTCATTATCGAAGTCGAAGGCAAATGGATTATTAGGGATAAATTTGAACCAATCCTCAAGAATAAAAAAGCTGTCATTGTGAGTAGAGATTCCAAACCAGGAATTCTAACTGGAATTGACAAACCATACTACGAGAGATCTTATCCTGTAACAGCAATCGTTTATGGAATATATCCGTTAAATGATAAACCCGATATCGCAAAACTAGCTCCTATGAAATATTCTAGTTCACTGAATTGTGTAGCAACACGGGTAATGGAACAATTCACAAATGCATCCCGAGGAAATAAACTAACTGATCTGCGACGTAGGAAAATAACCGAATGGGAACTGACAGTGAAACAGCACGGTGCAAAGATTTCTGATATAGCTAAATTAGAAACATCATAAAGATTCCCAATAACCGTTATGACGATAACCGGAGAAGTATTATACGAACCGAAATATAACAAAAGTGGAGCTCCAATACAAATTATTGATCATAACAAACACGCGTGGACACCTGCAGTAACAATATTTCCACGAGAACGAACCGTGAGATATATCCCCCCGGAATTTTCCGGGGATGTTTTCTATGAAGAGAAATTATTTGATGCTATTCATGCGTTGTGTAAAGATGATCATGTGTCAGTGTGGTTACTTAGAAGCGATGAAGATCCCGAAATAGGATTCGATCAATTTGTAAGACCAAATGGTGAATTATATCGCGTTGAAGAATTAGATAATAGAATGAGAAAAATCGCTAATGATTTTTCACCGGAGAGTTTCCATGAAAAACTACTCACGGATAGTTTTACTATTCCATCAGTGGTAGCTCACTTCGCAAGAGAAAAAACTCATGGCGTCCAACACGAAGTGATTTTCTCGAAGATGTTAAATTGAGTTGCGTCAAATGTAGTCATGGAGGACTGTGGAATACGAAATACTCACGTGATGGTATGATTTCAATTGACATATCCGCGTGTTATTCTGGAAGTTTTCTCGGGTATGGGGAATGTAGTAACCACTTTAAACGATTTGGACACCCCACGCATGAAATGACTCGTGTTGCGATTAATGGTCCATTGCCTGATTTTGATTTAACCGGATTCGCTCGTGTGATATCATTCGAATTAGCTACAAGGTTACATCCGTGTAGTTATCTTTGGCTTGGTAGACACCTATCTGAAAAACACTGGATGCCAATAGTTCTATTGAGATATATGATTGATTGTGGTATGCTAATATCGTTGATTGTTTCCGAAGCTATTATATGTTATCGAGCTCAGTAAGAAGTTTGGCTACCAAAACCCGATCTAGATAGAATAATTAGCGAACAGCGAAAACAGTTTCCAGATGGAAATTCGAAGAATTTCAATGAAGAACATATCATGAATTGGTCTAAGGAGTTTTTTGAAATTAAAAAAGAACGAGCAAAGGATTTTGGACGAAGAATAATCGGTAAATTTACCCAGGGTGGAAAATACGACAATGCAAAATACTCTTCGAGGTTGATCATAGACGTCGCTGAATACGATTTTATTGTAACGGATTTAACGAAACAGGGAAAACTTGTATCCCGTAAGGATGCTTTTCTATCCAATGGTGAGAAAATGGGTACGGTTGTTACCTACTGTGATGGATATAATTCCCAGTACACACATTTGAGAAGTTCTATGCTAGCCTATGCTTCTATTAATCTATTTTCGATAATAAATAGATTTCCTAATACCGTGGTTAGAGTAGCCACTGATTCGATGTATATACACGGTAAATACAAATCAGCTGTAGCGGCATTCACAGATCCCGAGAAAATTGGGGGCGTTATCGATTTAAAAAGGAAACACTTCATGAGTATTGTGAATCCGCAGACGTTACCATGGATGATAAATATCTTTCATATAACCGTATTGAAATTCAATCAGAATTTTCTAATGCACCACCGGTATCTGATCCAGTATGTAGATACAAGACAGTTTATTTAAACGGTTGTGGTGGGTCAGGAAAGACAACTCGTGCAATTGAATTATTTCGTCGGTCAACCATGATTGTGATAACACCGACTCACAGACTCGCCAGAGAGATGATACAGCGAGGGGTAAATGCCTGTACTTATCAGTTTTTTTCGATGGAAAGGCGATGAATGGACTCCTGAGCGTATGGGTGATAAATTCATTCCTGAAATCATAATTTGGGATGAAATATGCACAGTGTCATTAGATGTATTACAAACATTTCTCGAGTGGTTGTTAAACAAAAACACAAAAGTCGTCATGTGCGGTGATCACGGCCAACCACCACCATTTATCGGTGCATCTCCACATGAATGGCTAAAGGGTTTTGTAGACTATTATGAAGAAATTAACACTGATTATAGGTCACTTGATGAAAAATTACGAGAATTCAAAGCGCTAATTAGATTACAACCGGATAAAATTCAATGCGAAATAGCCCGTGAAATAATTTCAGAGACTCGCATGAATGATTTTTGGGAAACGTGGAAAGCAAATGATTTGATAATTGCAAGTAGAAAAATAATCAGAGACACACTTCAGATGAAGTTATTTGAAACGCATAAAGAAAGATTTTCAACGCTTCCAGTACCGTTGTGTTATAGGCCTTCGGATACACGAAAACAGAATATTAAAGTTGATATTCCAGGGAAGAGTGAAAAGCGGATTCTCGTATTAAATGATATTGTGCTGGTTGATATCAGCGTCGTTGAAGATGCATTGCGTGCTAATAAATCCCCATGGACGCTAGGATACGCAGCGACGATACACTCCTCACAGGGATTGACTATCACAGACACAATTGTTTGGATGGTAGATAATCGCATCGAATGGTCAAATTTAGTCTATCTCGCAGTATCCAGAGTACGAAAAATAAATCAGCTTAGAAGAATTGTCCTTGAAAATCCTAATGACAATGCAATAAGTGATACTGTCAGCGCTGACAGCGTCAAGGACATAATCAGAAAAAAACTTTCTGGTTATAAACAGCAGGATAAAAAAAATAATAGAGAATTTGATGTTGATGTTGAATTAATAATGACGTTGAAACAGCAACAGAATAATCACTGCGTGAGTTGCAATTGTGTAATGAATTGGTGTTGGTCAGATAGGGATTCTCGACAATTTACCTTGGATAGAAAAAATAGCAGTATTGGTCATACAAGAGATAATGTGATGCTAACATGTCTTGAGTGCAACAGGCGCCGGGGTGCCAGCACAATGCCTCTGGGGGGTGCTAGTTAAGACCCCGTGGTGGTAATCGAGTATCTTCGGGTATTACTTGCAGTTGTTGTCGAGTGAATCCTCGTTGAGGGGCAGTTGAATCCAGTCTATAGATTGCTGGTCTACCAGTTGATCGTGTTATGCCGGATATTTTATGCGCGGTAACACTCCAAATAGGATCACTAGCCCTTTTTGTGCCACCTTCCAGCTCTCCTGGTTCGTATAAATACCTAACAGTGACATTACTACCAAGAATGGGCTGAGAAATGCTAGAATCCTCTTGTGAAATCCCTTAAATTTCCATTTTAGGTATGGACTTCTTTTTAATCGCGTTGATAGGTTTCATGTGAATTGTTCTAGTAATCTCGTTATTCAGTGCGGTAATCACAGCTGGTAACCTTTTGACCCATTCACGGGATCGCTTTTCTTGGATGAATTCTTTTGCGTATTGATATCCAAATAACCGCTCAGCAATCGTCCGATTAAACCGTCCAACAATTGCCTGATCGCGATGTAACGCAGTATGCCCCCGTCTGATGGTGACATTGTGATGTTTCATTGTAGATGCAACCACACCTTGAAATTCCTTGCCAGGATCAACCTGCAATAGATTTGGCCAGCGTAGTGGGCTTCGTCGATAAATTGTTTCAAATGCAGAAGCGACTTCAGTTGATGATTTTGTTTTTAACGGTTCTGCTTCTTTGTATCGACTCGCAATATCAACTACGGTTAATGCGTATTTGTAACCACCATCATGTGGCAGAAATAATATATCAGCCTGATGAACTTCATTAGGAGCGGTCACATCAAAATGCGAGTAATTAATCTGTTTAGGCGGCGGTAGATAAATTTGCCATAGCGCCTGTTTGGATAACCAATGAGCCGCAGTGGTTTTTTTCACTTTTTCAGCGCTAGCGAATTTATTGATTGCTGCCTTGCCTCTCCAGTATCCTCTTGGGGAATAATAAATTGATTCCATATTATTAATTACCGGCACCTAACATCAATTTACCTTTCATAGCAGATTTTATCAAAAAGGAAGACAATTTTTCTTTGAAGGATTTATCCGGAATAGCATTTAACGCATGAATTAATTTCGCATCTGCTAGATGCCTGTGTTGCAGATTATTGCTTTTATAAGCAACATCATGAAGGTGACAGGCCTTATCAATGGCGTTTATTGGTTCTTCACCGCGTCGGGGCTGATTTTGATTATTGAGTCTGATATCAAGTCTGGTTCCCGGTCCACAGTAGCTATATCCTGGAAGGTGCTTTTCTCCGGGGTATTTTGCCCATGGGGTTCCAGTGAGTTTTGCCAATTTGGCTGCGATATCACCCCCTCGTTTTTTTTTTAAATCATCATTTCCTGCAGATCTCATAGACACAAATCTAAATTTCTTTGTACCACATTGCACGCATTTACCAGAAAGCGCTAATCGGTTATTTTTAGTTGTAATCGTCGTCAAGTCATCTGTGCCAGTACGAGTTTTACACTTCACACAATATAGATCCATAATTTATGTATAGAAATATGGATATAATTGATTTTTCAGCGACTAGAGCAAGAGAACCGGTTAAGCATCATGCAGCGCTACCAAACTCTATCCGGATGATTATAATCGGGCCATCTGGATCCGGTAAAACGCAATTGTTGCTCAATTTAATAATGAGATGGATGAAGTGGGATAAGTTGTATTTAATTGCCCCTAGCGTAAATGATCAACAATGTTATGAAGTGTTAAAGGATTTTAACGAGAATGCATCAGAAATTAAGGGTGAGAACGCCATTGATTTTATAACCGATATTGACGAGGCACCATCCGTGGATGACCTTGATGGTAGCATTACCAATTTAGTCGTATACGACGATGTGATGTTGGATAAACAAACAAACCCAGCTAGAATATTTTCCCAAGGCAGGCATAAAAACACCGACTTGATATATGTCACTCAACGCTACACTCAGATTCCAAAAGTGATCAGAGATAACTGCAATATTCTTGCTGTATTCAACGGAGTTGATACTCATACTCTTAGAAATATTTGGCAGACATGGTGTTCCGATATGGACTTCAATCAATTTAAAAATTTCTTTAGTAACGCTCAGTCAACCCCTTACGGATTTGCAACAATAAATTTACATGATCCTCGGACACGATATCGTATCGGACTGGATCAAATATTCGGTTGAACTAGTAAAAGAATTATTAACCCATAGCAGCAGAAAGGGTGAATGACAACAACGTTGCGACCAAAATTGATTGAAAAATCGTAAAGTCTCCGTTTGATAAATGGAGACTTATTTTTTTTGGGTTAAAATATGAGATTTCGTTGGAAGGCTCTATTTTTTGTTCTAAGGTTTCAATCTATTTTTTGTCTGAAAAGGTTGTAGGGTTCACCCTCTCTGCTGCTTCTTTAAAGTACATGTACCTTTTAAACCTGTGTTAGCACCTGATTCAAATGTGTAACACTGTATAGTTTTCTGGTCATTGCACTATAGATCCAACAAGTAATCCTATGGATGTTTTACTGAAAGTATCAAATATATTTGAACATGTCATGAGGAAGTGGCTTAATCCGTGAGATCTCCCACTTCATATGGATTTTGGTAATCATTATCGAAAAGATGTTCAACCACAGTGTTTATGCCTTGATTGATAAATTCATAACAACATATTAAATTAATTGGATGGAATAATATAAATCTGACAAGAATAATAGAACAACACGTCCCCATATGTAAAATTATAAGAATTTAATCAGTTACATAAACAAAATTAACTGAGTCATGATACTTGAATGATTCTCTTTCTCTCTTAGAAATAGTTATAAAATGCATGCAAAATTAGTTACTGCCAGCATGTGAGCACCATCAGGTGCTTCTGGTCTTTTCCAAATTACTGTAAATGATAGGTTGGCATTTTTATATTTCGTTTCCTTATCTAGTTCTTTATCTTCTAGACTCTTGGAGTCATCAGTCTCTTTGTTGCAGACTTCTTTCCTAGATTGCCGTGAAGTTTGAGCTATTTACTTTCCTTTGTGCCATTCCTGAATCCTTACTCGCTTATCAACATATAATTTCCTCCATCCCTTCACTGGAGTTGGGTCTCTCAAATTCTTACAGAGATACTTGCATGATTAAGATATGAGAGAAATTACTTATTAATTTATCATGAATTATTATTACTATGGGTTTGATACAAGAGAAATTATCTATTAATTTATTATGAATTATTATTACTATCGTTTAGATACAAGAGATTTTACCTATTAATTTATCATGAATTATTGTTACTATGTTTTAGATACAAGAGAACTTACCTGTTAATTTATTATGAATTATTATTACTATCGTTTAGATACAAGAGAACTTACCGATTAATTTATTATGAATCAGTATTACTATGGTTTAGATAAAATAGAAATTACTTATTAATTTTCCGCAGAGTCTCTGAGTCTTTATCCCTTCGTTGGTTGATAATTACAACATGAAAATTTTGCTGGGGAACACTCACTGGAGTCTAAGTTAGCCAATCAAGATTACTTCTTTAGCTGCCAAAAATTGTATCATTCCCATCAAAGTCATAATAATCCTCTCTAGTCTGTCTTTATCAATAACAATTCTGGAAATATGATTTTATGACACCTCTTTCAAATGAACCATGATTTCATCAAATTGGCACTAGTTACTCTCGCTTCTTGTTATTTACCTTGCATTATCATTACACTCTATCTGTTTCTATCTGTTAGCCGAGAAAATCTTATTAAAATTTCATTAATGCCTTAAACAGAGCTGGTTCTCTCTCTTTTATAGTCAGCAGTTTATTGCTAGACTAGCCTTTATGTAATGAGTATGTAGCATTCTGACCCGATAAAATAAACCATGAAATGTTCTCTACAAAATTTTGCACGATTACAAAAATGTCTTAAAACTTAATACTGGCATCATAAGATGTAAAAGAAGTACAGCAAATAAAATAATCACAATGTGTGCAAGGTTTGGGATGTAATAGCATTGAGTTATTCACTGAACTTAATATAGTAATTGGGAGATAGTTTGAAAGACCAAGTCTCTAATCATTTTGTTTAAATGGCACCATTTTTTTTATTGTAAACCATGTGCATGTTCAGAGATTTTTGGAAACATTGCAGGCTTAATACTTTGCACATTAATCTATACATTGTCATGTTATTTTGGGTTGCCTGTACCCTTGGCTATTCAAAACAGTCCTGCTTTTTTCTATACTGGTCATAATCGAGAAGAGCCTGTGTGATGGCATGTTGTCTGCTGTCCAAGTTTGCAATTGATAGTTCTTCTCAACTACATAGATAATTCTTATGAAACTTTAGAGATGCACCTTCATTCTAGGTCTAGTTTGTCCCAACTGAAAATAGTGCTGCTTAATAATTCAGTATTTCCACCAGAGCAGCACTTTGAAAACCTTTTTATTGCTACGCCTCGTGAATGGCATTGTAGGGTTTTCACTGCAATACTTTTCATATCCAGCCTGTCCTGAATGAAAATGTTGCCATTCTGATGTGTTAGATGCAGGTCATTGCAGACATCCTAAAGACCTTGTTATCAACAATGGAAAAGTCATATCAACATCAATGAAGACTTATTGTTATATTTAGTTCATCCTCAATGAAAATGTTTTGACAGGACATACAATACTGCCATCACAATGGCCATCTAGAAATTTTTTTAATTGCAATTTCACTTGAATTGACGTTCATATCAATATAGGTCTTTGCTAAAAGATTTGCAAAGTATAGTTTGTAAAAATGATAATGGTTGGTAATCTGACATCCAATACAGCTGGACTATTGAAAATATTTGTATTGCCTCTCCTCCAAAATGGATAGTAAAATAAATATAGGTTTTCATGAAACCAATGATCTCTATTGGCTAAAATCACGCGTTTGAAGTATTTGAATAACCGTAACTGTGACAGTAGTCAATACAATAGTGTGATTTTTTAAAGGTCATGCAATATGGGGCGATGCTAAGCGGCGAATGTGAAGTGATTTGGACTTGATTTAAGTTGTGAAATTTTAAAGTAAAATGTACACAACGATAAACACTCAACCATGATCGTTTAATCCTATATTGATATAGCTACACAGAAAAGTCTTCTTAAGTTCTGGAATGATCCAAAATGTGGTATCGAATGATAATAAATCAGGTATCAAGCCAAATATTAGATACGAGAGAGCCAGAGAAAACTGTGGAAACACACTTACCATCGTAACATCGGATGAAACTTTAAGAACTGACTGCAGACAACGAAGTGGTCGTCTCTCAACGCCACTGGGTACGTCCCGGTTGTGGCTGTCTCCTATAAAGGTTGAGTGTTGACAAGGGAAAATTGTGAGCTTATTGCCGAAACCAAACGCACGTTCGACAAAGGTTAATTACGTAACCAGACAATCGAATTGTTTTGTGTCACTGGACTAGTGTGTGGCTGTCAACCTACCGTCTGTAGAATTTTAAGACATGAAAAGGGAAGTGTTTAAAGGAACGTTCTTATTGTCTCAGTTACAACAAGTGACCTAATGAAAAGACATTGAAATCATTGACAATCAAAGAACCCGTAAAGTGGGAAAATGATGTGTCAAATACGTCACAGTATGTTGGAAGTTAGATCCTCTCAGTTTTGATTATTGGATCGACGTTTTGCAAGTCATCGGCTATAAAGGAAGTTACTATAATGCACTTCATCACAGCTACGAAATCATACCTTATGTGTATGGTGTGGAGAACGTGTGTCTAACTGAATTATGTTATATAATAATAATGACGACTTTGTATAGCGCCTAATCTTTAGAAGCTCTAAGAGCTTTACAACATCTATAATAATATGACTACGCTACAAAAAAAACAAACAACAAAAACAATGAAATCGAAAAACATAAAAACATGCTACAAACATAAAAGATACAAAACATTATTAAATCTCTATGTTTGTTCCTGCAGTCGAAAAAGGTGAGTTTTAAGAGCACTCTCAAAAGTAGCCATTGTACTTTTGTGTCTAATTTCAATGGGTAATTATTTCTTCATCGCCAGGCCCTGGTGTGCAAAAGAACGTTGTCCATATGACGTCATTTTCATAGTGGGAACAATGAGTATACGATTGTCAGAAGAGGAGCGTAAGGATCTTACTGGTGTATTCAAAAGGTTGAGGCCGGATAGGTATGTTGGACTGGTGTCTGTCACTGAAACGTAGCACAGAGAAAAAATTCTGTTTGATTCTGTATCGCATTGATAGCTCAGCATTGTATGGTACAGAGCAGTGGTGAGGTGTGCTCTGATCGAGGTACTCTAAAGATGATCCGAGCAGCTGTGTTTTGAACTTTTTGAAGTTTCTGGAGTAGATATTTGACGAACCAGACAGAATTGAGTTACAATAGTCCAGTCTTAAAAGTACTAATGAACACACAATTGTTTTAGTGGCATCAACTGAAAAATATTTGCGAATGGAACTGTTGCGTCTCAGCTCAAGATATGCAGCCTTGCATATGTTCAGGACATTTTGGTATAATGTTAGAGTAACACCTAGGTTTCGTACTGACTGTGTGAATTTAATGTTGGTGTTGCTGATATTTATTGTCTGAGGTAAAATATGTGATTGAGAAGTCTTTGTTTTGTGATTAGATTGGCCTCAGTTTTATCATCATTCATCTGCAGCTAATTACATGTTATCCATGATTTCACATCAGAAATGCCCCTCTCTACTCCATGGATGGTAGCATCAACTTCAGTAGACTTGTATATTTGGGTGTCATCAGCGTACAATTGGTGAGACATGGTGTGATGATCTATGACACTTGAGTGCGGCTGAGTGTATAGAATGAAGGGTACAGGTCCAAGAACAGACACCTGTGCAACACCACAACATAGATCAACTGGGCTGGAGTTTATTCCATTTGCAGATACAAGTTGTATCCTATTGGTATCCAGATCTTAGATCTTTCTGAATTATTTCCTCAAGCAGCAGAGGGGATGAATCCGACAAATTGTAGAAGCGTCCATTTGGCAAACTAAGGCTTCCTCTAAAATCGTATAAAAGGCGTTTATTTGGCAAACCAAGGCTTCCTCTAAAATCGTAAAAAAAAGTTTCCTTTGGGGACTCAAAGTCGTTGTCGCACCCCCTCTGCTGCTATGGGGTAAAAATCTTTTCTACGATGAAAATCCTTGAAATTGCTAGCAATTTACGATGAAAGTCTTTAGACTTTACAAATAGACTAATTGATCAAGTCCGATACGATGTCTTGATCTAGGGTCATGCAAATTTATCGTTACAAATGCATGTGGGATTGACTGAGCACGACTAAAGAAATCTCTAAAGTGACCATGACCCACGCCTGCACTGCACCAGGTCTGATGAATATTTCGTTGCGTATGTGTGTCGACTCCGTTGAATACAGCAAGAATATTGCAGTTATCTCTGATCACTTTTGATATTTGAGTGTATCGTTGAGTGACATATATCACATCGGTATTTTTTGCCTACCTCTGGAAAATATCCTAGCGGGATTCTTTTGATTGTCTAACATGACATCATCATATACGACTAAATTGTTAATACTTCCATCAATATCATCAATGCTCGGTGCTTCCTCGATATCGGTTATAAACTCAATAATATCGTCATCGAATTTTGATTTTGCTTTCTCGTTCAAATCCTTTAACACCTCGTAACATCGCTGATCATCTGCGCTAGGAGCAATCAAATATAGTTTATCCCATTTCATCCATCTCATTATCAAATTAAGTAGGAATTGTGTCTTGCCATTTCCAGATGGTCCAATTATAATCATGCGAATAGAATTTGGTAGCGCTGCATGATGATTAACTAGTTCTCGTGTTTTTGACGCCGAAAAATCAATTACATTCATGTTATTATATAATAAATTATGGATCTATATTGTGTGAAATGTAAGAAGCGTACTAGCACAAATGACTTGACAGCGATTACAACTAAAAATAATAGATCAGCACTTGCTGGCAAGTATGTAGAATGTGGTACCCAAAAATTTAGATTTGTTTCTATGAAATCTATAGATGTTTTTTTTTTTAAAAAAAAAAACGAGGAGGTGATATTGCAGCCAAGTTAGTAAAACTCACAGGAACACAATGGGCGAAGTATCCTGGAGAATAACACCTTCCAGGATATAGTTATTGTGGACCCGGGACCAGACTCGATATCAGACTCGATGATCAAAACCAACCCCGACCCGGTGAAAACCCAATAAACGCTATTGATAAGGCGTGTCATGCTCATGATGTTGCTTATAAAAGCAGTAATCTGCAGCATAGACATATAGCAGATGTGAAATCAATTCATGCGTTGAATTCTATCACTGATAAATCCTTCAAAGAAACATTGGCTTCATGGTTGATAAAATCGGCGATGAAAAGTAAATTGATGATGGGTGCTGGTAATTAATAACAACATGGAATCTATTTATTATTCTCCAGGAGGATACTGCAGGGGTTAATCAGCAATCAGTAAACTCGCTAGCGCCGCGAAGGTGAAAAATACCACTGCAGGAGATTGGTTATCCAACAGGCGATATGGCAAATTTATTTACCACAGCCTAAACAAATTAACTACTCGCATTTTGATGTCAGCGCACCTAATGAGGTTCATCAGGCTGATATATTATTTCTCCCGCATGTTTACAAGTATGCGCTAACCGTTGTTGATGTTGCGAGTCGATGCAAACAAGCAGAACCTCAAAAGACAAAATCATTAACTGAAGTGGCTTCTGCGTTTGAAAGGATTTATCGACGAGTTCCTCTGCACTGGCCAAATCTATTACAAGTTGATCCTGGCAGGGAATTTCAGGGTGTAGTGTTATCAACAATGAAGCATCATAATGTCACCATCAGACAAGGACATACTGCACTACATCGCGATCAGGCAATTGTTGAACGATTTAATCGGACACTTGCTGAGCGGTTATTTGGATATCAATACGCGAAGGAATTTATTCAGGATAAACGATCTCGGGAATGGGTCAAGAGATTACCAGGCGTAATTACCGCGCTGAATAATGAGATTACTAATATGAAACCTAACAATACGATTAAAAAAGTATATACCTGTAAAACCACAAAATGATTTTTCAAAACAACCAATACTCGGCAATTTCACTGTAAGATATTTATATGAACCAGGAGAGCTCGAACGTGGCACAAAAAGAGCTACTGATCCTATTTGGAGTGTTACTGCACATAAAATATCTAGTATAACGAGACCCACTGGTAGACTGCCAGTCTATAGAATGGATTCAACTGCTCCTCAGTGAGGATTTGTTCGTGAACAACTACAAGTGATACCCGAGGATACTCAATTACCGCCGCGTGGTCTTAACTAGCACCTCTGCGTCTGTTGCACTCAAGACAAGTCAGCATCACATTATCTCTAATATGACCAACGCTGCTATTTTTTCTTTCTACGGTAAATTGGCAGGGATCTTTAACCGACCAACACAAACGCATTATACAATTACAACTCGCACAGTGATTATTCTGTTGTGTTTTAGCGTGATTATAAATTCAGCATCAATGTTAAATTTTCTGTTATTGTCTTTTGTCATGTTGTTTATAACCAGATAGTTTTTTTCTGATTATATCATCGCTGACAATATCACTTATTGTAGTGTCATTATAGTCTAAAACAACTCTTCGAAGTTGATATATTCTACGTACTCTGGACACTGCAAGATAAACTAAATTCGACCACTCGATGTGATAATCTACGATCCAAACAATTGTATCGGATATAGTCAACCCCTGCGAAGAATGTATAGTCGCTGCGTATCCTAGCTTCCATGGGGATTTTATCAGCACGCAATGCATCTTCGACAACACTGATATCAACCAACACAATATCATTTAACACTAGAATCTGCTTTTCTGTCCCTGACTCTGTCAGCCCTGGAATATCAACTTCGATATTTTGTCTTCGTGTATCTGTAGGCCTATAACACAGCGGCACTTGAAGTGATGCAGATTTTTCATTATGGGTGTTAAATAATTTCATCTGAAGTGTGTCTCTTTCTACTTGCCACTATCAAATCGTTTGGTCTCCACGCTTCCCAAAAATCATTTAATGGGGTTTCCGAAATTATTTCACGTGCTATTTCACACTGGATTCTATCTGATTGTAATATGATTAGTTTCTTGAACTCGCGTAATTCATTATCAAGTACTCTATGATCGATATTAATTTCTTTATAATAGTCTACAAAATTCTTTAGCCAATTATGTGGAGACAAACCGACAAATGGTGGTGGTTGACCATGATCGCCGCACATTATCACTTTTGTATTCGCTAGCAATAACCAATCGAGAAACCTTTGTAATACATCTAACGACACTGTGCATATCTCATCCCAAATGAGGATTTCAGGAATATATTTCTCACCCTTTCGATCAGGAGTCCATTAATCACCTTTCCATCGAAAGAAACTAGGATAAGTGCAAGCATTAATTCCTCGTTGTTTCATCTCTCTTGCAAGTCTTTGTGTTGGTGTTAGCACAATCATGTTGGATTTCGCTCGTAATAATTCAATCGCACGAGTCGTCTTCCATCACCCACCACAGCCGTTTAAGTAACTGGTTTTATATCTTCATATTGGATCGGATATCGACGGTACATTTAGTTCTGATATCTGATTATTTTACAAGTAATTGTTTTCAATCGTAACATCGCTGATTTGGAGTAATCAAGAATTATTTCCTTTTTAATTCTCTATGATCCCCAACTCTCGTCTGAATTAGTGAATTCAGCTACTGCTTCGCTATGTTTTACGTCTATATAAAATGAATCAGTGGCTACTCTAACTGCGGATTCAGGAAATCTATTTATCATCGAAAGCAAATTAATAGAAGCTTAAGCCGGCATAGACGACCTTAGATAAACGTACTGAGGATTTTCTCCATCTGTGCAAGTAACAATTGTACCCAATTTGGTTCCATCGGACAAGAAAGCGTCTTTACGATCGACGTATATGCCCCTAGATGTTACATCTGCGATTATAAAATTGAATTCAACATCATCTATAATTAATCGCGAAGAATATCGTTTGCGGTCGCATTTTCCACCCTATATGAACTTAACAATTATTCTTCTACCGAGATCTTTTGCGTGTTTATTTCTAACTTCAAAGATTTCCTTGGACCATTTCACGATATATTCTTCGTCGAGATCGGGGAATTGTTTTTTGTTTTCGCTGATTATACTATCTAGACTATCGGATTGTGGTAACCAGACTTCAGTCTGCGCTCGATATGATATAATTGCTTCACTGACAATCAGCGATATCAGCATTTTAGAATCAATCATATACCGTAATAACAATATTGGCATCCAGTGTTTTTCAGAGACGTGTTTACCAAACCAAACATAACAACACGGATGAAGTCCTTTAGCCAATTCAAATGATACCACACGAGCGAATCCGGTTAAATCAAAATCAGGCAGTGGTCCATTAATAGCAACACGGGTCATCTCATGTGTGGGATGTCCAAATCTTTAGAAGAACTCAGAACTCTCTCCGTACCAAAGAAAACTCCCTGGATAACACGCAATCATATCAACCGAAATTATGTTTTTAGGGTCGCATTTTGTATTCCATAATACACCATGGTTATATTCCACGTCGCTTGATTCGATATCTGAGAGAAATTCTGCGTGTGTTGGTTTTCATAGATTTCTCGTTCTCGCGAAATGAGCTGCAACTGATGGAATTGTAAAATAGTTTGTTAATAATTGTTCGTCGTAATCCGTTGAAAAACCACTAGCTAGTTTCTTCATTTCATTGTGGAGGGCTTCAGTATGGTATAATTTGCCATTGGGTCTTACAAATTGATCGAATTTACCCTCTTCGTCTTCAAAACTGTATAGTAACCACACTGATACATAATCTTGAATTGTTGCTCCGCTCTCCTTCACTGTTAATCCCCATTCGTTTATTTTTTGCGTCTTAGCTCCGTCAATTTGTTTCCACGCAACGCATTTGTGAAGTGTTCTATTATTCGTTCTGCTACACAATTTATTCCTGACGAAATCAACGGTAACAGTTTCATGGGTTTTGATTTTTCAATACTCGGTTTATCATTTATCGGATAGATTCCATAAACAAACGCGGTTACAGGATAGGATCTCTAGTAAGACGGTTTGTCAATCCCAGCCAGAATGGAAATGGATTTTCTCAGAGTGGAAGTCCAAGGGGTTTTTCAGGTAGTGGTTAAGCTCATTGTCCTAGTAATATTCTCGGGGATATATCACGATTAGAAGTTCTCGTAGGGGGAAAACGAGACGGAAATAACTCACCGGAAGTAATTAATGAGGCAGCTGATATCTGCAGACGACTATTTGAGGGTGGTATCATGGATATTGGTGTATATCGAGAGTTTATTGATGAGGTAGCCGAAAATCCTACGGATTTTTACGGTTACCATAGTGATTAATTTGATGACTTCGTCGAATTTGATGACTTCATCATTGGTGATGAATCACCGAAATTGCTAGCAATTTACGATTAGATAAATTATATTTAAATAAGATGATCATACACTGCAACCACAACAAACCAACCATGGTCTATGTAGTAAACTCACGATTGCCTGTTTGAAGAGCGTACTATGGAGATGGTCTCGGCAATACCATTGCAGAGTTATTTACAAGAATGGCTCCAAAAATAGCACCAATCGTAAAACAGTTATCAATGAAAGCTATTGATGTTATTCGTGATAAGGGTATTAGCGCTGTTGGTGATATTGCCGGGAGGGCATTTTCCGCAGCTAAAGAAAAACTAGTAGCGTTAGTTCAGCGGCGAAGGAAACCACCGGTGACAAAGTCAGTAGGACCACTACAATCTACGGAAATTATGCCTGCAAGTATTAGCAAAATAATAAACAATACGTTGGAGCAGAATATAGCATCACGGATAAATGATGGATATGATACTCAGGGAAATATTAATGCAAATATGATAGCGGGAAGTGGTTTGAAATCACGATTTAGATCCAAAAAATATATAATAATATGTTCAAATCGGCTCCTGATACAGCGTTTGATTTAGATGCCCCAGTGCGCAAAGATGATTCAGTACGCGATTATCAGTATTATTCCTATCATGCAGTACAACCGGATCTTCGATCAAGAATCGAACTTCAAGTTCATGATACCAGCAAATACTTTCTACCCGCTGCAGCATTTATCGAAGTAGAAGGAGAACTCGTACCAAATGTTGGTGATGCACCATATGCAAATGATGAAAATATCCGAGTTGGTTTTGTCAATAATGGTATCATGGCGCTATTTGAGAGTGCTAGATACATGATTGATGGAAGATAAATCGATCTATAGAGCGTGAGGTTGATATTAGTAGGGTTAGCAACATACTCCAATGATTATACAAGATCGACAGGTCCATCTATGATGTTCTCTAAGGATCTCACTGATCACGCTGATCACATTAGGTATACTAAATTACGAACAACGCAAAATACTGCAGTTGATCCACAACCAGATGTTGGTGAACACGAAGCAAGACCAGCTGCTGCCTTTAATGTTATAAAAAGCGTTGATTCCAATTACAACTTGGGTTTTGCAACACTCATATCAATGTTGCAAGGATAGCGTTGACAATTTTCATGCGCGATTCCACTACATCATATTTTCGGATTTTGCAGAAATGTTAGAAAAGTTATCTATGAAGCGAAGCATACAGTAGCACTCGTGAGAAAGGGTAGTGATAATGATGCAATCTGGCATGGTGCTCGTGTTGCTGATGGTAAAGTCATTATATCAAAACTATCAATGTGGATGCCAGTAATGACTCCATCAATCACCATGGAAGAAAAATAACTATCATTTATGGACTGTGGAGGAAAATTATTGCTAACAGCTAACAGTGACCACAGATACCATGGATTCTAGTATTGATGGTACAATTACATGGCACCTGGCATCAAAACAAGGTGTTTCAGCTCCGGGTCATATATTTATTGCGTTACAGGATAGGGCGCGATTGAGTTCACAAACACGCAGCCATATGATATTTGATCAAATTGGGTGTAATGAAGTTTCGTTGAAGATAAACGATCAACAAGAACCATCCGAGGATATACAACTTGATTACGGAACCAACCAAATAGCACGCGTTTATCATCGTTTATTGTCATTTATGGGATGCGATAATAATGTGGATACTGGTCTGCAAATATCACAATTTGATTTTAGAAAACGATATCCCATCTATTACTTCTTGACTTAACAAGACAATCCGTAGTTGACATACACTTCAGAGCTCGTGTAACCCGTTCGACTAAAGCAGCAGGTGCTATCACTATCCCGACTTACAGAGCAGTTGCCGTAATTCTCAGCGACAAATCAACGCTATTCGAAGGTGTTGGTGGAAAATGAAAGTAGTTGATGCACCAGTGGAAAATATGCAATATTTTCAAAAACATGTAATGTAGCAATTAGATCAATCTAGTATTAATAAAATGTCATATAGTCATGTTAGTGTTACGTTAACTCCTGGTCAAATTAAAAAATTGCAATCGGAATCAGCTAAAAAATGTGGAACTACGATATCGCAGATGTACAATTAGATGTCTGGTGGTCAGAATAAACTGTCATTGACACCTCGTCAGATAAAACACTTCAATGATGCCATCAAAGATAAAAAGGGTGTTCAGATCACTCTCTCTGCGGCTGCGATAAAGAACATGATAAAATCAGGTGGTGTATTCCCACTTCTCGCTGCGATTCCAGCATTAATTGCAGCTGGTAAAGCCACCGCGTTAGGAGCTACTGGATCTCTTGGTGCAAAAGCAGTTACATAGTATTGCTCAAATGAAATGAACCAAAAAAGGGGCGGGAATACAAAACAATGGAAAGGGTCTAAGACTACCAGGAACTCCGTATTCATGGTACAGCGGAAAGGGCCTGAGACTAGGAACAGTTTACTAAAAAATAGTTCCCTTGTCAAATTTTTATTTACTCGATGCTGCTATAAAACTAGCGATAACAAACTTTAGAGGTGTCTTTATGAGAGATCAATTACCACAACAACCAAACAGCGTTGAAACCGGTATCATTAATCTCGATAACAGCTGCGGACCTGGAACTCTCTGGCTTGCATACGCGATTAATCCGCGTGCAATTGTTTATTTCGATTCATATGGGTTAGCGCCGCCTAAAGAATTTATGCGTTATATAAACCGCTTAAAAACTCCTATCTGGTATTCTACGCTACCAACACAGTAAATTAATGACCCACCAATATGCGGCATAGAAGTATTAAATGTCCTCAACACTATTCATCATCGTGAAAACCGCCACATAAAACCATACACGAATATACGAGTAATCGCTTTTTAGAGAGAAATTATATAAAATAACATGATTGATATTTGGGGGAGATCTTTACCAAGCCTGAAAAAACTCACTACGGAAATATCTGCAACCGGTAAAAAAATAATCGAAGATGAAATAGCTGAGATGTTAAATCTCGCAAGTGTTGATCCCAATGAAATAGTTGTATTTCAAGATCGTCAGGGTAAATTGAAAACTAGTAATGTTTCCCTTGATTATATTTTAGTTAAACAACGCGACGCAGTAGAAGATACTATTGCGTTGTTTTCCGATCAGGGTAAACTCAAACCAGGTGTACTTGTTTCAACTATTGTGGATAGAATTAACATTTTAGAACCATTAAAAAAAAACTACGCGATGAATACGACGACCATATAACTAAATTCGATCGGTTTTCTGAATAACAAAGAAGTATAATTGACAATATTGACAAACCTCTATTAGATTATTTTGGAAATCCACCGGTGACCACACCGAAACTCACGAAGATAAAAACCTCCATGGATAATTTGTCAAAGTTGCGATCCGATTATGACGCTCATGCATCTCAATTTACTACGTTACGTAAAAACTTTAACAGGACCGATGACGCCATTGATAAATTTTTTGGTAAAAAAAATTCAAAACCTGATGATGTTAAAATAGATCTCGCTGATATTATCACAAAACTCAATGAAATAACAGCGATTAATCGGCGAATAGAAGTTGTCCGTGAAGGTATTAAAACGACCAACGATGTCATCTACCGAGGATGATAGAAAAACTTGAAAAAATAAAAATCCCTCACGAACAAAAAAATATCATAAATGACGTGTACGCGATTCAATACGGTCATTTACGTGGACACCATCCACTAACATATTAAATATCAGCGCGGCCGTCAAAGGTATTTATCGATTAACACTAGTGTCGCCGACTCAATTTAATATTTCATCAATGAGTTCATCTGGGGTCAACAATATGATATCAACGATCATCGACAAGGAAACAACTGAACAATTCATAATAGCATCCACTGATAATAATTTGGCTAGAGTTTCAATAACATGGTATGTGGAATTCGTAGCGGATTTAAGTAAACAACTAATTGAATTCGCTAGCGAATTTAACACTAGCGTTTCAAAATAAAATGTCATCATTGGCAACGTCACAGCAGTATCGCTATGATCAGGTCAGAGAATTTCAAACTAAACTCAAAACACTCACTGAGGAGTATCAAGTAAAAATAAAAAAATATCGACGAAGAATCACCGCAGTTGATTTTACCGTGTACTCGATATCAGGTGTACTCACCGGAGCTGGTATAATACTCTCCTCGTTGACAATGATTGCCCCGATAGCTGTTCCAATTTGTATATCAGCGGCGATAACAGCGGGAATTATTTCGATTATAACAAAAAAAATATCATCATGCAGCCAGCGTAAACTGCAAGATTACGTAGTTAAAGTCCATATTGTGTCAACCGCATACTCCCAATTAAGCTCGATGATATCGTCCTCCCTCGATGATACATTAATATCCGATAGTGAGTTTTCAGCGATGGTACGTGTTTATGATTCCGCGATGTCAAAATGAGAAAAACAACACGAGTATAATAACAATGGCGACATCGCAAGAACTACTTCAACGAATAGCGGAAAATACCACACCGGTGAAAACCAGCATGATCTCAATAACCTCAACGAATCCTGAATTCAGTGTGAATTTTCCTACTTCGATTCCAGTTCAGGAAATAGCACTGGCAAAATTACAAGTGTATCACAGTTGGCCAAATATTAGATCAGCACCATTCGGTGGTCAACAACCGAATAATTCCTTGGTGTTTGTGAGTAAGAATAAACCCGATGGTACTCCAGACTGGAACGTTGTTTCTTTACCATCTGAATCCTACCAAATTTAATAAATCAATAACGAATTACAACGTAGAATAAAATCCATTATTGGAAAAAAATCGAAAATTGCTATAACAGTTCATGAACCAACACTATCATCTGCCATTGAGATAAACTCGCCTACGTATGTCGTAGATATCTATCAGAATTATATAAGAACAATACTGGTTTGGCCTGAAAAGACACCTCCACCTGAACCGAAAAAAATCTGATTATGTCACGGATAAACAATCATACCACGAATTTACTCCATCATATAAAGAACACCTCTTCAAAATAAAAATAAAAATCAACACTACCGGGTAGTAATCTTTATTACCCTAATAAGGATTACGGTCTTTGGAGATTTATTATTGGACCGAATCCAGAAATAAATTATATAGATGTTGTACAAAGTAAATTTATTGAATACTTTATAGAGATCAATCAAGAACACAGTCGACAACTACAACGACTACAACAGGCTTTTCGTGAGTCTAATCAAAGTGAAATTATTAAACGAATTGAAATATTAAATCAGCTTGTATCCGACATGGAAGATATTTACAAGAAAATAATTCAAGTAATTATTCATGCTGATACTAAAAGCAATCTCTCTAGACAAAATTGTTTAACTCTATATAATATAACAGAAACTGATCTAGCGAATTTCAAGTTTCTTGGATATAACGCAGACGAACTAAAAAAATCCGTTAATGATTTTATTCAAGAAAACATTTCTCTGATACTCGCCGAATGGAAGAAAATAACACAACAAACAACTATCCTCAAACATAATAATAACCTTGACGGAGGCGGGCGGCATATCGCTCCTGAAAACATCAATATATCCTCGGTGATTGCAGTGAATTTAGTATCTGATGTCATCGAAGGAAGTTACCAAATAAATCTCGAAAGATCAAATCAAGCCCAGCAGGGATATATTTTATATTCATTTGCACCAACAGCTCCTACAAGGATTTCTAATAATTGAGGATCCAACTAATCCAGTCTATATGCGATGCCATAATAATTCCTTAACGAGAATTAATTTCAAACTCACTGACCAGTCCAATAATCTAATTGATTTACGAGGTGAGGTTTTACAAATTAGTCTGTTTGTGAAATCCTAAATTGCTAGCAATTTCAAGGATTTTCATCGTAAAAAAAAAGAGTATCACCCCATAGCAGCAGAGGGGGTGCGACAGCGACTTTGAGTCCCCAAAGAAAACTGGGTTTTTTTACGATTTTGAAGGAAGCCTTGGTTTGCCAAGTGGACGCTTCTACAATTTGTCGGATTCACCCCCTCTGCTGCTTCTCATTGTATTGATATGCAAATAACCGCTCAGCAAGAGTTTGATTGAATCGATCAACGTTTGCCTGATCATGTTGCCTTGCGGTATGTCCTCGTCTGAATTTGACATTGTTTTTTATTTCTTCAACAGAGATGATACTACATAAGAACTTTCTTGCCAGGATTGACTTGTAATAGTTGTTGCCATCGCAAAGGTCATCGTTGATAAATTATTTCATAAGATAAAGAACTTCTGTTGCTAACTTTGTTGAAAACGACTCTGCTTCTTTATATCTACCTGCAACTTTAACGACAGTAATGCGTATTTGTATGTTCTTTGACGTCTAAAATTTTGATATTATCATATGGTAAAAATAAAATATCCGCTTGATGAAATATATTAGGAGTACTGACATCAAAATGTGCGTTTAGGTGGTGGTAGATAATTTGCCATATTGCCTGTCATGCTAACCAATTTGAAGCAACATAACGTTCAATACATGCTGCATCAGCGAGCTTACTAATAGCTGATCAACCTTTCCAATATCACATTGGGCTATAATAAATCGATTCCATTGTATAATAATAATCAGTTAGTTAATTACCAGCCCCTAATGCTAGTTTACCTTTCATCACAGATCTGACCAACCAATGTGCTAAAGATTCTTTGAAAGATTTATTTTTTTATGAAAATTAACGCGTGAGTGAACTTCACATCTGCAATATGTCTATGCTGCAGATTGTTACTTTTATAAGCTACATCATGAGCGTGACATGCTCTATTAATTTCATTTGTCGGTTATTCACCTGGATTTGGTTGATCCTGATTATCAAGTCAGATATCAAGTCTGGTTCCAGGACCACAATAATTATATCCTGGAAGGTGTTTTTCTCCTGGGTACTTAGCCAATGAAGTTCCTGGTAATTTTCCTAATTTTGTTGCAATATCACCTGCTCGGTGTTTTAAATTCCTTGAATTATCAAGGGTAATAAATTTAAATTTCTTTGTATCACATTGTTTACACTTACCTGTAGGTGCTGATCTGTTATTTTGTGTTGTAATAGTTGTTAGTGCATCTGTAGGGGTACACACCCTGCATGTAATGCAATATAGATCCATATTATTCATTATATTTATATAATATGGATGTAATTGATTTTTCAGCTTCAAGAAAACGATAACTGGTAAAACATCATGCAGCACTACCACATTCTAACTGAATGATTATCATAGGTCCATCTGGAAGTGGTAAGGTGGCTCAAGTTGGATAAATTGTATATGATAGCTCAATCTGTGGATGATCAGTGATGCTATAATGTACTTTTTAAGATTTTAATGAAACACAGCAACGATAAATGAAGATGGTGATACATGTATTATTAATTGTAATATTGATGTTGATAAGGCACCGTCCATTGATGGCCTTAATGGGTTTATTAATAATTTAGTTGTGTATGATGATGTAATGCTGGATTAAGAGTCCAATCCAGCTTGGATATTTGTGTGAGGTAGGCATAAATATACTGATGTGATTTATGTTACTCAGTGGTACACACAAATACCAAACGTGATCAGTGATAACTAATATTTTAGCTGTATTTAATGGAGTTGACACACATACTCTACAAAATGTTCATTAAATTTGGTGTAGCGCAGATATGGATATAATTAAGTTTAGAAATTTATTTAGTCAGGCTCAGTCAATCCCACACGGATTTATAACGATAAATTTTAGATGATCCTAGTTCAGGATAGTGAGTCGGTCTTGATAAAATCTTTGGTTAAGAGAATGATCTAATTATAGCAGCAGAGAGGGCATGATCTCAAATAAGTGTCCAAAAGGTCAGTATATTCGTTTTTTAATGATTGTTTTGATGAAAAGATAACTGTCACTCCACAAGTTATGAATGAACAATGGTACGCATTTTGAATATTTGTATTCATATTGCGTTTGATAGCTATGGGACTTTATCTTCAATTGATTTTCTTTCACATATAACTCATGTATCTGTTGAGTTGAAATGTTTTAAACTGTTTCAGTGACCTACATGGCTTTTGCATATCTTGGTCTTATTCTCATCTCGATAAATGTGTATTCCAACATTATGGTACATGACCACCAAATATATTTATATTATCATGCTTTCTATTGCAGTTATTCAAACATACTTGTTGTGGTTTCCTTCAGCTGTCCCTCTGGTGATAGTTCTTGTGCATCTTCTACCTTTCTGTACTTCATACAATAGGAAAATCCTATCGCTGTTTGATTTTCCTTGAAAAATCACTGGTGCTCAACCTAATGATGTGAAAAATCTACTGTGATCTCCGAGTATGAACTACATCTCATTGACAGCTAATTGTCAAGATTATTTATCATTGACATATACAGTGAGACCTCTCCAAACCAATGTCTAGAAGTTACTTTTCTGCTACTGATCACATATTTTGTTTTCAAATCATTCAAAATGTCACAGAATTGTGTACATTTATTGTTTACAAATTATTTGGAACAGAATGTTACACTTGGGTTTCATTTCTGTGTACAGCATTACCTGGGAATGGTTTATCTATATCATACATTATTTTGATGCAGGAGAAATCACTCTAAGCAGCATGAGCACAGTACTTACAATGGGAAACACTGATATACCTTGAGTGCACAGGCCATGCATTGCAATATAGCCTGTGCACATATAGGCTCATGGTAGAGTCAAACATCACATTATGTAAAGTCTTGTCAAATACCAGTTCACTTTACGAAACAATATCTCCAGCTGTTGAGGTATGTGAATTGTGAGATTATTGTCCTATTTGTATTACAAGATAGAATTGTTTCATTCTAATATTTATTCTGTACTTGTGTCATATAATGAATGCAATATTATTAGGTTTATTATAGTTTGTTTTCTACTTTACCAGTATGTAACTGGCCAGATTGGTTGTAATCACATAAATATACAATATTTGGATTTTTGTGGACAAGTTTGGTATAGGGATTTTCTAACTTTAAATCATCTAAAAATACACATCATATTTTTCATTACCATTTGTTAGTGTCATTGTTGTGATCAGACTGCAACTTGGTCATCTTATTTCAACTTACACAGTCAACTCTCATTACATCTTTCATTACAAGTAATATTTGGGCTTCTGACAGAAAACTGGCACTAACATATATATTCAAGCTGTAGAATCTCCATGGTAGTGATCCATTAGTGTTGCTAATAAATTCTGCTTGTATGGGGCTTGACAAAATTTTTTTTCTATCTCCTCAATATGACTGCCTACAACAAAAATTGGTTAGCATATTGTCTTCATGTGTATGATTGGGATCATGGCCAATTTTTTGGCGTTGTGCAAATGATGGTATATGTCCTTGTGTCCAGTTATCATGTCATTGAAGATGACTGATGTATATGGCTATGGTTTCTACAAATGCTGGCAATAGTTGCTGCACAGACACATTGACAAGCAGTTCTTGGACATTATCTTATTGAACAGCAGAGGCAACCAGAAAGGGAGGTTAGCAGTGTCATGGCAGCTGTGCATTGCTGGTCTTGTCTGCATGCCTAAAAAAATCACCAGATATGCCAAGCATAACAACGAACATGTAGTCACTGAATTTTGATGACATCTTAGCTGCCAATGATATTCTAGGTAATTGCATTTGTTCTTCCTGACTGGGGAAGAGGAAGGAAGGGCTGGCTTCCTCATCATCAAGAACAACTGAGGTCTTGGTCCTGCATGCCAGAGTAAAGAGGGGGTTGGGTGGACATTACGAGTTTGGCAGCATCTCATAAATTTCTCTATTGCCACCTTAAGGTTTTACTCAGTCTGGTGGAATCGGTAATTGCCATTATGAGTATATCCCCCCACTCCTTGTTGGGATCATGATCAATATCAGTATCATACATTCCCTGAGGTGTGATCATCCTTTCTAAGACTGTCACAGTACCATCCAGAAGGTGAGCTGTGAGTAAATGGCAGCCATATTTACAGGATGTAGTCATCAAATTGATACAGATGGCTTGTTGAAATGCAGTTTAGGCTGCCATGATGCTGGAGAAATGGTAATATTAGGCATGGAATGGGATGATACATAATGGAAGCGATAGAGCCAGTGAACTTTATAGAGCAAGAGTCAGACAGCAAAAGAATTGTGATGCAGCTAGACAGTATGAATCAAGAACTGGATGGCATTATTGGCAGCAGGGACGACATTGAAACTAAGATGTTTCTAGGCAGTAACAATCAAGATGGATCGACAGTATCATTGGCAGCCAAGATGTCATAAAAACAGGTGCAGCTTGATGGCATGGCCCATTTAAGTAATTTTAAAAAAATATGCTCTTAGTTTTGATCAAAGCACATGTTCATTGTCGACTAAAACAGCAGAAGAAGAAAGGATGGGGTAAAAATTGGCCAAAACTAACCAACTCTTTTTTGTTGCTAATTGTACCAAATGATGCACTTGTAACTATAGAGATGGTGTCAAAGGTGTAGATGTCACGGAATCCAACATTTCCCCACCTCCTGATTTAATGGCATTGCCCACCAGGCTGGCTAAAGACTCATTTGACAATACATACTTTGTACATATAAGACACAACTCAATAGATTTCTCACTGATTCTGAATTCTTGCATCAAGTGTACTTAGTCATCATAGTTAATTTTGAAATGACCAAAAAAGAAAAGAAAAAGAAGAAATACATATTTAAATAAGTACATCAGAGATACCTGCTATACCAGGTTTCATAAATAATTTGACAGTGTACATGAACATAAACTTCAGTACATTTTAATACAATCTAGCCTTTTAGAGCTATATGGTCACAGAATGCAGAAATATGTCCACATGGGAAAAAAACCCTAATAATGATCAAAAGTAAAATAAAAATATACCACCTGTAGAATAATCTTTCATATATATGAAAATAACAAAATCTTCAATGGAAGGAATGAAAAGTTGCACAAATTTCCAACGGAATGCATTAGACAACATGAACAATGTTGTCAGTTCATAGCAAATGCCAAATAAAACCTGTCAGGACAAGGAGAGGTAATGGGAAAGAGTTATTGCCCTTCTGTAATAAATATAAAAAGAAAGCGGATTTTCATCTTTGGGAGGGCTGGATTTTGGAGGTAGCAGGGCCTATAAATGAATTTATCATTAACTGCTTACCGTAATGGAAGAAAACAAAAACTGTAAAATATATGCAAATACATGTTTAATAAATTAAATCAGGATTTCTCACTTAGCTTATTCAAAGCTTGACTAATTGATTTAACTCTGTCTAATATCTGATCCTTCTCACTCTCATCCAAAACGTCCCCAAATTTTTGGAAAAACTTGTCTGGGTGCCAACGAATTTGTTGTACTCTTAAATATTTCCTATATTTTGAAGAGTCTTTTTCTCCCAAGTCATGCAGTAAAATCTTCAAATCATCTTCAACTGTTTTTCCACTTGGCCAAGGAATATCCTTAATCCTTAAACTGTTTACCTTATCTCTACTCAAAAGATCATCAAACTTTCTTTCATAGTCCAATTTCTTTTTTGTAAAATTCCTTTCATCTGTTTCCTTTTGTCTTTCCTCATATCTTTTACGCAGTTTCTCACGTACATCTTCCAAATTTTCAGTTCCTGTTTTCTGTTTCTTTCCAGTCTTCTCTTTACTCTCATGTTTTCTACCAGGTTTGGATGTGGTATGGGTGTGGTTTTGTTTGGTCCAATACTCTTGACTGATTCTGTTGGCCCATTCATCATATGTCTCCTTTTCTCTAAAGCTACTGTAGTAGTCTGAAAATAGAGGTGTGAGTATAATGACGAATCAAAGGAGGGTATATCCTTTACTTTTTAAACCAATAAGCAGAAGATTATAATTCCTAAACCCAGCAAGTTCAGACAACTAAATATTCTTGATGGTAAAGTAAAATGTTTTGTAGATATCACAGAAGACTCTGACACTGCTCATCTCCAGCTGGCCATGTCACATAATCCCAAAGTTATTAATAAACTGTTGATTTTTACCTGTTTTACTATATCCTTATGAAAGATCTTTCTAAAGATAAAAGCAAAACCAATATGCATAAAATATGTCTCTTGCTCAAAATCAAATATATCCAAGATATTGATGATATAAACCTATTTACCAAATTGTAAAGCAAACTGGATATGAAATATAGTCTATAGACCTATTGTGGTAACAATCTTAGCCAATCAGATGCAAAGTACTGCATTATAAAAATTCTATGAAAAATTTAGTCTAAACCTCAATCAGATGGAAGATTTCCTTATAAAAATATATCTCATCCATAATAAAAACAACCTATTTACCATGTATAATTAAAATCAGTCCAGCACGTATAATTAAAATCAGTCCAGCATGTATAATTAAAATCAGTCCAGCACATATAATTAAAATCAGTCCAGCACATATAATTAAAATCAGTCCAGCACGTATAATTAAAATCAGTCCAGCATGTATAATTAAAATCAGTCCAGCAATACAGTCATGTACTATGAAGCTGAACCATTGATATGCAATAACAGTCTAAAAATATACACAGAGCTTGCTCATAATATAACATTTTTTTAAAATATATTTACAAGTCTATTTAATAAGTTTGATAAAATATTATCTGAAAGGGTTGACTCCTTGAAAAGAATGTATCTTGTATATAATTATACAGAACAGTGGTTCCTAATCCTCGAGGTCATGACCCAAATCAGGTTCAGGAGGACATTTTGGAAGGTTGCCAGAACTTTGTTGAGAATGCCTAAACTTATTAAATTATGGAGATGGGGTTGAGTGACACAGAAAAAATACTTTTTATGGCTGTACCATAACTGGTTGGGAACTGCTGATCCAGCAACTTGATGATTTAAGCATATTTATTAATTCTTGATCTTATAACCCTTATGTATAGTTAATCGTTTTAAATTTTTTGATTCTGAGTGATAAAATGACAAATTAAACGAAACCTCAACTCATTTAATATGTATCAAACTTGTTTATAATCAAACTTATCTAAGATTCTTAAAACAAATTTAAAAAATTCAAGTTTAAAAAATGCAGACTTATACAACTCCATGTAAAAGCAAAACCATCATGTTCTGTAAAATTCAAAATTTCTTTCCTTTGCATGCAAAGTGAAAATTTACAAGAAACTTATAGTACTATGTACTAAATCTTAAATATTCTATCGCAAGTCAAAAAAATAAAGAAAATTCCAAATTAACTCCTATTCTTGAATGAGTTGATGTATCAAAAGTCTTGATGTATCACAATGATATAATCCAGAACATCTTTAAATGAATTCACAATAATTCCAAAATAAGTTTTTAATCTAAAAATCAATGAGCACTTTTTAATTTCAAGGAATAATTTAAATAAATGAATCCTCTCAAATTATACCTGAAAAGAGAACACAGCAGTAAATAATTCCAGACTGATCTTAAAATAGGAATGAAGACTTTGTCGACAAAACTGACTTTTATATAAAAACCCACTTGACCAATAACACAATAGCATTTTCTAAAAATAAAAACAAATCATTTTAATAGAAAATTACACCAAATGTGTAAACAGGTTTACTTCTAAAACATTTTCTAAGGTCATAATCAAAGCTAGATCTTAGATCTTGATTTCAACCTGCAGTAAACATCTATTTATAACATATATAAAAAGTAAATAATCAACTACTCATTAAAGCTCTATCCTCAGTCATGGACAAAGGTCAAGCACACAATACAAATTAAATATACCTAACAGAATAAACAGTGTTACAAATATATGGTCTTAAGTAACAGAAAAATGCAAAAATCAAAGAAGTGTGAAAATTTAATGAGCATACAGTATTGTGAATTAATCGCCAAACAGTCCTAAAAGTTATATTACAACAACAAATAATTCAATATTTTTTCTATTTTTATTAAGTGTCCATATATGTTGGTGGACAGGCATCATATCAACAAATTAAAACGCATTAATGCATAGGATACTTTCTACCAAATTTGATTACATTTTGTTAAGCAGTTCTTGATGAGTCTTTTAAAGGATTTTCCAGCTGAAGTAACAGTTGCCTGATTGGCATCAACTGATTAAATTGGAAAGACCTCTATAAAAGGTTCCTTTCAGTTGAATTTGGTCAGATTATGTTATTAATATTTGATCCAATTCTGTTGCTAGAGCAGTTTTTACGAACAAAATGTAAATAGTATGTGTACAGGGACAATGGATGACAAAACTGAATTCTTACTTGGATTTACTTACTGCTGAATTATAAATACTAAATGGTACTTGGTGTATGATATTTATTCAAAAGCTATGCTTGACAGCTGAACCTCTACTTAGAGGACAAATGTGTTAAGTGGACACAGGATTTGTACAAGTTGCAGCTTAAGACAGGTCAAATTTTATGCATGTTGCAATAAAATGAACAAAATGCTTATATGATATTAAAAAGAAAGAAACCAAAACTAATATTGCTGTCTTTAATTCTTTTTTCTTCATCACGAGCATTATAGAATAAAATATCCCAACCTCCATTTATATATAGCACAGAGTTCCGTATGGTAGCATGTATCACTTATGTGTTATAACACACAACACGTTGTTCACTGACATGAATATTGAGAAACAAATTCATGATTGGTTGTGCTTAAAGGTTTGAATATGTTATCCAACTGAAAACTGGATCCAAAAAAATTGAAAATGAGAGAGAAGTAATCAACGGATATTTTGAAGACAATTGTCATTCATGCATGACACAGTGTTAGGTACATAATAACCAAGACTAAATTATATCCAGGTCTACTATATGACAGTATCTTGCATATAAAAGTCATTATTTGAAAACACATTCACCTGAGTATAAGTGACAATCTTTTGGCTAGCACATGTTAAGCAAGTTATTGTTATGTATATTATTTACCCAAAGAAATCAATGCCGCTTTGTATTAATTATAACTACAGATGCCAAGTGCATATAAGCACAGGGTGGTGAATAAACACAACTGGCAACGAGCAGTAAATTCATTCTTTGTACTTACAGACAGGACATCAAAGACAAATGTTATTTTTATTACAAAGCAAGCCAACCATAACAGCTGACTGGATTCTTTTAAGTGTGTTGATTTTTTGTTGTTTTTAATATATAAAGAGAGCCAAAATATGGAAGCTAACTTTACAACATGTACTTTTGAGAATTCTGAAAATAAATTGACCTAATGAACTTTTCAAGTGACACAATATAGTGCATCGTGCATGGACATAGATAACCCAGCATTGCCCAGAAGATTTAGGAGAAAATAGAATCATTTGATGAGTTCGTGAAGGCCAGAAGAGAAGCAGATGATTTGATCATTAAATGGATGAAATTCTAGTCTGCTTTGATCTCATTCATGGACAGACTGATGATAAGATGGGGATCAAAAGTGTGAGAACTAGCATGGCTGGTGCAAACTTGACTATCGGCCTTGCAGTTTCCGTTGCAGGTGATATGCATACATGACAACCCCTGACAAGAAAAATGCATAATCCAAGTGGTCAAAAAGCGGAATCTAGGCAGAAAAAGCGTAATCCTCATACAACATGCTAAAATTTCAATAAAAAAGATTTATTTGTCCCTCTTATTTTTTAACATCTTTTACTGTTTCAAGTTTTCATATGTAGCACTTATAGCTTTACACACACACATTGACTAGAAACCATTTTAAGCCTTTAAGCGCCAAATATTAAAATTCTTTCCAAATGGTCAGAAATAGATGTCACATGATACTGCACTCTTGTCTTAATATTTAGAGGATTCTGTTATATTTTGTTTCGTTTTTTTTGGTTGCCTTTTTCTAATTTATCTGGAAATATTTTTAAAGGAGATATTTTTGCCCACATAAATGCATAGATTAAATAAAATATACTTTTTAGTGCCCAAAATATCTTTAGACTGGTTCTGCAGCTGATATGAATTAGAATAAGGAATCTTTGCACAAACATTAAATTTAGAAAACCAATCTGCTCTCTCCTCACTAAGCATACAGATGCTATAAATAGAATTTGAGGTTGACAGTAGAACCAGGTTAGCTATAAATAGAACATGATACTGTTAGGAAAGTCCACAGTCAAGTGTACACTTATATTATAGTTACATAAAAGCCATCTTGTCTAAAATATGGTCTGTGGGATTAATGGAATGTTAATAATAACGAGAAAACGTATAATTGATTTTTTTTGGAGTTGGATATACAGAAAAAGCATAATCCATATATGTTTAAGCGTACCGCATAATTTAGTGAAATAAAGCGATATGATTACGCCAAAAGCGTAATAGTTGGCATGTATGGATATGTTGCATCTAACGATAATTTTTTAAAGTATTACAAAACTAAAAAATATTCATGCACCAAAAGAATGGATTGTGCATGTACAGAAGGGTTGTGTTGATGAGATAATACTGCAGTGGATTAAAAAGTTTAATTTCAAGTGCAGTTTTATATTTGTTAAAGTAAAATTTCAGCTGGAGTGCATTTTCTGACAAGTCATTTTCAATTGATTTCAAAGGTGTCCCACAACTTATGACTAAAACAAACATGTGTCCCAGAATAGTGTGCACAAAAATTTCTTTTAAAAATAATTTATTGTGTCACAACTAATACGGTAAATATGGTAAACAATGTTTTGGAAAACCCCCGATGACTAATCTTCCTGGCTTTATGGATGTGACTTCCAGTTTCCAGGGTAATTTCCCACTGTTAATTAAAACCCACCCCCACAAACAAGCCCTAATTCTACAATGTCCCACAGCTGATGAACAAAAGTTTGGATCTTTCGGCACTCAAACCAATTAACACTTTGATTGGTTGTCTGATTGGTATATTATTGGCATGTCAACACATGAGAAGTTAAATGACCCTTTGGGTCTTGAGTCCAGGAGTCTGGATTGCTAAACAATGAACCATCATCCCTCCTAGTAACAGTCTGCATAACAAAAAACAGGTAAATTATTCTAGCAGTGCTAAGTTCATTGGAATGGTTACTATCTAGTACAACTCATAAGCTTTGGTCTTTATATCAAGTGAACAACCAGGTTTTGTTTGTTTGTTTGTTTGTTTGATTTGGATTTTTAACACAGCTTACAAACTTTTTCAGTCAAATCTCTATGATGTCTGCAGTGAGGCAGTTTATAGTGATGTCTAGCACTGGGGCATCATGTCACAGACATGTAACATGGTGTCCCACCCAGTCACATTATCCTGACACCAGGCTGACCAGTCCTAACACTAACCTCTTAATTCTGAGTGCCAAGCGAGGCAGCTGTTAGTACCATTATTGCATAGCTGCCAACCCCAGAGTGCAAAAATACTGATTACTTGTGACAAAAATACTGATTTTCAGGAACAAATACTGATTTTTAAATTTCAATGCATATGTATCTATTTACAATATATATATAACTATCAGTAAAGTTGGACAGTGCCTAACATAATTATTTAATGTCAAAGATGCACATGTTGCAAGAGTGTGTTCCATCTAGGTGCCCATTCAAAAGGTGCAAGAGTGTAACACACTTAAACACAAGCTATTTATAGGAGCCCTTTCCACACCTTATTTTTTTTAAATCATTGATTCGAATGTACCAATTTTCATTTTATTATCTCAATTCTGTAATTTTCATATTGAAATGTTTTCGTTCAAGCATAAAAATTATCTTTTGCCATTTTAATGTCTGAAAAACTTGTGCAAAATAAATCGCCAACAACACTAGTAAACTGAAAAAGGTTTATTTCCAAAAGAAATTTAAAAATAAAATTTCGATCGATGTACATTAAGGTTCTCTCTGTCATTTATCTATGTCGTAAGTTCAGGCTGAGTTGTGTGTGATGAAGCAGGAAGCTGATGTTTATTATTAACTTTTTCGTGCTCTTGCATTGCATGGGCGCCTCCGTGCCCAATAGCGAAATCACGTTACACAACTCACAAAACGTCAGTTTTTCTCCTGTAGTACATGGTTTCACAAATCTATATAAGACGGAACAAATATCCTTCCCGTTGTCTCCTATTTCTTCTGGAGAAAATTTTTAATATTCTGCCTTCCAATTTATCATGATTAGAAGCTGAATATTACTTAGACTAGATACAGCAACAGCTATTGCGAAATCCAATATGGCGGATAACGACAGGCCAGATAGCCTCGATTTCGAATGAACCAATCGTATTATAGAACTTTATTTGTATATACATGTGATATATTCTGTCAAAATATAACCGGGAGCGCATTATAAACTGACAATTCCAAAGAAATTTTATTATTATTTTTATTAATTAAAAAACGTATTTTTGCACAAAAAAACGTACACCCGTATTCAGGTCCAAAATACGGGACAAATACGGAAAAAACGGGACAGTTGGCAGCTATGTTATTGTAAGTCTTTGGTATATCGTGGCCAGTTATCGAACCCATGACCTCCCACTTCCGCAGCAGATGCTCCAACCACTAGGCAACTGGAGCGGTTTAACAATCAAATAAACATGGAGCAAACCATATATACTTTGTATGGTAACCATTCTCATACACGTTACAGTCGGGGATTGAACATCTGACTGATGAGGTACAAAACAAGGACACTAATGATGCTAAAGACACAACTACATTATACATTATCAATAGCCAGAAAGTTGTATATAGGTATATGATCGTAACAATTTAAAAATAAATGCACATGAAAATACACTTTAAGGTGTCTTCAATATAAATAAAACTTACCATCCTCTGAATTACCACAGACATCACCAAATTCTTCACTTGCTTCATCAGCTAGTTTTTCTCTCCAGAATCCGTCACTGTGCTCCTCACTTGAATGGGCTCTGCCTTGTGTAAATTGCCTGCCACGGTCTTGGAACCCAATCTAAATGATCAACCAATCAACTCATTAACAATCTAAATGACCAACCAATCAACTCATTAACAATATTCAGCGCTGAGAACACTCAGGCTAACCTCAAAAATGTGCCAAAAGAAATACTTCACATACATGGAACATGATTAACCCATGACCTAAGTCATTAGTGAATGAAATGTGGGTCACAGTAGCCTAATTATTGATGATGGCATGCTATACACAACAATTGTTACCTACATTCAGTTGCATTACTGGGTGTGTAAAAGATAATGATTACTGCCAAAAACAAAGATAGACAGAGGAGGGAATCAACTGTCCTTTATTTTGCTTAACATTTAAGTGAGGGAGGCTGGAAATATGGAATATGAGTGGTGGTGGTATGTAGATGCTAAAGATTGCAGATTTAATGTAAAGAGTTCAAGGGGAAACTTGATGGAACAAGAAACGATAGTTATGATGTAACTGTTACAGCAGTTTTGGGGTTTAAGTAATGAGTAAATGAAAACATGAATTGAAGGAGAAGAGGAGAGAAAAATACTAGTATATAAGAAAATTATGCATGAGTTGTGTTAATGGTGGCATGGAAGAAGAAAAGTAAATAGAAGGAATAATTAAGAAATGTGTGACTGTGCATTTTGTGGGAGTGTAATATAATTTGTAAGTTTTTTCTTTTTAAGTATTCCATTGAAACTAGTGAGCAGCTTGAAGTAATGAGCTTAAATTTAATATCTTTTCAATAAAAAGAAGTGGATCGCAATGCTAATTCTTAATAATGATGTGCCCGAGTGTGATGTTCTATTCTTATTTTCCACCTCCTCTCATGCACAATATCCCCAACACTATATACATGTCTTTACTGGTTGATTCTTCTTCACATCTACATACACATTCTAGTCACATAAAATATTTCAAATGTGTCTCTGTAAATTTGTATATTCTTTACATTAGATAATGAATTTTAGTCGCAAACACCAGTTTAGAGCACAAATGTGTCACCATTCACAGGCAAAAGAAGCAGAAACCTGGAGCAAGTCATTATGTTTCAGTCCATTACTATTTTGTTTTACTCTTAATGCTGATTTCACCAGGGCATCAAAAAATGAAAATGCCACGAATGTACATCTTAACGGCAATGCTCTTCCCTATGTCAACAGTTATACGTATTTGGGTAATATTTTGAAATCCAATCGGTTGGATAATGAAGATATGTTGAGACATTACCAATCTCTGTGTACTTGAACAAACATGCTTTTATGTAAATTCAAGAATTGTCCATTGAGTATTAAGTTACAATGTTAAAATCCTATGACATCTTGCCCAGCAGAGTGAGTGGCAATTTAAACATCTGACCAGCCTTGTACATGATTCTCAGCCTTACTCCCTATGAAACGAATAACTAAAAATCCAATTTCTTCAGTCCCAGTTTTAAAGTACTTCTTATATCCAAACCAATCCCAAATTTTATCTAAGGTGTTGATAAGATTGAAGATTGAAGGCATTATGGGATAAATGCACAAACTTTAGGAAACAATATCTATAAAGAAAGAGAAATATCTTCATAGAATAAAATGAAGATAAAAAAATTCAGGCAAGATAAACCACCATGTTCCTACCTCTCCTTCATCAGCATCTTGCCTGCTCTGCCTTGTCTCTACAAGCTTGTCTAATAGAGATCTGCATGACACTTTTTCCAGGTTCACTGCATCCAAAAGATCTGGGAATTTCTCTATTAGTGGCAGCACCAGGTCTGTGTAAACTATGGAAGAAAAAGGAATAATCTGATACAAGCTGCTAGAAAAATTGCATAAAAGATAAAAACTGCAGTAAACCTAATTATTACCTCAAAAACAAAACACTATTAATCAGATTGGTCAATTATCTTAACATATAATCTAGTCTTCCCATGAAAAAATATTTAAATGGGGTGCAAAAACAACCAGAGATGTCAAATTTAAGGAAATTTCACTGGGTACCTGTCAATCCTAACCATCAGTTAACCCAGTACCTGATCGAAGGGCAATTGTAAGGGAAACTGTATTAAATGTGAACCTGAACTGCTTTTTGTAGGTTCATACATGCCAAATCCCAAGAGAGGGATAAGTGTAATTATTGTTATTATTTTTATATTATATTATTATTATTATTATTATATTAATTATTATAAAATGAATAATCTGAGCATATGAGAGCAATCGTTATATTACATGTCATAATTATAGAAAACTGTATGAAAAACTGAAGAGGTGGTCTTTCAAGAGTTTCCACAGAATATGACAGGTCAACTGTAGTGCATAACACATTCTTCTGTGAAATTAAAGAACCTTAGAAAATTTAAAATATCATAAAAACCAAAGAATTTCATTTAGTCCCAAGCAATTTCAGTCTTGAGCTTTCCCCATAGATATAACACTCTGGGAAAACTATGCTCTGTCACACAAAATTCTAAAACTTGAAAAACAGACTACAATTTGATAAGAATACTGGCTACAATATGCTGTAAATCAGACCCAAATGTGAAAATATAAAATGAAAAACAGACAACAATTTGATAAGAATATTGGCTACTATATGCTGTAAATCTGACCCAAATATGAAAATATAAAATATTGTTAAGCCGGAAAGGGCAAAAGGAAGATAACTTGTCAGCTTTGAAACATCTTTCTTCGCTTATGTTTAAATTTAAGTATTGATGATTGTAGTCCCAGTTCATTTACTGTAGTGCATAACTGCCAGCCCCCCTAGTACAAATATACTGAATACTTGTGACAAAAATACTGATTTTCAGCAAAAAATACTGATTTTTAAAATTTTAATGCAAATGTAACTATTTACAACATATACAACCATCAGTAAAGTAGGACAGTGCCTTACATGATTATTTAATGTCAAAGATGCATGTGCTGCACACTTAATACCTTCTGGATGGGCACCATGTTACATTCGGGTGCCCATTCAGAAGGTGCAAGAGAGCACACACTCAGACACAGGCCATTTAAAGGAGCCTTTTCCACACCTTGTTTTTTTCTTCTTTCAATCATTGATTCCAATGTAACAACTTTCATTGATGATCTCAATTCTGTGATTTTCTTATTGAACTGTTTTCGTTCAAGCATAAAAGTTATCCTTTGCAATTTTAATGTCTGGAAAACGTGTGCAATAAAAACCTCCAGCAACACAAGTAACAGAAAGAGAAAGCTTTATTTCTAAAATAAATGTAATCAATCGATTTTCGATCGAATTACGCTAAGGTTCACTCTGATATTTATACACCTCGTAAGTTCAGGCTGAGATGCTGCCATGCATGTGATCAAGCAGGACGCTGATATTTATTAGCTTTTTTGTGCTCTTGTATTTCATGGGTGCCTCCATGCTCAAAAGCTAAATCACATTATACAATTTGCAAAACATAAGTTTTCTCCTTTACTATAAGGCTTCACAAATCTACACAAGATGGCACAACTGGCCTTCCAGTTGTTTCTTTCTCTTTTTCTTGGAGAAAATTCTGAATGTTCCACTTTCCTATTTAAAATGATTAGAAGCTGAATATTACGAAGATAAGATACAGCGACAGCGGTAACTACTTGCAAAATCAAATATGGCAGATAACGACAGGCATGGTTGTAGAACTGTATTCCTATATACATGCAATACATTCTATCAAATTAGAACTGAGTGGGCTATCTAAACTGAAAATTTCAAAGAAATTTTTTAATTAACAGTGGAGCAAGATAGCTGAGAAAAAGTATAATTGATCTTGTTTCCAAAACAAGGAGATGAAGAAACACATATGAACTGAACAGTCTATGCATGATGCACACAATAACATAGACGAAGACAAACAACAAGCACATATATCATAATAGATGGCACTAAAAACAGCGTCTTCGAGTCAGTTAATCGACAGTAGCCATCTTGTACAAGAACTAAACATACAAGGTGATGTAGCTGACAGCATGGTTGTCTGTAGTTCATGATGCCATCACATAGCAAATTTTATGAGGTCTGCCTGTGCAAGAATTAGGAACAAAGTTTTCAGAAGAAACCTTGCTAAGGTACAGATAACGCCTGTGATGTCCGAAATTATTGATAGTAATCAAGAGATTTTTTTTTAATGTCATCAAAGATCAAACAAGAAAGCTAATATCCAAATGCAAGTTTGCCTAAAAAAGAAATATAATTGATGCAAACTTTAAGTCATTCCAATCCTAATAAGTTTATTGAGACTTATTCAATTAATTTTAATATGATGGAGAAAATCCCAATCTTCCTACGAAAACTACTGGCAACTTCATAGCAGTCCTGTACCTGTGTTAGCTCTGTCAGCATGCTTCAGTGCTCTTTCCAGAGATAGATGAAGAGGGCAGTTCAGCTCCCTATCTTTCTCATATGGATTCACTCCCTCTGAGATCAGGTATCTGTAAAAGTTGATTTTGATATACTATACTCTAACTATAGAAAGAATAAGTTCACAATTTATTTTAATTTTCTTTTAACTGTTTCATATTTGACAACATAATATTAAGCCAAATATCTACCAAAGGGGGTCTAATTAATTTTTGTCTACATATTTTTTGGGGAAGGACAAGTTGGATTATGCAAATTTTACATGATCTGGGAAAGACAAGTTGGATTATGCATGATTTTGGAAACCCAAGTTGGATTATGCAAAGCCTGCATGATTTGGGAAGGACAAGTTGGATTGTGTAAAGGTCTGCATAATCTCTGAAGGCCAAGTTTTATTTTGCAAAGATGCATGATTTCTACTGTATATATTGGGACATGAAAAAGTAAAAATTATTTCTCTTGTCCCAGAATTTATGGTGAAACATTTTCATCTATATCATATGTACCAAAACTTGAGAAACGAAATAAATTTGTATTGAATTTGGTCCCACCAACTGCACGTTGCAATACAATTGATAAACAAAACACTTATTTGATACTAAAAACAAAGAAATTAACTTTGTATTGTTATAATTTATTCCTTTTTTCATCATGAGCTTTTAAGAATAAATATATCCACGAACTCCATATATATAATGTATGCTTCCATACTGTAGCATCAATAAAGTCCAATAACACAAGACATTGTTCATTGACATGAACAATGAGAAAAAAAAATCATGTTTTGAATGAGCTCAAAGGTTTGAATATGTTATCTGACTGAAAACTGGATCCAACAAAATTGCAAATGAGGCAAATAGCTAATATCTTGAAGACAATTACACATGACATTTTGTTACGTGCAAAATAATGAAGAATGAATTATATCCAGGTTAACTATATGACAGTATCTCGCAAATAAAAATCATTATTTGAAAACCAAATCCTTTTGCTATGTCAGGTTATAAAGGTATCATTAAAGCAAGTTATTGCTGTGTATACTATTTACCTGCAAAGTTCAATGCCCCTTTTTATTAATTATAACTACAAATGCAGTACACAGAAGCCTCAGGTGGTGAACTGGCAGTGAACAGTAAACTCATTCTTAGAACTTACTGACAGGACATCAAAGACAAAGGTTATTTTTATGACAAAGCCAGCCGACCCTGACAGTCAACTTTGGATACACTGAAGCCATTCTTTTTTAAAGGATATCAATACAAAGGTTATTTTACTGCAAAGCAAGCAGACCTCAGATACTGTATTTGGATTCTTTAATGCATGCTGATTGTTTCTTTTGGAATATCCACACTCCCTCTATAACTCTCACCCTGTTAACTCGCAAACCCGCTTGTAACGTGGGGTCAAGTGTGCATCCCATGTTTTAAAGCAGAAAATGCCCCAAAAACTGATCCCTATTTGTTGAACTTGAAGTAAATCTCGATCAAAATTGGTAACAGAGACTCTTATATATCATTCATTTTAGTCAAAATGGTATATATGAACTGGAAATTTTAATCAACATTAGGAAATATCAAAGTTAAATATAGGTCATACAAGATTTTACATTTTCTTTCCAAATGACATTCCTAGTATACCGCAATTAACGATATGTACAGAAATTTTGACCAATGAAAATGTCACTTATGCCGAGTGGAGAAAGTACTTTAAAAAATAAATACAAATTAAATATTTTATTTATCAATTGAAATTTTTGTTCTAGTTCTATTTTTAATTCCTTTTAAGTGTAATCATCATAAATGCAATGTGTCCTCTTGTAATTAAACATAAAATGTGTCAATCTACCATAGCAGCTATGTCTGTGAGCATTTCTCTGAGAACCTAATTAAATACCGATCATGTTTTGATAACTGACCTGCGGAAGTATTTGTTGTATTATTGCACTGAATTAAAATCTGGCCTTCTTTGTATTATCACGTTGATTATGTCTTTAGAATCAAATAAAGAAGGTGAAATAAAAGAAAAGACATAAGGCACAAAAATCCTACAAACTTAAAATCTAGTGGCCCATGTCATATGTCAGGTGAACTCAACTAATTTGATCAATCAAACACTGTTATAAATGTTATTGTGTATGTAACAAAAACTACTTTAAATTAACCGACTCTTTCATAATTGTGATCAAAGATAGCAAGGCAGCCAAGTGAAACAAATACTTTGCATTTCACAGATATGGACCATTGTGGAAGTTTCAGAGAATTCTTGAACTGGCACTTAGAAATAACATCAAGTATGAATACAGTAAAACCTGTCATGAGCAACCTCTGCTATGAGCGACCACCTGTCATTTCCAACCACAATCATAATGCACGGATCAATTTTATTATATAAATGCTGTTATGAACGACCACCTGCTGAACCCAACCAGCGACCATGATTTCTTGGCAAAATATGCATTTTGACACTGCTATGAATGACCGCATCAGCAAAAAAAAAAAAACAGATTGACACCACTGACCTTAACTTAATCCTTTTTAAACACTTGAGCACGGGATAAATGTAGTATGGAAACAAAGTGCACATTAAATAACACTATAGTTGAACAACCATATATTGAGATAAACACCTCTAACCATCATTTAATCCTTTGTGACAAAGACTGCATAAATAGTAAAGATTGCTCTAATAAGAAAAAGTATTTTAATAGAATTTGTCTTGCTACCAGTTTTGTGAAATTTACAACTCCAGCATACGGTGTCATTTGTAAACTGCAGTAAACAAGATGAAATCATGTGAATAGCCAGTAAGAGTAACATGAAAGGGAGTAATGATGGATATACGCAGTCAATTTAGAGGTTTGTATTTTTTCTTTATCTTTATGATAATTCACAAAATGCTGGTAGTCCTTATGTACCAGTGAGAAATCATTTGAAAGGGCTTCAGTGTAGGTTTGAGTACATCGTCTGTCTTTCCAGTTAATCCATAATGCCTGGAGGGTGAATGAGCTCATTGTCTTCAATACTAGTAAGTGCGAATCATTTCCGGAATTTTTTAAAATAATTTTTTTCTTTCTTTTGTTAGTGTTTCACCAAGCCACCATCTGTTTACCTGGGAGCAGATGGTCACAACCTTTGTTTATCGAGCTATAATGCTGTTGATTTAAACTTTGTCTCAGAAAAAAAGTATTGTTTCTTGATAATCAATTATGTCTTTTGGTTTCATTCATTGGTACATAATATATATATTTATTCCACATTTCCCCAAAACCTAATCAAAACTGATAGTCTTTATAATGTCAACACTAACAACAACGGCAGAACCTCCGCTGAAAAAAAGAACAATTTTAACACTGGAAGAAAGGATTAATGTTATTGAAAGAAATGAAAAAGGGGAGACCGTTCGCAAAATAGCAGTCAGCTTAAACATCGGTAAAACGCAAGTTCAAAATGTAATCAAAAACAAGGAGTCCATTAGAAATGAATGGCAGAAAGGTGCACAAGCACAGAGGAAATATGCTACATGGTGATCCCAAAATTTTGCTTCTTTGCTCAGAAATGGAGATACATGTTCAGACCAAACAGCTGAGTAAAATATGTCAACAAAGAAATATAATAGATTTTTCTTTGCAAAAAAGTGAATAAGTGTATAGAATGAGATATATACATCATATCTAACTCTTCAATTTTTGTACATATTAATGTAATGTTCAAATATAAATTTTATTCTCGTTGTCTGAAAGATGTATATCTTTATTACATAATATTATTTTTAGAGGAATGCATGCAATATTTAACAAGATTTATGAATAAAGGATATGATACATGTACAGTGAGTATGGATATTATTTATTTTTCAACAATGCTAACTGCTGACCCTGAAAACCAGTCCATTTTCACACACCTTTTATGAGACACTACCTGTCTTGAGAGACTTCTTTTGGTTGGCAAAAGGGGCAGTCTCTCATAACAGGTTTTACTGTACTATGATAAGAAGTTTCATTATTACTTAAAATGAAATCACAACATCAATATTCTACTAACTGAAAAAATTAAAAAAATTGACTTTCCACATTGATAAATGTCTCTCTGAAAAATTGTTTGTGAAAAAAGGAATCTTGTTTGGTGGTGTATCAACAGTTAGTCTAGTTCCCTTCTCTGTGGACTCCCGATGAGGCCAAATAATATCAGATACTACTACGTGAACCATACTCATCAAGAAAACAAAAACCAGTCAAGTAATACACAGATTTTTCGCATACATGTGATGGTTTTTGAAACCAGTTGGAATGATCTTTCACATGTTGGACATTTTTAAAATAAATGTTAATTAAACTGGATAACAATCAACTTCATTTGAAAAAGTGTGATATTAAAAATTATTATTGATGTGATTGTAAAAGAAGGATTCAGTCATTAAACAGCCCAGTTCCCTAATGTCGATCCGCCACCGTTTTCTCGATGTGAAAGCATTTTTATCTTTGGAGGTCCCTTGGTAGCTTGCGACTCGCATACATTGTGGTAAATGTTTGTGGATTCCGTTGTGCGCGAGTTATCAAGAGAGAGATGTAGAAGCTAATTTGCACAGACATTGATTAACCAGCATCGCACACAAGATTTGAAGAAAATAAATTCATTTTATGAATTCGTGAAGGCCGGAAGAAAAGCAGATGATTTTGCCAACAATATGATCATTAACTTCGATGAAATTCTAGTGCACTTTAATCTCATTCCTGGAAAACTGATGATAAAATGGGGGTCACAAGCATGTGCAGATTTGAAAAAAGTCCGACTTTAATCCTTGCAATTTTAACTTCAGGTGATATGTTGTCTCTAATGACAATTTTTGCATAATATAAGAAAGCTATTAAAAAATATTATCCATGCACGAAAAGAATCGATTGTACATGAGCAGGAGAAGGTTTGTGTTGACAAAATGGTGCTGCAGTGGAATAAATAGTTTTATCTTAAGTACACAGTTTATATTTTTTAAACTAAAATTGCAGTTCGAGTACATTTTCCAACATGTAACTTTAAAACGATTTAAAAGGTGTCCCACAAGTTATTACTAAAAGAAATTGATGTGTCCCAGAACATACAGTGTACAAAAAGATTACTTTTAAAGTTAATTTATGGTGTCCCGACATATACAAAAAATATGGTAATCGCTCTATTGAAGTATTGGCATTATTCAAACTTTTTTCTTACTATTACAATGTATATTAGAGTGTAAAGATCAGTAATGCTCCTGCTTAATGATTAATCCACAATAAATTATTATTACCTTAGTATCACACTTGATCCATGTTTACAACAATAGTGAAGAAGGTTTCGTCTTTTATCTAGGACAATATCTGGAAGTTTTATCTTGTACTTCCTAACATAAGACTTCAGTCTCTGGGGCCTATCTTGATAAATGTACTGTTTCAGCTTTTCAATGCGATCTTTTCCCATCCTCATATTTGCATCATGGCTCTTGATCAAACTGTAAGAGAAGAAATAATTATTGATTTGTTAAAATTAAAATGAAATACTATTAACTGATACATGATTTACTTTTAAATCTATAATCTACATAATAATACAAATAATAATAATAATAATAATGTTGACTTAGCACAGAGCCTAATGTTGAGATGCTCTAATCGCTTGACAATACAAGATAACACATAATAAGTAAACAATGACAAAATTACAAAATCAAGCTCAATGAAATTATAAAATAAAAGCATGCTGACAACAGTTAAGGATGAAAAACAAAATACAATACAGTGTAATACCAATTATTTACCACTCACAATAATTATGATTGTGATTTCAAATTAGATATAATTTTCACTCGGCTGACAAGATTAATTATTTTTTAAATCACCATATTGTAAATTTAATTATGATAGAATTCTATATTTTTTCCAACCAGCTGATATATGATGATTAAATTGCTATTGCAGGTATGTTTAGTAGGGTATCCAAATTCTATATAAAGTAATTTTTCAGCTGAGTGTTGGCTGATTTCTAACAGTAAGCCACACTAATACACATCTGTTGGGTACCCATTTTCTGATTAAACAATCCGAGTCGATAAGACTAGTTTATCTGTGTGAACTAATAAAGTAACAAGACAAGCAAATTCTCATCTATTGACAACATTCAAAACATATGGCTGTTTGACATACTGTGAGATCTCGAAAATGCTTAATCATGTGTATCTGGATGCAATTTTTTATTTGGGATGCAGAAAATCATTTATACAGAAATCCTCCATATGTACCAAATTGCCGGATGGCAAATTCAAGTTCTTCGTAGTCAAGCTTCAACCACCAGTTGTGTGGGAAAATGTGTTGATCATCTTATCATTTCAACTGTGCTGATACTTATAATTAGAAAATTCAGTGGCTGAAAGACCCCTAGATGTACACGTCATTGTATGAGTACTTGACATCTGAAGAACATGACACAAAAGCTTGGTGACAAGTTCAAGGACTTGCCTAGCTGTAGTGTGGTGACAAAATGTGATGATATTTACAACGACTGATTTCTGAGGCAGAATGACCCATTGACGTACTTGTGTATAAAATGTACATCAAATGAACAACTTTAGCTTTCATTATTGTGTTCGTTTCCAAGTGTAGCCAAATAAGTAGTGCAAGTGACCTCAAAATCATGACATGTTGAGAGTTAGACAAAATGCTGTTTGCAAATTTGGATAAGCGTGTTGGGCTTAAATGGCAAATTGACAAAGATTGTAATGAAATTCAACAGAGTGATAGAAGTTGCTACAACTGACATTTCATGTGGAACACTATGAGTGATACCTAACTTAGTGCTTGGAATAAGACCTTTCCTTGGGCTTAACATAATTCACTCTCACTCTGATCTACAAACAAGGGCTACAAGTCAGTGCTGTAAAGAAGTTTAAAAATTAAACTTGATGGCAACCACTGTTTCTACTCATCTGAAAATATAGTCATTTCAGGTATGCCCAATTTGCTTCAGGTAGGGGACTGCAACTTTAATGGTAGGACTTCTTTTTTCCCCAAAATAGGAGTCCTGAACTCCTATTTTTAAAATCTTATCGAGACCTCGGATACTGAATGGACATGACCTGGTAGTAATGAAGAAGAAATCAGCACCATGTTTGCGACCCTACGATACATGCCTTCTTTAATTACATCACCATCGTCATCAGTCTCTTGACTGACTGTCCCACTTTATACACAGAACAGTGGTAAATGCAAATTTTAAGTAAGATTTTACTTACTACTAACTTGATTCAACTTTAGGAATCTTGTTCCATAGAATAATTAGACATTTTCTTCTTCATTGCACAAATTGTAAAAAATTGACTATTTTCAAAATAGTTCAACTGTGCGGCACACATGTCAATGCCGAAATATGATTGGCTTAAAAGGTCATACTTAAAAAACATTCATGCATCTAATGAATAAATATTTTCAGGCACTATCTAACGTACTGATGGAAATTTTAATTTAATATAGTGCAATAATTATTATTGCAGTGATTGCATAATAGTATGCACAGCTTAATTAATTCCCCTGAATTGACCCACTTTCACAGCCAAATAACTGCACGAAATTCAAATTTTGAACAGGATCAGTTGCAGATGCTGGAATAGAAATGGTAGAACAGAAATTTCTTAAATTGTTTAATGGTTTAAATGAATGTTTATCATGGCTGTTGTGACTGGGCAAGATAGACTTTCTAAAATTTACATATATATCAAGAATTTAAAATAATTTGAACTTCTAATACTGTTTGCCAAATATTTTAACAAATGAGAAAATAAACTAATAATAATAAGTAGTACTAGAAGTAGTATTGTTGTTGCTGTTATTATTATTATTATTATTATTATTATTATTATTATTATTATTATTATTATACCTCAATTATAATTATAATCAAGGAATAAAAGCAACTGTTAACTGTACGTTAGATAATGCCTGAAAATATGTATCTGATGCATGAATGTTATTTTGGCATTAACATGTGTGCCACCTAGTTAAACCTTTAAAAATAGGGTAGGTTGTTTACAATTTGTGCAATGAAGAGTGAACAGGATTCCTAAAGTTGAATCAATTAATAGTAAGTAAAAACTTACTTCTGCATTTACCACTTGTCTGCAATTAACAAAGGCATGTATCATAGAGTCACAAACATATAGCTCTTTTCACTGGTTCTCACATGAGCTCGCGTGTGTCCCAAGAGGAAAAATTCGCGAAAATCGCACGTTTCGGAACCCATAACTTAAGTTTGGTACAAAGTAGAAAAGTCAATGATGGCCTGATGAACAAAAAAATTTCTTAGGGGTAAAACAAGCCATAGAGAAACGTTAATAGCAGAAGGAAATCGAGGGTCATGGGTAGTACCAAGTATTTAGAAGTTTCGTAGTCCTACATGTAAGATCTGACGCTGATATTTATGTTTTGGGCGTCAGGACCTAAACAAAATCAGCATGTGCTATGTCTTACATGTAGGACTAGAAGTTACGTACCTTCTCTTTTTATATAGAATGATAGAGAGGGTCCTATGTCAGAATGGGTCATATAAGGTACTTTTTTCACTCTATATGATTGTTTTCCTTTAGATTATTGTTTTTCTTTTCTTTTTAATTTTTTTTTCTTCAAATTTTATGTAACGATACGAGTCCATTTGCTGTCTCTACTAAAATACTTTACTCGAAATTACATTACATAATGTTACATGCATACACACCCATTCAAAAATTACTATGTGTCTTGTAAGTAATAATACATTCAGCATAATAAACATATTTAAAAAAACTGATTTGTTTAATTTTTTTATATATATAAACACTCTCTAAAATCAAAGTTAACTCAATTCTTACATACACTTATATGGCCAGTATTCTTGCTACTCTCGTGCGTTGAAGGCGTGTTGTTTGAAGGTTGTATTAAAACTGGGATAGAGAAATATCAAAACGAGTCAGGAATTTTTTACCACAGAAATTCATTATTACTTCAAGTAAAAAGAATATATATGTCGTAAAATATATTAAATGACTTGTTAAAAATTTACTTTGAAGCATCAATATTGCTTACGCAACAATTTCGTTTTGTTAATTTTTTTCCCCATAAAATAGATGGATCTATTTTCTTAATCGGTGCTGTAAACTGTATGAAGCTGTTCTTGCTTGAACGATTTATTGATTAGGCCTACCCGTTTAATCATGTCATTTTTTGTGTACTCATTATCAATATACCTATGAACATCAATCAGGATACAGCCTTAGAGGAATTATTAACCTAATTGACAATGGACACGTTCTGGTCTGCTCCCCATCCATAGTAACAATGTAAACAATCCCCACACAGAGCACGCGATTACAGGTCATCAACTTATTTATATTCCAGTCCTTATATACAGGTGCAAAGTGTCCATACCTGCAGCGTATTTGTAAAAAAATTCTAAATTTTGTGCTGACAAAACTGGTAAGTGACCATATGGCTCATTTAAATGATTGCAGACAACTGATGCATTCGTCACAACAAACACTAGGTTATATATATATATATATATATATATATATATATATATATATATATATATATATATATATATATATATATATATATATATATGTGTGTGTGTGTGTGTGTGTGTGTGTGTGTGTGTGTGTGTGTGTGTGTGTGTGTGTGTGCATGCATTCTTGTGTTTCCAGGTAAATTTCTTTATTCAAGGTAATAAATTTTAATCTTTGAAGTACTGGTCTTCCAGCAGAGTTGGCATCTGAAAACATGATTTTAGTCCAACTCAGAAATTAGCAGTATGAATAATACATTACAGACAGAGTCTATTTCATATTTCATTTGTTCTTGTGTAGTCAGCCAAATTACATCTCACTTCACAATGTAACATCTAGGGGTGATCCCAAAAATAGGAGTGAAAGGAATTCAAAATTGTAAATTGTAAAGGAAACATATTCATAATACCCAATTTGTGCAGAAGTGAAGCTAACACTATGCATACATATGTCATAGTATCTTGTTTTCTACTAGAATTGTAATGTTTGGAGGCCCTGACTTTCACTGGAATCTCTGCTGTAATATATGAGTCAAGCTCCAAACAATTAGGAGTAACAGTATGCAGAGAGTATGTTTTATATTTCTCTTTGTTCAGGTGTGGTTTTTACAACATTATTCTCCACTCCATTATGCAACATCCAGGTGAAGTAAGCATTTACTCAGCTGTAGCAGCGATTTATACACCTGTGTATTTATATGTACATGTGGGTGGTTAGAAACTTATTGTATTGTCTTCCAGCAAAATAATGCATATTGACCAAAGCTTCTGAGATTTGGTTAGATTGAAAATCAATAGACAATATATATATATATATATATATATATATATATATATATATATATATATATATATATATATATATATATATATATATTGCATGGTTTAAGACAAAAGATATTTTAAAGTTTTAAAGGGATGTTCCTCGTTTCTTTTTCTTTTATAATGTATAATGTGTCATTCTTGTTACTTGTTTTGGATTTATTTGGGTGCAAAATATGTAAATAACAGAACCTTTTATTTTGCTGTACAAGGAAATAAGTTACTGGGGTATTAGTAAAAGCTGAGGCTGTGGATTTCCCTGTTATGCATGTCATGTATACTGGATTTTCCCCTGCTATGTATAGAAATTAAACTGGGCAAATGTTAAGTTTAATAATGTTTTGAGCTCTTAATTCCCTGCCTGCTTGACAAAATGACTTACTGATACCCCTGAGATATAAGTTTGTTGTACTTATATATGCCAGCTACCATGTTCATTTTTGCTTTGACTTTTAGAGTAAATGATTAATAATTATAATTTTTATCTTGTTTCATTTTGAAGATCAAAATGTCATCCATGGAAATGCAAGATCATTCACCAGAGAGAACCTCTGATTCCACTTCTATGAATGGAGACCATTCACCAAATCCAGAGAATGTAAGGGAAAGTGTGAACTCAGACAAGAATAGTCAACCAGGGATAGATAACTCTGCCTTCAACTTTGAAGAATCACATTTATCTCCCCCTCCATTGACATTTGTAGATTTTATGCCACTGTGTCTTGAGCCAGCAGTCTCAAATGAAGAAGCGCCAAAATTTGCAGAGTTTAGGTAATATGTCGACTTTTGTAGTATAAAGAACATCTCTTTCCAGTTTTCTTTTTTTTTTTCGAACTAAGAAATAAAAAGTGCAGATAATAATAATAATAATTAACACGTTGTATAGCGCCTAATCTTTGGAAACTCTGTTGTTGTTTTTGTAGGGTTTAGTGCCATTTTTCAGCACATGATAGGCTACACATAATGGCCAGTAATAATGGTGGAGGAAGAACCCGGGGAAAAGCCCCGGAAAGAACCACCAAACCACAAGAAGCTACTGGCTTAGAAGCTCTATTCGCTTTACAGCATATCTTTTGACATGATAATGATATGACTACAAAAACAAAACCAAAATAACTAACACCATGAAATTAGAAAACATTAACACTGCTGAAAACATTTTAGGTTGGAAATATTATTAAGTCCTTAAGTTTGTTCTTGCACTTGAAAAAGGTGAGTTTTAAGAGCACTCTTGCAAGGGATCACTGTGTCTAATTTCAATTGGCAATTCGTTCCATGTCACTGGGCCCTGGTATGCAAAAAGAACATTTTCCATATGATTTAATTTTCATAGCGGGAATAATGAGTATACGATTGTCAGAAGAGGATTGTAATTATCTTGCTGGTGTGTACACATTGAGTGAGGCCAGATAGTTATGTTGGACTTGAGTCTGGCAGTTAAATGTAGCACAGAGAACGAAAATTGTGTTTGATTCTGGATCGAATGGATAGCCAGTGTTGGGTACAGAGCAGCGGGAAGGTGTGCTCTGATCATGGTACTCAACGGATGATCTGAGCAGCTGTGTTTTGAACTTTTTGAAGTCTCTGGAGTAGATATTGAGACAAACCAGAAAGAATTGATTTATAATAGTCCAATCTTGAAAGTACTAATGAACACACAAGTGTTTTAGAGGCATCAACTGAAAGATATTTGCAAATGAAGCTGATGCGTATCAGCTCAAGATAAGCAGCCTTGCATATGTTCATGACATATTGGTGCATTGTGAGAGTACTGTCCAGATCTCAGTAACACCTAGGTTTCGTACTGACTGTATGAATTTAATGTTGGTGTTGCTGATATTTATTGTTTGAGGTAAAGGATGTGAATGAGAAATTCTTTGTGTTGTGATCTTAATGGCCTTAGTTTTATCATCATTCATCTGCAGCTTGTTACAAGTCATCCATTATTTCACATCAGAAATGCACCCCTCTACCCTTTGGATGGTAGCATCAACTTCAGTTGGGTGGATATATTTGTATATTTGGGTATCATCAGCATACACTTGGTGAGACACTGGATGATGATCTATAACACTTGAGAATGGTTGAGTGTCTAGAATGAAGAGAATAAGTCCAAGAACAGACCCATGTGGAACACCACAACATAGATCAACTGGGCTGGAGTGTATTCCATTTGCAGACACAATTTGTGTCCTGTTGACTAAGTAGGACTTGAACCACAGAATGATGCAGAGGTTTGCATGAAGAAGATTTTGTCAACGGCATAGCAACTTCCTCAATAAATCTTCTTTTTCACCTAACATTTAAATCAGTTCAGATTTGTTTAAACTATTAAAAAAGAATACAGTATGCCCGGATTATAACATTGTTCATTGGAGCCACAGAGAATTCAACCTGATAGCGAGACCATGTTAAAATGAAAGACATTATGCATTTAATTTTACTATCATGTAATGAAATGTGATTCTGGATCATATTTGGCCGATGAAAAGAGCCATGTCAAACTGAATGGCATGTTGTACATTTTTTTAAAAATCTTATCTAATAACTGGATAACCCCATTGCTGATAAATCAGCCCTTCACCTGTGATGATATTGATGTTGGGGTTCCTAACCTAACATCAATACCATCATGGGTATTGGGCTCATTTATCGGCCTAAATGACCCTTTGTATAAAAAAAAAAAGAAATAAAAACCTGCTGATTTTTTTCGGGCTTAGTAGTGAAAATGATGAATAAATCAGACAAATCTGTCAATAATGATCACACATGGGAAAAGAAAAAAATGGCATTTGTACACAGGTGACCTCTGTTATTGTTTATATTATTATTGCTATTATTATTGTTATTATTACTATTATTATTATTTTTATTATTATTATTATTTTTACTATTATTATTATTATTATTATTATTATTATTATTATTATTGTTTTGTATACACTAATTAACAAAATAATAAAATGAATATTTATGTTGTCTTCGCGCATATTTATGTTCCACCCAAAATTAATTATCCTGCTCCCAACAATCCTTCCTATAAATTAAATCATCTTGGGTTCACAGTAGTTACTTATCTTTGTTTTACATACCAAGAAAAGACACTCACCTTACTACTCATTGACAGCTTACATATAACTGTAAGAAAGAAGACTAGTTGGCCAACTTGTATAAATTATACTTGGAAACAATTGTCACACTTAAAAAATAATATATGGATGGGATAGTTTCATAATCAGCTAATATATAAAGACTGTTTGCTTATGTGTGTAGTCTTTAATGAATAGAAAATCAAAAGAATTTATATGTTACTATTCTTTATGACTCGTGGACTGAAATTTCTGACTTTACAGATATGTTTTAAATATTGTTTGACCCATCATCCCTATAAAAGGGATGTAACTCCTATCTCTTCTCAGAGGTGATCTTTTGTTCTCAAAATATGCCGTAATATCTTGCTTACATTTATTACTCCCCTTGATATGAGTTCACTCGGCTATCAATTTTGCTGTGAATGCACAATTATTTTTTTCCACTATCCAACAAATAAATTAAGGTGACCCATTGTTTAGTGAGTATTTGAATTTGTATTTTGAAGTAATCAGAATGACTTCTCAGAGTGGGCATTTTTTTTTCTTTATGATCTCAAAGACAAGACATAAATATGTCTGGTCAGCCAAACAGTGTTGGACCTAAAATCAAGTGAACTAATGTATTTCCCAATTGCACAAATTTGGTGAACACAAAAGTTTAAGTGAGTCAAGTAATAGTTTGCATTAAGGGAAATAGTTAAAAAGCAGCAATAAAAAATATGCGGACATGGGACTAAAATTGTGAGAAAACCACTTTTGTAAGCAAAAGATGCATCACTGCCGAAGCCATCAGTTTCTTATAGGATAACCTTGTACAAGTGTTACAAGGGGTCTTACCATGTATCACTTAAAGTCGTCTCAACTTGAAATTTTGAAGAACTTTTTCATTGGTGGATGTCCATATCTGCGAATGTGATGGCTAAAAAACAATGACTTATGGGTGCCAAAACTTTCATAATGTCCTTCCCAATGAGTATGGGCTAATTATTAATCACGATTTATGGATGAAAACACAACATAATGTTGAAAATATAATTTTTGCAGCACTGTGATGGTTCAAGCAAACCAATGGCTGAAAGACAACCCAACATTTGCTGCTATGAAGTGTGAGACCTTCACCAAGAGGCTAGAAAACAACAACACTGTTGATATTGACCGCATGACTTATCTCCAATCCACTTACGGCTGTAATAAGTTTGTGAGAGGACTCAGGTTAGTTATTCATACAAAGCAATTGTATATTATATTATATGGTCTGCCATCATGGAATCTTTTTGAATTGTTTCATATGTAGCATATTTTCAAAATAAAAGGGTTCTCTCAGACCCCATAAAGAAAAGTCGTCTATCTCAGAAGTGGGTAAAATTCAGCTTATAACTTCCCAGTTTGTTTACTAGAGCTGTACAGTAAGACTTGGTTTATGCAAAAACTGTGATCCTGCCAAAAAACCTATGTGACTCAGATCCATCCATCAAAGGGGAGCTCAGTTATTATCCGAGTCAAACATATAAAAAGCTGGTGGTTCCTGCTTGGGAACCTATCATTTGCATTTGCATAAATGTCACATGTCTTGGGGTGTATTTTTCTGCTTCTATGTTAATGTTAATTCATGTAAATGCAAAGCACGGATAAGGTAAATGTGTAAATTTTGAAATTATTTTATTACATGATATGAAGAATCATGATGAAGCTCACAGTGCTTAAAATCCTAAGAACAACTCTAAAACCTACCAGTGAAAGTGCTAATAATTCCATTAACAATTCCCAACCCCACAGCTGTAAGACAAAGTGCTGAAAAATTCCATTTTAACAACTCCCAGTCCACTACTGAAAGAATGAAAAACAACATTGCCAACTCCCATCCCCACTAACGAAAGTGCTTAAATTTTATTTAACAGTTGTCATCCCACTACTTATTTGATCAAAATCCTGTTAACTTCCAACCCTAATACTGAAAGTGTTAAAGATCCCGGTAAGAACTCCTAGCCCACCAGTAAAACTGCTAAAAATACCAGTAATAATTCTCAACCCTCCATGGATGTACACAAAATCCAGTTATATTCTAGTCTCAATACTGAAAGTACTAAAAATTCCATTAACAATTCCCAACCCACCAATGAAAGTGCTAAAAGTCCTATGAACAACTCCAAGCCTCACCCCAAAATGAGCATAAATTCCCATTTATATCACTGAAAATGCTAATAATTATATGAACAACTCTTGACTCACAACTAATGAAGTGTATACAATAAGTTTAATTATACTATATATGGTTAAATGTTATAGAGTTCCAGGAAGTATTTGATGTGCAGACTATAAGGCACAGCATGTTTTGTTTGTTTTGTTTTTGTAGGGTTTATGCCATTTTTCAGCACACGATAGGCTATACATGGCGGCCAGTATTAGTGGTGGAGGAAGAACCCAGAAAACCCCGGAAAGAACCACCACCCCATGAGAAGCTACTGGCAAGCTTTCTCATATACCCACATTGGCCGAATCTGAGACTCGAACGCACGCAGACAGAGGTGAGATGGCAGTGATCCGTAATGGACAGCGCTTTAGACCACTCAGCCACTCAGGGCCCCAGCATGCATTGTTATGGCACCCATCAACATATCTGTTTCTACTGTTGTCGAATGGCATCTCTCTTGTGGCCTGGGGCAGAAGGATGCCATGATGTAGTGCCAAGTGCTTATTGAACATATGTGTCTGGCTCATGCATGCCTGCTGGGGTATAGGCCCCTAAACAGAATGTGTGACTTGCCAGTGTCTACTGACAGTGGGGCATATTTTGGGGGCTGGGTGAATGTCTGTCAGTTTCAACCCTATGAAACAGAGGTATTTTTGACATGAAGTGCTTTAAGAAACCACTATACATTATAGTGGGGATTGTCATTTACATTTTATGAAAAATGCAGTTTATACAAAACAAATTTGGAGGATCATGTATTAAGTATTATTATTGTGTACCATTATCTGTTATTTTGTATACACTTTACAAAAGTTTAACTTCTTTAGTCTTTATATTTTATTTTGTTTTCATAATTTTTAAAAATTCGGAGGTCTTTATATTTCAAAACGTTTTGTGCAATTAATTTGTACATTTTTTTTTAACAATACTGCATTACACACTACAAACATATATACTTATTCCTTTTTATACCGTAACCTGAGATCTTCTTCATCTGCCTTTACCAGACCTTATATATATCTTGCATTAATGTTTGGACTAAGAAAAATGCCATTTGATTTTGTGTTTAAAAGATCAGAGGTCACAATCAATGACTTTAAAAAAAAAATGATTTCTGAACAATAACCATCATATTCTTTTATCAATCTTTATTGATGGACTTCACATGGTTTAAAGAAGGCTGTTTTTGTATGCAAAAGGTCAAATACCAAGGTTGTTGTGATGGAAAAAAGTAAATGATTTCTGCACAACAATATTATTTATACATATACATCACAGATCTGGATTTATCTTTGTTGTTGACTTTTCATGTGGAATATGGAAGAAGCCTGTTAAATTTTGGAATCAGAATGTCAAAGATTATTGCTCTTTGCTGAAAAATGGAATATTCCCTCTGCATACAACCTTCAGTTTTGAACCATGTACCCGCATCAAAATTGTGGATGGTTTGCATTTGACAGAGAAAAATGAATTTGTATTTAGGTTAAAAAAAAGTCATTGGTCAGAGTCATGTTCCATGTTTGTTTGCATTTCTTCAGTTCAAAACCATGTGGCAGTTTCAGTGGCCTAGTGGTTAGAAGATCCATCCTGAATGCATGAATTCATAGATTCGAACCCTGGCCAAGTCATATCAAAGACTTATAATGATACCAACAGCTGCCTCAGTAGGCCCTAAGCATTAAGAGGTTAGTGTTAGGACTGGTCGGCCTGGTGTCAGGATAATGTGACAGGGTGGGAAATCATACTATATGTATGTGGCATGATGCCCCAGTGCTAGACATCACTATAAACTGCCTCACTACAGACATTGTGAAAATATATTACTGGAAAACGTTTAAAGCAACATTTATTTAAAAAAATCCAAATCCAAATACCAAAACCATATACCTTGACCAAAGTTTGTGGTGGACTGCACTTAATGTATGAAAGAGTCAGATTGATGGTTGGTCAAAGGTCAAGGTCATCCAAATGTTTTGCACAATAGCATTTGTTCTAGATGAAGTTCATTGACTAAACTTTATGAATGTCTTGTACTGAGAATAATATAAATTTTGAGGTCACAGTCATTGTAAGTCTAGTAAGTAGGTTTAGTTATATCACACATACATTGACAAACGGCCATATTCACTGAGACGGACAATGCTGTACAATGAGGTCCATTAAACAAGGGGATAATGAATAATGTGACATTCAAGGTAGTTTCCCCAGTAATGTCTTGTCCATTGTAAATGAGCTTCACATTCTTCATACAGTATGCATAATTTGACAAACAAATCTCATCATCTGGCAACAACCTTTCTTTAAGACTTCAGACCTGGGTATATTATCTGGGGAAGGCTTTTTATGTGTATAACCAGTTTAGAATTTAGGATTTGTCCTCGTACAACAAGGCTATGGCTGTACACTGGGGTTACACAAAACTTAAAATAGATCTCATATATTTGGTGTGACTTTCTTGCGGGTGAAACTCCATTTTTCAGCAACCAACAGGCCATACGTAGTGGCCAGTATAACTTGTGGAAGAAGACCATACTAGCAAAACTTATTTGAGCCTGAGATTGAAACCCATGCAGTCAGAGGTAAGATGGCAGTGATCAGTAAAGATGAGCACATTAGACCTCGCTGCAACCTGGGGCTTCTCATATAACAGAAAGTTGGTACATGTATTTGCAATCATTGGCCAAAGTGTCAGTATGTGTTGGACAACCACACTATACCTGTATAGGGCTTAAATGAATATAGAATTCAGATATGGCACCAGCCTTATCTCTTGGTTTATTCTTACCCCAAGGGACTCTGTCCCTGGGCCACAACTTGGAAACTATTTTAATCTCCATAATTATTATAGCTGTCTTCATCAGAATTGTAATTATATTTGCATAGGGTAATTGTGAACAGAGCTTTATATTGCTTGCATTCATTTCAGATTGTGGCTGATGCCCAAACCTGACCCTAGAATGCATGTCCAGGAGTTGGCATACATCACTGCACTGCCGAACGCATCTGATGCTGTTGCAAACAGTGGTGCCTCTGACCTGCATGCTATGTTCATGCCAGCAAAGTTTCAACAGAATAGTGCCTCAATGCCAAATTTCTGTGGATATTCTGACACGATGGCCAAGCTTGGAAAGTTCTTGAAAAAGAAACCTCTGCCAGGTTCGTTATTATGATTCAAGTTACCTCTGTTGCAAATTGATATAGAGCAGGATCTAATAAATTATTTCCTGTCCATATACCCTGTCCATTTACTGTCTGTCCATTACACTTTTATGTAAGCAAGGTAGCTAGAAAAGTAATCAAGCCAAATGATACGTTGATTGGGTAACAAGATCTGACTAGATTAGTGTGACTGACCTGATTGGGTGACAAGATCTGACTAGATTAGTGTGACTGACCTGATTGGGTAACAAGATCTGACTAGATTAGTGTGACTGACCTGATTGGGTAACAAGATCTGACTAGATTAGTGTGACTGACCTGATTGGGTAACAAGATCTGACTAGATTAGTGTGACTGACCTGATTGGGTAACAAGATCTGACTAGATTAGTGTGACTGACCTGATTGGGTAACAAGATCTGACTAGATTGGTGTGACTGACCTGATTGGGTAACAAGATCTGACTAGATTAGTGTGACTGACCTGATTGGGTAACAAGATCTGACTAGATTAGTGTGACTGACCTGATTGGGTAACAAGATCTGACTAGATTGGTGTGACTGACCTGATTGGGTAACAAGATCTGACTAGATTAGTGTGACTGACCTGATTGGTAAATTATGTTTACACTAGTCGCGCTGTTGTTTTTGGTCCTGTAGTGCGTGTCGCAACTATAGTCGCGCTCGAGGTGAGCAACACTGATCGCATTCTATAACTTCATCTTGCCATAAATGCCTGTAGAACTATATTTGATTGGTTTAAAAAGGCCCGAAACAAGCATTCTGCAGTACTTTACTATATTATTAACGATGTAATTTTACAAATGCTCGCTTCTAAACACATGGTATGTGTGCAAAGCTAAAATGGCCGACACTGAATACGAAGGTGATTTCTTGCAACAAATATTCGCTTCTGATAGTGATGCTAATAGTGATTTTGAATAATTTGAGAAAAATGACATTATTGGAGCAAGCAAGCGAGGTATTGATGGAAATACACATGAATGATTTTGAGCCAGTAATTTACGTGGAACTGGAGTCGGATGTACATGCTCGCTTGACGTGAAAAGATGGCGTGCCTGTCAACCCCCATTCACTGGTAATTCAAAATTAAATGTCGAGATGGTGAATAATGAACCTACGGACTATTGAAGACTTTTTCTTAGATGACGAGCTATTGCATCTGATAGTAGATCAAACAAATCGTAATGCAGATCAGAGAGTTCATGGGGCAGACTTGAACGAAAAAAGTCGCATGAAGAAATGGCGGCCTGTCTTATCTGAGCATCTAAAACGTTTTCGCATCGATTAAAACAATGGGTTTGGTACATATGTCTGTTCTCGATTCCTAATGGGCTATTGATGATGTGATATCAACCGCATACTTCAGCAAAAAAAATAAGTATGGGATAGATTTCAAGCTTTTCCAAGCAATTTACACCTGTCAGACAATGAGAACAATTAAGGTGACTCTTCACACAAAATCAGCCCAATGATTGAATAAAAATAAAGCTGTTGCTGAGGTTTAATCACCAGATATGGACCTCGGTTTGATGATATTATAATAAATAACAGGTGATAGTTTTTCATGAACATTAATTGCTGACTGGAGGGTTTAAACATACCTCTGACATTCATGGAGTGGATTTTTGCAAAACTGTCACACTGCCTTTTCCTGTGATTTTCACAATTTATATATAACATTGTGACAGACATAACATGTGCATGGTTGGACTACTAAAGAATATAACATTTCATAGATATATTTGAACTTTTCCATCAAAAACAAACAAAAATACTGATGAAATACAATTGTAACTTGTCATTTTACCTGTATTTACACCTGTACCTGCAAATATGTTAAACCTATACATGTGTCTTGATGCTAATCTTAAAGTATAGATAAGCACCATCATTTTTTATATAGGGTTTGTCTATCAGTAGTGTATATTTAATGAAATACATGCAATTTAAAGACTGTGCAGTTTTCTTCTTTTCTCCCCTGAAACAATTCAGCACTGAGGGACCTTTTACTGCAAAACATTGCGGCACTTTAAGGGTTAATTAATAATTAATAAATTAAATAATTCAGCAGTAAATTAGTATGAAACAGGATTCCCATGCTACTGGAAAAATCAGGCAAAAGTCAAGAGAAATTATAATTTATTTCCCAATCGTGAAAAGTCCTTGAATTTTGCAAATATTGCCAAAAGTCGGGAAAACCCCAGGAATGTTCCTCCACAACTTGATGATCGAAACAATTATGTAATTGAGTCATAGTTGAACTGTTTGTGAGTTAAATTTATCAAGTTCTAACCGGATTATTAGAAGTTAGCTGTATGGATCATTTGGGATTGGAATATTCTGAGGAAATCAGGATTAGAAAAATTTTGAATCTCTGAGCAGAACTTTTGTGCATAACTGTTACATAGTGACATGTAGCCTGAAGCAATTGGTTTGAGATCTTAAATAGAATGCAGGAGAAATGGAAAATCGTTGTCCCTTTTATTATATATTAAGAAATGATAGGAGCCCATGTATGTTTTCCAATTTCATGGTTTTTATTCTTTGTTTCTCTGTAGTCATACCATTTATAGATGTTGTAAAAGTTGATTTTACAGAAAATTCTGTCCTTGTTTATACAACAATATATTAAGTTCTAAATACATTCATTTAGGCAAACATATATTGAAACAAATACTTATATACTTATCTTGAGGTTGGTGTGCATGATTAATAACAATAAATGGTATAAAAGTTTTTGAAAATTTATTTAATTTTCTGCTTTCTTATTTTTGTTTTTGCCTAATTTAGATTTGAGTATAATTTTATCGAACGATAACAAGAACTTAGCAATCTTGAGTTGCTGTAACACTACCTCTCCCTTTTGACTTGATTTTTTGTTTAGGCATTATTGCATTGGACATTCTATATCAGTGCATTGGTAATTGTGTTTTTACTTTGCTTTGAAATTGCAAATACCTAACTCATTAAAATGTAATCTCAGTATGACAATGCAATGAACAATATAGTTTGATTAAACACTGAATTAAGTACATCCCTTGGAGTCAAATCATGGGCACCATTGCACTAAACTTAAATTGTATCTCTAAAATACAATAATGGAGTTTCAGTAAAAATACTTTGAAACTTATGCTAAAACCGTAAAAGCTGAGTTGTAGTTTGCTTTCATGTAAGCGACCTTACACCATATCTAGCTCTTTCGATTTTTGCAGAGAACTCATGAGTATTACATTGTCTTTGATTTTCATTTATTCTAAACAAGAAAAGTTCTACATGTTCTGTTGTATTACCCGTGATATATTGTTGTGATGAAATAATTACTTTACAGGAAAGAATTCGCTTCTTCACTAAATATAATGTTAAGTTTAAAGATTGTTCACATAAATTTGGGATTTTTTTTATCCCTCTGCAGCAACACAAAAATAAAAAAATGAACCACAAAAAAAACCCACAACAAAATCATCCACAATTAATTTAAATCCCAAGAATGATCACTACGAATGCAGGAACTCCATACACTATAGCACCATTCCCTTAGCAGCAGAGAGGGTGAACCTCACAACTTTCCGAGCGTCGATTCGATGATCTAAGGCTTCCACCAAATAGTAAAAAAATGGCGTCTATTCGATAAAATAAGATTTCCTTATATACGCCATTGTCGTTGTCATTCACCCTCTCTGCTGCTGGAATTTTCAGTTTTGGGTTAATAATTCTTTTACGAGTTCAACCAAATATTTGATCGAGTCCGATACGATATCGTGTCCGAGGATCATGTAAATTTATTGTTATAAATCCGTGCGGAGTCGACTGAGCGTTACTAAAGAAATTTTTAAATTGATTGAAGTCCATATCAGAGCACCATGTCTGCCAAATATTTCGAAGCGTATGAATATCAATGCCGTTAAATACACACAGTAAGTTACAGTTGTCTCTAATCACTTTTGGAATCTGAGTGTATCGTTGAGTGACATATATCACGTCAGTGTTTTTATGCCTGCCTCTGGAAAATATTCTAGCTGGGTTTTTTTGATTGTCTAACATCACATTGTCGTATACGACTAAATTGTTAATGCTCCCATCAAGGTCATCCACGGATGGCGCCTCGTCAATATCAGTTATAAAATCAATGGTATTCTCACCTTTAATTTCTGATGCATTCTCGTTAAAATCCTTTAACACTTCATAGCATCGTTGATCATCTACGCTAGGAGCAATTAAATACAACTTATCCCACTTCATCCATCTCATTATTAAATTGAGCAACAATTGAGTCTTGCCGGATCCAGATGGCCCGATTATAATTGCACGGATAGAGTTTGGTAGCGCTGCATGATGCTTAACTGGTTCTCTTATTTTAGTCGCTGAAAAATCAATTATATTCATATCTCTATACATAAATTATGGATCTATATTGTGTGAAGTGTAAAACGCGTACTAGCACAAATGATGTGACGACGGTTACAACTAAAAATAACAGATCAGCACTAACTGATAGATGTGCAACATGTGGTATAAAAAAGTTTAGATTTATTTCTACAAAATCAAAGATTTTACAATCCGGAGATGTTTTAAAAAAAAACGAGGAGGTGATATCGCAGCCAAATTGGCAAAGCTCCCTGGAACCCTATGGGCAAAGTACCCCGGAGAAAAGCACCTTCCAGGATATAGCTACTGTGGTCCCGGAACACGATTAGATATCAGACTTGATGATCAAAATCAACCTCGATCCGGCGAGTATCCGATAAACGCTATTGATAAGGCGTGTCATGCTCATGATGTTGCATATAAAAGCAGCAATCTGCAAAACAGGCATCTTGCGGATGTGAAATTAATTCATGCGTTAAATGCTATTCCTGATAAATCTTTTAAAGAAAAGTTGGCTTCGTGGTTGGTAAAATCAGCTATGAAAGGCAAATTGATGATGGGTGCTGGTAATTGAAAATGCTAGCATTTTAATATGGAATCGATTTATTATTCCCCAAGAGGATACTGGAGGGGTAAATCAGCAGTCCATAAACTCGCTAGCGCTGCAAAAGTGAAAAAAACTACAGCGGAGGATTGGTTATCCAAACAGGCACTATGGCAAATTTATCTACCACCGCCTAAACAAATTCAATTCTCGCATTTTGATGTGACTGCTCCTAATGAAGTTCATCAGGCTGATATATTATTTTTACCACATGATCGTGGTTACAAATATGCGTTAACCGTAGTTGATATTGCAAGTCGATACAAGGAAGCAGAACCGTTAAAAACAAAATCAGCCACTGAAGTTGCTTCTGCATTTGAAAGGATTTATCGACGAGGTCCTCTGCACTGGCCAAATCTATTGCAGGTTGATCCTGGAAAGGAATTTCAGGGTGCGGTTCTATCTACAATGAAAAATCATAATGTCACCATACGACGAGGGCATACTGCGCTACATCGCGATCAGGCCATTGTCGAACGATTTAATCGGACGATTGCTGAGCGGTTATTTGGATATCAATACGCAAAAGAATTCATTCAAGAAAAGCGATCCCGTGAATGGGTCAAAAGGTTACCAGCTGTGATTACCGCACTGAATAATGAGATCACTAGAACAATCAACATGAAACCTAGGAACGCTATTAAAAAGAAGTCTATACCCGTACAACCACAAAAAGATTTTTCTAGAAACGCTAGCGTTTCCGAACCAATTCTTGGTAGTAATGTCATTGTGAGGTACTTATACGAACCAGGAGAGCTTGAAGGTGGCAGAAAAAGGGCTACCAATCCTATTTGGAGCGTCACTGCACACAAGATATCTAGTATAACACGATCAACTGGTAGACCTCCAGTCTATAAACTGGATTCAACTGCCCCTCAGCGGGGTTTTACTCGACAACAACTACAGGTAATTCCCGAGGATACTCAATTGCCACCGCATGGTCTTAACTAGCACCGTTGCGTCTATTGCACTCAAGACAAGTCAACATCACATTATTTCTGACATGACCGAGACTGTTATTTTTTCTGTCTACGGTGAATTGGCGAGGATCTTTATCCGAATACTGCCAACGCATTATACAATTGCAACTCGCGCAGTGATTATTCTGTTGTTGTTTCAGCGTAATTATTAATTCAGCATCAATATCAAATTCTCGTTGTTTTTTTTTGTCCTGTTGTTTGTAACCGGAGAGTTTTTTATTAATGATGCTAACATCAATATCATTTATTGTGGTGTCATTATCATCGCCTGACTCTGTCAGGACAACTCTTCGAAGCTGATTTATTCTTCGTACTCTGGATACTGCGAGATAGACTAAATTCGACCATTCGATGCGATTATCTACCATCCAAACAATTGTATCCGATATAGTTAATCCCTGTGAAGAATGTATCGTCGCTGCGTATCCTAGCGTCCATGGGGATTTATTAGCACGCAATGCATTTTCGACGACGCTGATATCAACCAGCACAATATCATTTAACACGAGAATCTGCTTTTCACTCTTCCCTGGAATATCAACTTCAATATTCTGCTTTCGTGTATCCGAAGGCCTATAACACAACGGTACTGGAAGTGTTGCAAATTTTTCTTTATGCGTTTCAAATAACTTCATCTGAAGTGTGTCTCTGACTATTTTTCTACTTGCTACTATCAAATCATTTGGTCTCCACGTTTCCCAGAAATCATTCATGGGAGTTTCTGAAATTATTTCACGCGCTATTTCGCATTGGATTTTATCCGGTTGTAATCTAATCAGTGCTTTGAACTCGCGTAATTGTTCATCAAGTGATCTATGGTCGGTATTAATTTCTTCATAATAGTCTACAGAACCCTTTAGCCATTCATGTGGAGATCCACCGACAAATGGTGGTGGTTGGCCGTGATCACCGCACATGACGACTTTTGTGCTTTTGTTTAACAACCACTCGAGAAATGTTTGTAATACTCTCAACGATACCGTGCATATTTCATCCCAAATTATGATTTCAGGAATGAATTTATCACCCATTCGATCAGGGGTCCATTCATCGCCTTTCCATCGAAAGAAACTATGATAAGTACAGGCATTTACCCCTCGCTGTATCATCTCTCTGGCGAGTCTGTGAGTCGGTGTTAACACAATCATGTTTGTGAAATCCGTAGGATTTTTCCGACGATATAATTCAATTGCACGAGTTGTCTTTCCTGACCCACCACAACCGTTTAAATAAACTGTCTTGTATCTACATATTGGATCAGATACCGGTGGTGCATTAGAAAATTCTGATTGAATCTCATCACATTTTAAGTACTTTTCATCCATGGTAACATCTGCCGATTCACAATACTCATGTAGCGTCTCCTTTTTAAATCTCCAACATCCCCACGCTTCCTCCTGGGATGTGAATTTAGCTACATCTGATTTGTATTTATTGTGTATATACATCGAATCAGTAGCTACTCTAACCGCGGTATTAGGAAATCTATTTATCATCGAAAATAAATTGATAGAAGCATAAGCTAGCATAGAACTTCTCAAATGTGTGTACTGGGAATTATATCCATCACAGTAGGTAACAACCGTACCCAATTTCTCACCATTGGATAGAAAAGCATCCTTACGGGATACAAGTTTTCCCTGTTTCGTTAAATCCGTTACAAGAAAATCGTATTCAGCGACGTCTATGATCAACCGCGAGGAAAATTTTGCATTGTCGTATCTTCCACCCTGGGTAAATTTACCGATTATTCTTCGTCCAAAATCCTTTGCTTGTTCTTTTTTAATTTCAAATAACTTCTTAGACCAATTTATGATTTCTTCTTCATTGAAATCAGGGAATTGTTTTCGCAATTCGCTAATTATACGATCTAGATCGGGTTGTGGTAGCCAAACTTCTTTCTGAGCTCGATAGCATATAATAGCTTCGGAAACAATCAACGATATCAGCATGCCACAATCAATCATACATCGTAGTAACACTATTGGCATCCAGGCCTTTTCAGATAGGTGTCTACCGAGCCAAACATAACTACACGGATGTAACCCTGTAGCGAGTTCAAATGATATCACACGAGCGAATCCGGTTAAATCAAAATCAGGTAATGGTCCATTAATCGCAACACGAGTCATTTCATGCGTGGGGTGTCCAAATCGTTTAAAATAGTTACTACATTCTCCATACCCGAGAAAACTTCCAGGATAACACGCGGATATATCAATTGAAATCATACCGTCACGATGGTATTTTGTATTCCACAGTCCTCCATGACCAAATTCGATGCAACTCAATTTAACGTCCTCGAGAAAATCACTTCGTGTTGGACGCCAGGAGTTTTTTTCTCTTGCGAAGTGAGCTACCACTGAAGAAATAGTAAAACTATCCGTGAGTAGTTTTTCATGGAAACTCTCTGGTGAAAAATCATTAGCGATTTTTCTCATTCTGTTATCTAATTCTTCAACGCGATATAATTCACCATTTGGTCTTACAAATTGATCGAATCCTGATTCGGAACCAGCACTGCTAAGTAACCACACTGACACAGGGTCCTCTTTACACAACGCATGAATAGCATCAAATAATTTCTCTTCATAGAAAACATCCCCGGAAAATTCCGGGGGGATATATCTCACGATTCGTTCTCGTGGAAATATTGTTACCGCAGGTGTCCACGCGTGTTCGTTATGATCAATAATTTGTATTGGCGCTCCTTGTAATCTATATTTCGGTTCGTGTAATACTTCCCCGGTTATTGTCGTTACTGATATTGGGAATTTTAATAATGTCTCTAATTTAGCTATATCAGAAATCTTTGCACCGTGCTGTTTCACTGTCAGTTCCCATTCTGTTATTTTCCTACGTCGCAGATCAGTTAGTTTATTTCCTCGGGATGCATTTGTGAAGTGTTCCATTACCCGTGTTGCTACACAATTGAGCCTTAACGAAGTCAATGGTGAATATTTCATAGGAGCTAGTTTTGCAATATCGGGTTTATCATTTAACGGATATATCCCATAAACGATTGCTGTTACGGGATAAGATCTCTCGTAGTATGGTTTGTCAATTCCAGTTAGAATTCCTGGTTTGGAATCTCTACTTACAATGACAGTTTTTTTATCCTTGAGGATTGGTTCAAATTTATCCCTGATAATCCATTTGCCTTCGACTTCGATAATGAATTTTATTCTGAAAAAATACTTTTGTTGGGAATTGCTTTGTTTGGGAATTGCTTTGCTTGAAATCTTTTGGATTTCCACCTTTGGATTTCCACCTTTGGATTTCTCATGGGAATTGCTTTGTTTGGGAATTGCTTTGCTTGAAATCTTTTGGATTTCCACCTTTGGATTTCCACCTTTGGATTTTACGCCAAGGTGTGAAATTATCTCAGCTGCTCTTTTATCGTTCATAGTAGCATCGATGATGGGTACATTGACATCCTCGTGTATAATTCGAAATGTCGACCAACAGTATGCTGCACCGTCTCGGTAGAATTCATTAAAACACTCCCTGATTTTACCGAGTATAGTTCTATCACCGATTAGACGTTTTGGTGTATCAGAGACTCTATCAAGATTGAATTTAGTATTTTTCCAGGGCTTAATTTTCGATAATCTTTGGAACTCCCTAGCAAGATTGAATTTAGTATTTTTCCAGGGCTTAATTTTCGATAATCTTTGGAACTCCCTAGCAAGATTGAATTTAGTATTTTTCCAGGGCTTAATTTTCGATAATCTTTGGAACTCCTCCATGTTATAATTAAAACAAGTATTTAAATAGAAAAATATAGTATAATGAATCACTGCAAGTGGCTTATGATTGGATCAACAACCCCGTGTAACAAATCATGCAGAAGCGAATTCTGTGGGTATCATATGCAAAGTGTGAGAAACGGTTCAAAAGGTCCTCTCCCATGCCTCCAATGTGGGGTTGGGGTAAGGGGAAAATCGCAGTTGTGTCTTGCTTGTGGGGGTAAACGATACAGGGAACTAAAACGCTATTATGACAAACGAATCAATGACTCCGTCCTTGATAAAATCAAGGACAAAATCATCAAAACCCCGCAAGATTATATCAAGAGGTTTATAATAAATTAGACAAATAGTATTATTATACAAATGAGCCAAGATTTCAGACCTCATCCAGTGCTTGTTAATTACGAAGCCTCCAGTGATGGTGTTGTCAGGCACCGCAGACTAAAAAAAACGGTTGGATATCTGAATAATATGGGTTATTTGTTGTTTAGTGCTAGAAATAAAACATATCTTTGTCACAGAATTATTTTTGAATGTCATAACGGATTAATCGAAGACGGATTTGTGATTGATCACATAAATGGCGTGAAGACTGATAATTGTCTTGAGAATCTTCAAGCCGTCTCACAAAGTCTGAATGCAAAATTAGGTGGAACAGGTAAATATGCAAAACGTCCTAGGGGAGTTAAATCGTTTGATTTAGAAACCAGCGAGGAGAGAATCTTTCATTCGATAAACGAAGCCAGTAGATACTTTGACATTTGCGTGCCTTCAATTCGATTTGTTGCACAAAATTTAATTAAAACATCTCTGTCTAAAAAAAATGGTCATAAAGTAAGATTCGTATACACCTGAAACGATTCAAGGGAGATAAATCCCCATGGACAAATCCAACCACTCAAAACACTCTACCTACTAAGTTCCCTTGTATTATGACGTCAAAGGAATTTGTCGCCTGCTATATTACCTGTACTTGACTAGGCGTGCCCACGTGACTGTAATGGAGATCGATAGAGAATAAAACTTTTTATTGTCGCTTGTGGGCTAAAACTGTATTATTTATTTAAGCTAACTCGTTCTTTTCAGTACAAATTTTTTTATTTATCTACATATCTCATGTGTGGGGGGGGGTGGACTAGCAGTAAAGCAGACAGCTAACTCGTTCTTTTCAGTACAAAAATTCTTTATAATCTAACGCATTACCTATGTTCGCTCAGCCGGAACGCGAGTGTTTTCTATTCATTGAAGTAGGTGGGCGTGGTTAAAATTCCTTGTATACAGCTCTTTGTGAATGTATTTTATCTAGAGGATTATAACAGAGTAAAATGTTTTATTTAACAACAGTATTATTTTGTTTAAAATATTTCTCATTGTTGCAGCATAAAATTGTCTATTTTAAAAATCTCTTATTGTTAAGTATATCAGAAGATATATATATTAAGAAATCTCTATTCTGTATGACTATCCCGTGGTGTAATGGTATCGTGTTTGTCTTGTAAACATAGATCTATCAACTACGTGTTCGGTCCCCATAGCAGATACATTATTTGATGGCGAAACGGAAGATGTTTTTTCTATTAATTGGGGGGGAGGGGCGATCCCCCTCAGCCAAACCAACATTGTAACTCATGCTATCGCATTCTCGGTAGCGTGGGTTGGTGTTTTTTTCCAACTCATGCAACCATGAATTCGATTTCATGGGTTGCCATGTTGGTTTGGTTTACCACGCCCACATCATTACATCACAAATTCCATCATCGTTTCATTGAATATATCCATCCTTAATTAAGTACATGTTGTGACGTCACCCCAAGCATATCTTCTGGGCGGTCTAAGATGGCGTTTGCCACCTTAGGCCTCCCGCCGGAGATGTATGTTTCGGGTCCCCTTGGGCTTACTTGGATGCGAAGGCAACCAAGGAGTTCCAAAGATGTGTTGTCGTAAACCTCTGGGTCTCTCTGACGTCATAGGGCGCCAGCGAGATTGCCAAATGAGTGTTTTTTGTTTTGTTTTTTTTTAATAATTAGAGATACAGTATACTATATTTATATAAAACTATAAATAATGGATATCAATGATGTAAATGCTATAATTGCTGAAATCTCAAATTTAAATAATAAAGGGGTATTATTATCTGAAAGTCTCGACTGTGACAGGATTACCTCGGAATATGAAGATATTGAATATCAGTCTAGTAAGGGTCGTTATGTTTTACCTAGGATGTACAGGCTCGTGAAAGGAATTCAAAAATCCATCAATGCTTGTTTGTACGGTAACGACATTAATGTATTCATAACGCTATTTAGCACCGTTGAAGCAATACGTCAAAAGCTCGGCCAAGAGTATCAAAAACGAGCTGAAATTAGTTCTAAGGTTCGTGATCTTAGAAAAATGTTAAACGAGGAAAAACCCGTATCTTAACCACGTGGGTGTTACTAAAAAAAAAAATAGGCTTTCGTAAATAATGTAAATAATTTATTTATTTTTTTTTAGCGTTTTTTGTAACACTTACATGGGATTTTCTCCTGAAAGAATACTCAGCAGTTTGGACCTGCCCATGCAGTTATGTGCATAATGGATGATCTGGTCGTAGTAGCAAGTAATCACCGCGACGCCTCCATTTTTACGTAGTTGTTCTTGTTGCCGCGTCGTTAACACAAATCGTTCATCACCGTTCTCAGATATTACAATTCTGAAACCCCCAGCGATGTTATTTCTGAAACATTCACGGATAGCGTCGTACAGTTTAACCCTGTTGAAGATGGATACGTTAGCTTGATGGTACATTATTTAACAACTAAGTTATTTAATTGTGATGGAAACCCAAAGGGTTTTACATTTGAAAATTTAGTTCACAAACAATATATGGTAGGTGAATCACTTACAACTAAATTAGCCCGAGAGCGGCTAGCAGCAATTAAAAAGTTTATACCGGTTCGAGACAGACTTCGCGAGAAACTTCAACAACGACAACAAGCGCAGACTGACTTTTCTGTGTCAAGTGAACAACTGTTTACTCCGATAACAAGTGCGACCAAAGATGTGAAAACAGCAACTGAACGAGCAATATACGGAGATATTCCTAAGGAAGGCAAGCGACGAGAAGTGCCTGTTCTTGGTGTGCTTGAAAAGATAGCAGCAGAGACCGGACAAACACGCGCAGGGATACAACAGTTATCCAGTGATATAAAAACTCAGCGCGAATATGAACGATTAGCTGATATTGATGATTCTGCGCCTGAAACTCAACCTGTTGATGTCGTCACCCCAAGAGGTGTTTCCTTTATAGACAAACTCACCGAAGGAGCTATAGCAGAAATCAAACGACCTCAATTAATAAAACCCGAACATTATAAGATTTTTGGTAATTTTGCCGCCCAAAGCTTTCATTCCAGAAAAAACTTTTTAAAAGACGAGTATAAGAACAGTAGAATAAGCCGAGATGAATGGGCTGATTGGTTGTATAAAACGAATAGGGGGGTTGGCCGTTTAAATAAAAGAGAATTGGGATATAAAGAATTTAGAAAGGGAATTGAAGAGTATGATGAAACTGGTACAACTGAGAAAACAAGCGGAAAAGGATATTCGATTGGAAATCTAAAGGATTTCAACGCTGGAGTCTTTGACTCTACCGTGACATGCCCTGGTAACATTCTCAGTGATATATCAAGGTTAGAGGTTCTCATCGGAGGGAAACGAGCCGGAAATAATTCACCGGAAGTAATTAATGAAGCAGCTGATATCTGTAGACGATTATTTGCCGGCGGTATCATGGACATTGATGTATATCGAGAACTTATTGCTGAATTAGTTGAAAATCACAACGATGACAACGTCATTGATGATGAAAATCCAATGGATGTAAGCGATTGATCATTAATTGAAAAACTACTAGTTTTATAACAAGATGATTATACACTACAATCATGATAAACCAGTAAGCGTCTACGTGGTGAACTCACGTTTGCCTGTTTATAGAGCATATTACGGAGATGGTTTCGGCAATACCATTGCGGGGTTATTTACAAGAATGGCTCCCAAGGTAGCGCCGTTAGCTAAACAATTATCAATGAAAGCCATTGATGCTATTCGTGATAAGGGAATCAATTTCGTTGGAAATCTTGCAGGAAAGGCATTTTCTGCCGCGAAAGATAAAATAGCATCATTGGTACGAAAGAAACCAGGAATGACTTCGTCAGTGGTGCTGCCATCAACTACAGTGATGCCTGCAAAAATCAGCAAAGCAATAAATAGTGCAGTGGAAGAAAAACTAGCGTAATTGACTTCGTCACCACCGGTAACAGATAGCGCTATCATGAACGCGATAGCAGGAAGTGGTTTGAAACAAAAAAGAAATTCGAAGAATTTTCAACGACGATGATTATTGCTTTGCAATTCACCAATTGAAAACGCTAGTAATGTTATAAATGTTTAAACGAACAGCTGATCCCGCGTTAGATATGGAAGCCCCAGTGCGCAAAGATGATTCCGTCCGCGATTATCAATACTATTCCTATCATGCAATACAACCCGACCTACGATCGCGAATTGAACTTCAAGTTCAAGATACCAGTAAATACTTTTTGCCATGTGAAGCATTTATTGAAGTAGAAGGAAAACTTGTAACAAATGTTGCAGCCGATACCCCATATGCAAATGATTCAAATATCCGAGTTGGTTTCGTCAACAATGGTATGATGGCGTTATTTGAAAGTGCAAGATATCTCATTGATGGAAAAGAAATTGAATCAATAGACCGTGAAGTTGATGTTGCAACAACAATAATCGGGCTAGCAAGATATTCCGATGATTATACAAGATCGGCTGGTCCATCTATGATGTTTGCAAAGGATACCTCTGATAACGCTGACCACCTTCAATACATTAAAGTGTTAACACCGCAAGACACTTCAGTTGATAATCAACGAGAAGCAACTAATCCAGAACGTCGAGCTAGACCCGGAGCTGCGTTTGATATTCTTGGAGGCGTTAATGGTAATTTCAATTTAGGATTTGCAACACGAAAATTAGCATTGCAAGAACAGCAGCGATATTTTTCATGTGCGATTCCACTCCATCATATATTTGGATTCTGCAGAAATGTAAGAAAAGTCATCTATGGAGCCAAACACACAATCGCGTTAGTGCGAAAAGGCAATGACAATGATGCAATTTGGCGTACTGGTGCCGATGAAGGTAAAGTTGTTTTGAGTAAAATAGTATTATGGATGCCAGTAATGACCCCATCAATTACCACAGAAGAGCGACTACTCTCATTTATGGAAACCGGTGGTAAATCATTGCTAAGTTGGCTAACAACAACGACTGATGCTAAAGAGGATAATGTTAATGGTACATTTACATGGCACCTGGCATCAAAACAAGGCGTTTCAGCTCCACGTCATATATTTATAGCGCTGCAGAATCGGAATCGATTAGGTTCCCAAGAACGCAGTCATATGATATTTGATCGGTTAGGGGTAAGTGAGGTTTCACTGAGAATAAACGGACAACAAGAACCATCTGAGGATATACAGCTTAATTACGGAAACAACCAAATAGCACGTGTGTATCATCGGATGCTGTCATATATGGGTCGTGATCAAAATGTTGATACCGGTTTGCAAATATCGCAACTCGATTTTAAGAACTTGTATCCAATTTATTACTTTTCACTGGAACATCTTGATTTAACAAGGCAATCCGTTGTTGACATACATTTTAGGGCTCGTATAGATCCTGGTGGTGTTGATTATAGAGCGGTTGCTGTTATTCTCAGCGACAAATCAATGTTGTTAGAAGGGGCTGGCGGACGAATGAGACTCGTTGATGCACCAGTGGAAAATCTATGATTGAAATCGTAAACGATTTTCACAATTAGATCAATTGAAAGCATAAATGTGTTTTACAATAAAATGCCATATAGTGTTGTTAGTGTCAAGCTGACTGATGGTCAGGTCAAGAAATTAAAATCAAAATCCGCTAAAGAATGTGGAACCACAATAACGTTAAAACCAGCGCAGATGTCCGGCGGTACACATAAAATATCATTAACGGATCGTCAAATAAAACATTTCAATGATGCAATGAAAAATAAGCGAGGAGTTCAAATAGAATTTTCAAAAGCCGCAGTCGCGAACATGATAAAATCAGGTGGTATATTTCCATTGTTAGCCGCAATACCAGCATTGATTGCAGCGGCTGCCCCAGCGGTGGCGAAAGCGGCAGCGTTGGGAGCCGTTGGTACCGCGGCAGGGATGGCGTTGAAAAAGGCAACTGGGAAAGGATATAAAAAAAAGGGAAAGGGGTTGTACCTACCAGGAACCCCGTATTCATGGTACAGCGGGAAATCCGTGAACGGATCGGGTCTAAGAAGAATACCAGGAACGGTTTATTAATTGAAAAATCGTCGATTTCCGAACCTATGGTTCCCATGTCCAATTTTGATTTAATTGATGCTACTAAAAAACTAGCGATAAAAAACTTCAGAGGGGTTTTTATGAGAGATCAGTTACCAAGAAAACCAAATAACGTTGAAACCGGTATTATCAATCTTGATAACAGCAGCGGATCGGGAACTCACTGGGTTGCATACGCGATTGATCCACGTGGGATTGTCTATTTCGATTCATATGGGTTAGCTCCACCAAGCGAGTTTATGCGGTATATAAATTCTTCGATGAAACTCAAAAAGTTTCCGATTTTTTATTCCACGCTGCCAACACAACAATTAAATGATCCACCGATATGCGGCCGTGAAGTATTAAATGTCCTCGCAGAGATTTCATTAAAATCCTTTGGATCTCCGTGGAAACCACCTCATGTTGTTGTAAACGAATACACGAGTGGGAAATTACAAGGATCAATAAATTGAAAACACAAGTTACGCTAACAATAATGATTGATATTTGGGGACAATCTCTGTCAATGTTGGAACCCACCGAGGAAACGTCTGCGGGTTCTATCGAGGATGTAAAAAAAATAATTGAAGATGAAATCGCTGAGATGTTAAATTTAATAGATGTTGACCCGAACGAATTAGTTGTATTTCAAGACAAACAGGGTAAATTGAAAAGCAGTAATATATCCGTGAATGACATTTTGATACGGCAGAGCGATGCCGCTGAAAACTCTATTGCGCTTTATTCCAACGGTGGACAACTTAAACCTGGTAATCTTATTTCTACGATCACCGACGCGATTGCTACCAACGAACGTGAGCTGAATGATCTTATACGAGGTTATAATAATTTTCGCAAAAATGTCGTACATAAATTCTTTGGAACCCCGCTTGTGGTTGGCATGACTCTAGCTGAAATTAAAGACTTGTTGAATTCATTCTTCGCTAACAAGGAAGCTGGAAGGATGATGACTGCTTCAGAAATCAAGGCAAATTATCTCGAGATTTCTAAACTAATAGAAGATCAAAAACCCACTAACGACGTAGTTGTTAAGTTTTTTGGAACCCCACTTGTGGCTGGCATGACTCTCGCTGAAATTAGCGAGTTTATCGGCAAGCACACTCACAATGCCTACATCGCTAATAGTTTCTTTGGTGTCCCAGCTACATCTACAATGACTCTCAAAGATATTAATATGTTTATGGTGAGACAAACAACACTTAATACCATCGTTGATAAATTTCTTGGGAGAACACCTGTGTCTGAAACCACATCGTTGACAGGCCCGACCCTCGCTGAAGTTAAAAGCGCTATTGACGAACAAAAACTCATCAACAAAATGGTTAATAATTTCTTTGAGGGTTCTAAAAGTTACAATATCACGACGACATATTCTCAACTCGACGGGAATTATAAATCCCAAACAGGTTTTGGAGTTAACCTCCTTGTGGTTTCATTTTTTAAACGCCGCGATGGAACGTTGATGAAATATACCGAAATCAATAAAACCTATTCCGACGTCATTGACGATATTATTAAACTAAAAGAAAAATCTGAAAAGGTACAAACCCCTGCCAACGACGTCGTCGATAAGTTTTTTGGAACCCCACCTGTGGCAGTTATGACTCTCGTTGAAATTATCGCGGCTATCAATAAGGTAAAAATTCCACATAGTGTAAGCGTCAATAACATCGTGTACACGGTTGATAGTGGGACTTTTGATTGGATCCGGGGAAATGATAATTATCTTTATGTTGGCCACAGACATACTAGTGTACCAGGTTGCTACCGATTTACAATAATACATCGCCGTAAGTTTGATTTGGAATTCAGTAATTGGGGTATCACCGGTGTTAACACGCTGACATATATATTAGATAAAGTACCAAAACCTCCACCCTCTATACCAATCCCATTTCCGATTACTATAAAAAATTCTGACGAGTCTGTGATTAGGGAGTCACTACCCTGGATAATAGAATTTGTATCCGGTGTCCCCTCATCAGATCCTAAAACCAGGTCAATAATAGGATAATTGAAAGGAAAATCCTTCGGATTTCACAATTGAAAACGCTAGCGTTTTTAAAATAACAATGATTTCATCAACTCAATGTCGCTATGATCAAGTCAGAGAATTTCAGACTAGACTCAAAACCCTCACTGAGGAGTATCAAATAAAAATAAAAAAATACCGACGAAGAATTACCGCAATTGATATTACTATGTACTCGGTGTCAAGCGTTCTCGCTGGCGCCGGAATAATACTTGCATCGGTTATAATGATTGCCCCGGTCATAGTTTCAATTTGCATTTCTGCGGTGGCTACAATCGGGGGTATATCAACCGGGATAGCAAAAAGGATATCATCATGCAGCCAGAGTAAACTGCAGAATTACTTACTTCAATTTCATATTGCATCAACCGCATATTCGCAATTATCATTGATGATATCATCGTCACTCGATAATACAATTATATCAGATAGTGAATTCTCAGCGATGGTCAGTATTTTTGATTCAGCGATATCAAAATTAGAGCAACAACATGAATATAATAACAATGACAACACCGATGGAATTGGAAAACACAAACCCCAAAAAAACCAGAATGATCTCAATAATCTCAACCATACCAGATTGTGAGTTCTCAGTGATGGTCAGTATTTATGATTCCTCGATACCAAAATTAGAAATAAATCATGAGTATAGCAACGATGACGACACCGATGGAATTACTTCAACAAATAGTGGAGAACACGAACCCAGTACAAACAAGCATGATATCAATAACATCAACGAGTCCTGAATTTAGTGTGAACTTCCCTTCTCCGATTCCAGTGCGTGAGATCGCGCTGGCAAAATTACGAGTATATCATAGCTGGCCTAATATCAGATCGGTTGCATTTGGCGGTCAGCAACCCAATAACGCACTGGTGTTCTCGTATAAGAATAAACCCGATGGTACTCCAGAGTGGGAAACTGTTTCGTTACCAACTGGGTCGTACCAAATTAAGCAAATCAATGCTGAAATTCAGCGTAGAATAAAATCAATCACTGGAAAAGAATCAAAAATAGCTATTAATCTTCATCAACCGACGCTCTCGTCGTCGATCGAAATAAGCACAGAGGGATACATTGTAGATATATATAACAGCTCGTTAAGAACAGTGTTAGGATGGCCTGAAAAACCACCGGAAAAATCCGCCACCGACTTAACCACGGACGTACAATCATATCATGAAATCAATCCCAGTTATCGAGATAATTTATCTGATATAAGAAAAGGAAGAATCGCCGATAGATTTATATTTACCAACAAAGACACATTGCAATGGGATTTTATCATTAAAAGAACAACCGACTCATCTGTTACTATTTCATTTACGCTAACTGACATCCGTGGTTATTTTAATGAAATTAAACAATTATATGAAACACAACTAGAACAACTACGGAAAACAAAATCGCAAAAACACGTTGAAATAATAAATCAACTTATATCTGACATGGAATATATCTATGAACTAATTATTCAAACAATAATTAATGACAACAGCGACAATAAACAACGATTCCTAACCGATTACAATATCACAGAGGACAATCTGCGTAATTTCAAGTTTCCCGGGTACAAAGCTGATGAACTAGCAAGAATTGTTAAAACCGATATCAAGGCGCTACAAAAACAAGATCCATCTGTCCTCCTCAAATATAATAATGACCCAGATGGCGGTGGTAGGCATATCGCTCCGTTCAACGTGAATATATCCTCAGTGATTGCGCTTAATTTAGTATGTGATGTTATCGAAGGAAGCTATCAGATTAATCTAGAACAATCAAATCAAGCTCAGCAGGGATATATTCTTTATTCATTTGCACCAACAGCTCCTCCAGGATTCCTAATTATTGAAAACCCAATTAATCCTGTCTACATGCGATGCCATAATAATTCGTTAACGAGAATTAATTTCAAACTCACCGACCAGTCAAATAATCTGATTGATTTACAAGAAGAGGTGTTAGCGATTAGTTTGTTTATAAAGTCCTAAATTGCTTTGCAATTTCAAAGGATTTTCGTCCTAAGGACTCGATCAAATATTTGGTTGAACTCGTAAAAGAATTATTAACCCAGAACTGAAAATTCCAGCAGCAGAGAGGGTGAATGACAACGACAATGGCGTATATAAGGAAATCTTATTTTATCGAATAGACGCCATTTTTTTACTATTTGGTGGAAGCCTTAGATCATCGAATCGACGCTCGGAAAGTTGTGAGGTTCACCCTCTCTGCTGCTCCCTTACAAGAAACTTACATGAGTGAACACCTGGCATTTTTATACCAGATATACCAATGTTATTTACCATCATAAAATTATAAGGAATGAAAATACATACCACACTGAAAATGTTTCCTCAAAAACTAATTCCGAATACGTGTTTTATAGTAAACAATACTAAATGTTTTACAAGTTGACAATAAGGGAATAAGAATGGGTATACGAGGGGAAAAATAACTGCCACGTTTACATTACCATGAGGTGCCATATTTAAGTACTTTTAGATAAACAAAATTGGAAATCCTTTATTTGCCAATCAAATGCTGGTGCTTGCATAACACACAATAGTGTAGAGTGTGGTTTCTTGGAATTACAATGGAGGGCCTGTCATTTTCTCAGAATAGTTGCATTGACAAGGATTAACTTTTAATTAGTTGCACTGGCTTTCTTGCTGGTTTATTTAACACTAATCTTAAGCTATTGTACAATCTGGCAACAGCTGACCAGAATATGAAAATAGAGCATGTCCTGGGGGAAAATAGAGCATGTCACAGGGAGAAATTGTGAGCCATTTTGCGAATTTCACACATATTGGATCATGAAGATTGATCAATATTTAGTGATAACAATGCTTTAAAAATGCCATGAAAAACTTCCCAATTTTAGGTCCCAATATCTATTTTTCTTTTATTCAGTCTCCCTACTTGGCTTTTGAAAGTACTTATGTATGCCTTACACCCCAGTTTTACAAAACTATCATATTGGTAACGTGAAAAAAATCGCTTTTACCTGATGTGATATATATTCTTGAATATATTTTACCTTAAATAATAATGGTAATCGTGCTAATATTATGGAATAAAAAGGCAATTAAATGTCAGTGTACCAGTATAGTTGTCGGTCAAAATTCCCTCGTAACACAAGTTTCAGGGTTTTAATGATTAACGGTCATGTACTGCTGTCACAAAACAAAAGACAAATTCACTGACTATCAACACATGATATGCCAAAACATCAAGCTTTCCATTGTTTGGAAAGTTACGATGTTTGTTCAGCCAAAACACAAAACTAATGTGTGCAATTTTTAAAAATATTACCTCAATTTGTAGGATCTCTTATATCGTTGAAAATGAATAACTCGTGAGTGCATGATTCAACGTAAATGAAACAGCTACTTAGGACTAGCTGAAATGTTATCTTGAAGAATACAATTTTGTCAACACGATAAATAAAGCAAAATCTGCATCAATATGTTTGGGAATAAATATGGACTTAAGCCATGCTATGCTCTGTGTAAGTACTGTACAGCTGGTCTCCCCAGTAAATGCAGTAAAAGACTGTGAATTTTGAAGTCTGTATTTATGTTTAATTAATTTCATGCTAAAGAAATCAGAAAATATACACAAAATCAACCATGATAGTACTGATGAACAATTTAATAATTGTCGGGTCACAGAAAGCTAATTTTGTTTAAATACATATGTCTTAGGACACGGAGAAAAATATTTTTTCATGTCCCAAGATTTACAAGTATTACAGTTACAGTAACTGTAGTCAACAAAATAACCAAGAATATGGTTAAGTCTAGACATTGGCCCATGGATAAAGCTGACCCTTCTTCTTCAAGACCTTTATTTTTCCTAAATTATTTGGCTTATACGTGAATATATACAGTATACAAAATTGGTTGATGCATTTAAACCTGGCTTTTCCTTTTTTTTGTGTATGACATGTGTTATAGCATTCATTGTTATTGATTTCTAAGTAACTATCTATTACTTAACATACTTCAAATGACTATAATTAACAGAAAGGTTGAATACACAAAACTTAAACTTTTACTTTATCTGATGAAAATAAACAGTCTAAAAACACGTGCATGTATATGTAGATTTTGCTTCATTTATAATTTATCATTCTGCTTCTCAGGTTATCCCTTTACTGATCCTTAATGGTAAAAACATTACTTCAAAACGGTGAAATGAAGTTTTTTGCTGCTAGTTCCTGACAGTTTGAATACCACTCAGTGGAAAGTTTCAGAAAAGCTTGCAGTTATTGTGATTTGCCATTAAAACTAGATATATACCCCAACATATATTTAATGAAATTGTTTAATAGCATGAACTTCTCACCATTTTTCTTTAATTTACTATCTTTTTCATGCAGGTTCTATATTGAATGTTGAGAACTTGAAATTGAAGTATGATGACACACATCCGAATGTGAGCCTGGACTCGGAAGCCATGAGCTGGGTAGAAACAGGAAAGTCAAACCGAACATTTATTAATGCAGTCAGAGTTTACTATGTTATTGGCAAGCCTGCTTTTGAAGATGTGGGTGAGCATGAAACAAGTGCTTCATCTCTCTCTCTCTCTCTCTCTCTCTCTCTCTCTCTCTCTCTCTCTCTCTCTCTAGATATATATATATATATATATTGCAAATTTTAATCAGACTCTAGTAGTTAATAAATAACCAGGTTGTAAATTAGAGAATCTAGAAAGAGTGTACATTATAGATAAGAGGAACTGCAGTAGCACACTGACATACAATTATGAACTTTTGAACTGAAATGGTATTGGTTCAAATCCTACCATCAGATCAGTCTAAGATAGCTAATGTGGTGTGTCCTTTGGCAAGGCATTTCAGTTGCCAGTTTAATAAAATGTGTTATTCTGAATGAATTAGATAATACTCCATTAGCTACACATCTTTTCATGATTAATATAAGTTTTAGATTCTGTTTGAAAGCTAAAATATTAAAAACATTTAGCCATTGTAACAAGCTTTCTGGTCTGTTCAGATTCAACCTTGTATCAGTAAACTCAACAAAAGGTGCACTAAATAACCTTTTCTGTTAATTTTGAAGATTCAGCTTTTACCAATAGAAATGTGAGACTGACTGCCAGTGCACAATTAGATTTAAATTATATTCAGGTTTCCTAAAAGCTTTAAAACTCTTTTATATCTTAGCTTTATGCTTTTTTAGTAAAAACATTAATTAAAATGAAAGGGGTCAATTAGACCAGGAAAGAGAAAGCAGTCATAACATGGGATAGGGTAGAGGAACTGTCCTTTCTTTCAAGGCAGTAAAATATTTCCATTAACTCAAAACATTATATCATGTTGAAAAATTCAGTCTCACACTATCAGTCACAATGGTTTGCTGACTTTAGAAGGTATCAATAATTGAATTATCTGTTGACAAATTTGTCAAAACTGAGAATCAACTTTCTTATTATAAAATGCTATAGGAAATTCTGGAGACAATTTATTTCAGGTTCATGTGAGTTAAAATAGTCAACAAAGTTTGGAACAATAAAAAATACTGCACAATGAAACAGTGTTTTCAGCTGTAATTATTTGAATGGTTTTTGGTCTATACTTCAGCTGTAATTATTTGAATGCTTATTGGTCTATATTTCAGCTGTAATTTTTTGAATGGTTTTTGGCCTATATTTCAGCTGTAATTATTTGAATGGTTTTTGGTCTATATTTCAGGTTACTATGATGAGTTGCCCATCAGTTTGAATAATTTTGAGGTGATGTCTCGGCCCCGATTCTGTCCATTTACCACAGTTGTTGAAAGGGCAAGAAAATGGCTTCGACAGAAAAAGGTTTTTAATTCTTCTGTTTCTTTCTTTTGTCCTGTGCTGCCTCTTTTTAATCCCATACAGTTACCTGCATTATAAGCAAGGTTACATTATAGCAAGGTTACATGATAGTGAGGTTGCATTATAGTAGGTATAGTAGGTAAGTAGGTATATTCTAATATGCGTATAGCTGTTTCATAATATTTCATTAAGCATAAAAAATAAGGCGCTGAACTGAGAACTAAAACTAAATGAAATTAATTAAGTACCAATTCAATGAATCTGTCGATTTGAATTCTACCATGTGATCAGCTTGGGTCAGCTTTGACAGTGAGTCTTTGGGCAAGGCAGTTTACTTCAACTGTCTTGGCACTAAACAACCACTTTTTGTTGCTATAGAGTAAAACAAGAAATCATCAACGATCACAGTACTTGTGTTATAGGAGTACAGAAGGATGTTTTATAATGAAGACAGTAATCAATGTCTTTCCCAGTCTGAAAAGTTAGTGTGGCATCATTCTGCTTTATTCTTTGTCATTTTTCAAAGAGGAACATGCACATATTGTATTATTGTAAGAAATGAATAAAATACAAACAAGTTAATGTTCTGTCTTAGTTTGATTCATAAGTGATTTTGAAATGTGAAAGGAATGTTAATCAAACAGTTATTTTCTGTTTTAGAATGTTATATTCCTTTAGTAGTGATAAATATATGGGATAATTGGAAAAGATGAAATATAGGGTAAGCCGGTATTTTATATTCCTCAGCAATAATCACTGGTTTTTTATTTGATTCAAGATGTATTCTTGGATGGTGTTATTGTGAATCATTTAAAGACTGCACATCAACTCATCCTGCATTGAATTTTTTTTTATTCAGCAAAGTTTCTTCAAAACTGCAGTCATTAGGATATGTGTTAGAAATTTTTAGGATTATGTGGGATTCACTTTCAAATATCTTAAGTTATTTTTTTATATTTTCACTTTTTAATTTATGGATTCAACTTGTTTGTTTAATTTAACTTATTGGTTTTCACTCTCTTGCATTGCTTAGTTTAAGAACACAGAATCATAATACCAGGGTTTTCCAAGCTTCTTCTCCTCACAAGTTATACTGCTGCAATTTATAACCAAAAATATACTGGAAAATGGCTTTAAACCCACACCATTTTTTGAGGATAACTGAAATGTTGCATACACAATGACTGCACCAGGAATCTGCTAAGATTTCATATCAAATATACCCCAAACATTGGTTATTTGTCATCAAGGACATGCTTAGTTTGATATGTATTTATAGTTAAAGTTCAACATATTAACTTTATATAAAGGAAATGATAATGTCTTTAGTGTGTAACCGCTCCGGTGACCTAGTGGTTAGAGCATTCGCCACGGAAGTGGGAGGTTGTGGGTTCGATCCCCGGCCGAGTCATACCAAAGACTTACAAAAATGGTACTAACAGCTGCCTCGCTTGACGCTCAGCATTAAGAGGTTAGTGTTAGGACTGGTCGGCCTGGTGTCAGGATAATGTGACTGGATGGGACATCATGCTACATGTCTGCGGCATGATGCCTCAGTGCTAGGCATCACTATAAACTGCCTCACAGCAGACATCGTAGCGATATGACTGAAAAATTGTTAAAGCTACGTTAAAAATCCTAATCAAACAAAAGTCTTTAGTGTGCCATGGTTACTAATTTACTAGACAGTGTGTAGTTTGGAGAATGGATCAGACATACTTTCATTAAGCCATATAGTATATATTCAGTGATCATTGTAAGATTATCCCTAGTGACACTAGAGGCAACTGCTGTCTCTGACAAATATAATTAGGTGAAAAAGTCATTGAATGAAATCACAATTGCTTTTTAAAAAAAAATTGCTTAGAAGCAAGCAGTTAAATCAACAAATGTTTAGCAATATTTCATCACAACACCATTACATTTGGCTTCAGTTAGGGAGCATTTTAAGGATCCCATTGATTATCCAGATATATTCTGTACATTCTTGTTTCTTTTTCTTTCTTGTCTCTCTCTGATAGTGCAGATTTCGAGTTAGTGTAATAAGGCTGTTTGGTTAACAACTAAAAACATTTATTGCCTTTTCCAGGGAATTCGAGTGGTCAACATACAATCAGTTGATGTTCCATGTGAAAAGTCTTCATTAACAGGTAAAAAGTCTTCATTAACAGGTAAAAAGTCTTCATTAACAGGTAAAAAGTCTTCGTTAACAGGTAAAAATGAAGATAATCAGTTGTAGTAATACTTCTCCTTTATTACACATATAGACTGCATTCATGTTTATATATATATAGCATTATCAATACTTTTTTGACAAATTTTTTGCACATGAAACAAGATTCTCCAGCATTTTATGAATTGTAGCAAATACAATGTCTTATACATCAATATTTCAAATATGAAAATTGTAATTAATTAATGGATTGGCTTAGAAATTAATGGGGATGATAACCATTAAAAAAAATTATATAATTACTCATTTGCTGTTTGAATTTTCTCGTTTCCTTGTTTGTCATTGTTAACAAGTTACATTTTTATAACTACTCAACTACCAGTAGCTACAGGTACTTAAAAAGGACCATTTGTGGTTGATGTTTGTTTTTGAGAATTCTTTTTTGCAAAGTAGTTATTATGTTCACAGTAGTTCATGTTAAAACAGTTCTATTAGGGTTTGTGTTTAGCTGTTTCTCTTACACTGTTGCTTGCAGTCATATAATTTGACATCACAAGAAGTACTACTCTTCAGTCAGAACTTGATCATTGTGACCTATATTATAGACCCTAGTGACCTGCACAAATTTCTTTGCTAAGCTCACTTTCTCAGAATAGTTTCCAGCCGAGTCATGTAGCTTGATTAAAAGAAGCTTCATGAAATGTGCTAAACTCTTCAGTCAAAACTAAGTCATTGGGACATACTTTTCATATTCCAGTGATCTGTGTTAACCATTGCCTTTAATTTAGTTTGTTAGATAATATTGCCTGCAGGGTCATGTAACTTAGTATTTTAAAGAATAATGAAGATTAACTAAACCTTTCAGTCTAAAATAAATCACTGTGCCTATATTTCGTGCACCAGTGACAGGCAATTACATTAAAGTTTCTCTGACACTTCTGCCTGCAAAGTCAGTATACAGCAACACATCATCAATCATTCAGTCAAAACAAGGTTGCTATGACCTACTTTTACACTACATTGACATTTTGAATCATGTGTGAATCTCACTTTATTGGACTGTTGCCTGCAAATTAATACTACTTGGTACTACACTCTTTGATCAAAACTAAGCCACTGTGACCTTTATGTCAAATGCTTGTGAACTCTGTTAACATTTGAATTTAGTTGAAGTTATTAGGTTCAGTTATTGCCAAGTAATCAAATTTGATCCATTGGCAGCATTATAAGAATTACTTTACCATTTACACCAACAAGAAAGCCTTACAATCATGTCACAGCACCATTCATGGTTTTCTTGTTGTTCATTAAAACAGGAACTTGATCATGATGCTTTTGTACTTTATAATTCTGACCATAGTCGATTAGATGTAATCTGAACCATGTATATTACCACATCTTGTTTTAGTGCTTCTTAAAGACACTAGCATTTCATCTTGCTATCAGATATATTTTTCAACAATCTGATACCACAAGTCTAGTCAAACAACAAACTGCACATACCAAATCTCTATTGGTGTATTGTACTGACCGGTCTGGGTCTCTCTGCTCTGTTATGCGAGTAATCAGTAGACAAAACAACATAGACTCTAATCTGTTGGCACGATATGCAATGGCAGACCATAGTCAGTGTCATTTTCAGTTTACTTGACATAAAACCAGGTATAACCATGAAAAAGCAGAACATAAAAGTCCAAAATATTTTGAATAATCACATTGCAAGAGCAATTAAGATTATTAAAGATTGCCCATACTAATGTAATTACTATGTATCATTTTAAAATAATTCACTAAATATTGAATACCTTTAAGTAGTAACAAAGTTACCTTCTGTTATTATATACCAGTCTTTGGAGAGAAAAAAAGGTGAGACACAAAATACGTGTATATGTCCTTCTAATAATGCTTCCATCTTTCATTCTATTCATTAAGCTTTTCGATCATCTCATTTACTGAAATCCATATAAAGAATATTTTGTGTCCTTTCCATGTTAAGTGTTATAGCAGGAAATATTTTGATACTTGTTGTAACAAAATGATTATCATGGGTGGTATGTTATATATCACATTTATTTTCCCACAGGAGAAACTGTAGTGAAGTCCAACAATGCTGGGTACATGGAAAGTCCTGGGAAAGATAGTCACTTTGCTAGAATTCTACGGATTTTTTACATTAATGATTTAAAATCTGACGTCTGTCTGTATGAATCCGTCAAACTTACAACAAGACTCTTTATACCCCTTCGCTACAAGGACACTGGAAAGACATTTGAGACATTTTCAAAAACCATGCAGAGAATTGTGAAATGGCTGCAGTACAACAGTAAGTACACAGTGAAATCTGTTTACAAAGGACAGGCGAGGTAAAGATACAATTACCATATTTACTTGCATATTAGTTGAATCTAATTACTAACCACATAGAGCCAGATCTGTCATTATATAATGCACCAGTAGATCTGGGTTGATGTAGTTTATTATGTGTAATCAATAGAAAAATCAACCTTTTATTTATGATAGTTCAGGGTCTATGTTGTTTGTAGTTAGACCCAACTTATAAACATGGTAATTGTATGACGACAAATGTCCTGTAGAGTCACTATGAAGAATTTGTTATGCCTTTACTTTGATAGCAGGATAGGTTTATCAGAATAAGTATGCTGAAACTTTCAAACATGAAGTAATGACCTTTAAAAAAAAAATTTCTTTTTTTTCCAGGCCAATACAACCATTGTTCTTTTTCTTGCCAGTCCATTGGAATGGTATTACCTATTGTTTATCATCCATTTTCCACCATCCATCCTAAACTTTAGACTCACATTCATTGCAATGTCTACTTTGTTAGTTAGTCCTCTTCATCAGGGACATCAGGCTACCACTAACTTCCACCATCTAGGTCTGTCCTTAGAAATGGCTTGTGCCTAGATCCAGGAAAGTCCCATCTTTTCCAGCTTGGTTATCACTGTCCTTCACCAGGTTATCTTTGGCCATCCACATTTATGCCTTTCAGCTGATGTCCATCTGAGGGCTATCTTGGGTATCCATTCTTGGGTCATTCTCATTACCTGCCTGAGCCGTCTGATCCCTCTCATCTTGATCTCCAGGGAAATGCTGTTACATCCTGTCTTTTCTTATAGGTTTACATTGGAGATCTTGCATGGTCAATAAATGTTGCAGATTTTACGATGGCAACTCTTTTGAAATGAATTTATATTGCTCTTGTCTGTCTTCACTATTCTATAGCACTCAGAGCCATACAAGAGTACCAAATTTACCTTGTTGTCTTGCAGCTATATTTTTTTTATATCCATATATGGCAGAGTCTGCCAAAAGCATCTCTGGCTTTATTTAACCTGGTCTTGATGTCCTTTCTAGCACCATTGTTGGCTCATCAGAACCTGGTTTAGTATTTTGAAGTGCTGGACTCATCTCGCAGCCTGCTCTCTGCATTGTTATCACTCTTCCCAGTTTATCTTTAACTGGCATGGAGTGCTTGGATCCACAGAGCTGTTCAGTTCACCCTTTGCTGCTGCCTGTTCTGTCTCATTTGTCAATTCCTCAACACAGGTTCTTTATCCTTCTTGGCGCTCCTTTTCTCTTTATCTTCAGCTTATAATTTTCTGCGTTCAATCAACCTTGGTGATTTAGCACTAAGCAGTTTGTCTTTGGTTTTTCTTCTTTCATTGATTCTCTTCCAATTCTCTGATGTTAATCATCTCTTTTCCTTTTTTATTTAATAACCACTGATTTTCTTGGCTGCTTTTATCTATTTTTGTTGTTAATACATGGTAAATTTCCTTTGTGTGTTTTTTTCTTCTCGATATATTTACTGGCTTCAATGCATTAAAATGATATGTAAGCTAGCTGCTAAAATCTATCTTTATTGCTTTTGAGGAAAGCTTACTGATGTCAAATACTTTTCTGTACGGTATGTTTTGTCCATAGTTTGACATTTTGGTAAAATCTGCAATACGTTATCTTTATGACAGTATGTCAGTTTGGCTGACAGTGTGTCCATTGGGGGATTTCCAAAGTCATTTGTGGATGTCTTAGTGCAGGGAGACATTGCCGCCTATTTCGCAGTTGTTGTTCAGGCAAGATCTACCTTGTCCAGAATGAAACTAATGCTCATACAGTCATTGTGACCTTCACAGCATCTAAATTGGAAATCTTGTCATTCCTACTGAAAGTGGTTGTTATTGTTGTTGTTGTAGGGTTTAATGCCATTTTTGAGCACATGATAGGCTGTACATGGCAGCCAATATTATTGATGGAGGAAGAACCCAGGAAACCCCCCGTAAAGAAACACCGACCCGGGACAAGCTTCTGGCAAGCTTTCTCACATAACTACATTAGCCGAATCTTAGACTCAAACCCATGCAAACAGAGGTGAGATGGCAGTGATCCATAACGGAGAGCACTTTAGACCACTCGGCCAACTGAAAATGGTACTAATTTGACAATCACTATGGCCACCATAGCAGCCATCTTGAAAATCATTGCACTGCTAGAGCGCTTGAATGGATAGTCTTTTTGACATGAGGCTTTCTCCGTAAACAGGAGGTCCAAAATGATAACGGTTCTGTCTGGACATAATACTGCCACCATATTAGCCTTCTTGAAAACTACCTGAATGTGGTTTTACCAGAAGATCTCATATCATGTCTTGTTAGTCCTAAATGAAAATGGTGCTGATATGGGATCCAGTATGACTGACATGGCAGATATATTGAACTTCTTGTTATTTCTTCTTCTCTTGAACTTCAAGTCATGTTGCAGTAGGGTTTGACACCATTTTTTCAGCATAGAATAGGATCTACATGCCAGTCAGTATTAATGGTGGATGAAGAACCTGGGATAAGTCCTGTAAAGAACCACTGACCCACGAGAAGCTACTAGCAAGCTTTATCACAGACCCACATTGGCTGAATCTGAATCTGTGACTCAAACCCATGCAGACAGAGGTGAGATGAGAGTGATCCATAACCACTCGACCAATTGGGGCCTTCCTATAATTCAAAAAAGAGAATGGAAATTAATATGAGGTTCCACCAGAAGACTTTTTTGATGTCTATTTGTTCCTAAATGAAATTGGTACTGATCAGATGTCAATAATGGCCACCACAACAGCCATCTTAAAAATCTCTTTATGAGAAATCCTTCTGAGTGGACATTCCTGGGGTTTTACTGAAAGACTTTTTATGTCTGGTTGTCCTAAATTAAAATGCTGCTGCTCTCATGTCCATTATGGCTATTGCAGAAACCATCTTGAAAATTTACTTCTCTAGAACAAGACTTGTTGCAGTGTCTAGTTATCTTGAATGAAAATTGTGCCACTCGCATATGACTGTCACTTCTGCTATCTCAGTACTCCTCCTATTGCAAATCTTCCTGAATGAATGCATGTATCAACATGGGATTTTCATTGATACATTTATATTATGTCTTGAGTGACCTTTAATAGTACTGCTCAGACATCTGATACAGCCACCACAGAGGCCGTCATGAAAACCTTATTTATTCATTCTTCTTACGATACCGAGTTGATACTATGACTACAATGGCTGCTGTCATAAAAATGTTGCTGTCAGTATTGTCCTTAAATGTATGTTCATATCAATATAGGATTTTCTCGAAAGATTTTGAATGATATCTACTTTTTTTAAAAATGAAAATGAATAATGCCAATCTTGAATCCATATTATTGACCACATCATCTCATTTCTTATTATCGCTAAAGAATATTAGCGATGGTTTCAACTTTAAGACTTTAAAATAATGTGATGGTCTTATCATGAATTCCTGGAAATTCTTTTTGCACAGTAGAGCATCAGTCCCTTCATGGGACTCTTGCTACATTTCTGAGGTTTCAGGCAGCAATGCATACAGATTGTTTCTATTTTCCTTGTAGATTTGCCAGTCCTTGGTGTGGAGATAGTGCGGTATCCATTCATTCCTGATAGTTATGGCAATGGTGTCAATTATGACAGGAGTGACATGTTCCTGCATTGTGACAGTGGAAAATATTTTGTTGATACAGTCAGGTAGTTTATTCTATCAGCATTGATCAGTCTGTCTATCTATCTATCTATCTATCTATCTATCTATCTATCTATCTATCTATCTATCTATCTATCTATCTATCTGTCTGTCTGTCTGTCTGTCTATCTATCTATCTATCTATCTATCTATCTATCTATCTATCTATCTATCTATCTATCTATCTATCTATCTATCTATCTATCTATCTGTCCATCTGTCTATCTATCTATCTATCTATCTATCTATCTATCTATCTATCTGTCCATCTGTCTATATAGGTATCCATCCATCCATCCATCCACCCATCCATCTATCTATCCATCTGGTGGGTGAAGGAAACAATTTCGTAGATTTTGGGGTTGCTATAAACCACACATATTTTAGAAACATTTAAAAAACCATTTTATTGTAACAATATGATGCAAATTTAATCAACAACAAACTCATTTTTTCCATAAAAATAAATTAATTCACTAAATTTTAAGAAACCATTTTAACAAGCCCATGTTTCCAGATTATTATTATAAATTTGCATGAAAATCTTTTACTTTGCCTGGTAGATAATTTTGAATTTTATGTTGGTAGCAGCAAATCTGACACATAGTGGTATTATCAGTGTGTTTAATCAATACAATTTGTTTGGGGCCTGGCCGCATGAGTCAATTAATGCTACTTCAACCAAATCATGATATATTTCTTTAATCTGATTTAAGATACCTAAAAAAATTATAATTGATATTTGTTTTATAAGTATTCCTACATGCCTGAAAACAATTTTAGAAAACACTAATGAACTTTGCTAGTATAAAGTATTACTATAGTAAAAGTAATATGATTATTATTGTATGCACATTTTACTTATTTTAAATTAAATATTAAATGTTCTTTTAAATTTTACCACTAATTTTCTGTAACAAATCTCAATTCAGTCCTGATTATTGTATGCTCTGCACCTTAATTGTCAGCAAGAAAGTTCCAGATGAAAATTATTGATCTCTCTGGTCTTTTACAATGGTGGTAATGTGCTAGACTTGAATCAAGTAAATTGTATGTCTAATGGAATAATCAAAATATAGGATAGTATGAATTTGTTTATCAGTATGCATAGCTTTCATTGTGACATCACACTGCATGACATTCAATCCGGACTGTACTGGATTACATCTTTAGGTTCATTTCAGCTAAATATATCTTAGCACTTTAACACTGGTTTTGCTTTATGCACTTCTTGGGGGAGTGGGTGTGTGTAAATAATAACCTTCAAAAGGTATATGGATGTATATAAATCCAAATGAAGTGAATACTTGCCACAGTTTATGTTAGTTTCTTCCATTTTGTCAGGTTATATTTTCCTGGTGACTTCAAAGAACCTCCTGTAGAGGTGGAACCGGACGTATCTTCTGCCGAAGGATGGGGATGGTGGGCCTGTGTGGTGTCCTAGGGAGATGGTTTCTAAAATCCCCCAACACTCAAGTACACTCTACATTTTTGATCATCGTTATACCACTGTTTGGTACATAATGCACTCTGCAATTATGGACACTCTGCAATTATGGACCTTGGCTACCATGTTAATTCAGGGGAGATCTGTACAAATATTTAATTTGCATTGTTTGTTTGTTACTTTTTTTTTCTTTGTCTTCTACTTCATTATATACTTTGGCTATTTATATTTTGGACTTGACCTTCTCTAAAATCAAGGTCATTTTCTACCTAACCTGATTCATTGATTTTTTTTTTTTTTAATTCTGTAAACAACTAATACTGTAACAGTTAAATCTGTCTTGAGAGACCACCTGTTTTGGAAGACCAGAATCTCAATGCACAGATTTATTGATTATATAGTGTTATGACCTTTTATGAGAGACCATCTGTCTTGAGAGATCATAATTTTTTGGCAGAAGGGGTGGTCATTCGAGACAGATTCTACTCTACATACATGTAGCTATTTCTTTCTCTATGAGTATGGTTTAACTATTAGATATATTATCATTGCCTAAGTCAATGCCATTGTGTTTTCCATGTTAATATCATTGCCTAAGTCAATGCCATTGTGTTTACCATGTTATTATTGTAATTTTAGCAATTAACTTATAACTAAGATTTTATCATGTAAATATGTGGAGCCTTCCAGAATAAAGTTTTTGATTAGATAATAGCTTTTTGTTTTTATAGAAAATGTTAATTGTGACCTGAGGTCTAGTACAGGACTGTTTAGGTAATAGCTTTTTGTTTGGATAGAAAATGTTAATTGTGACCTGAGGTCTAGTACAGGACTGTTTAGGTAATAGCTTTTTGTTTGTATAGATAATGTTAATTGTGACCTGAGGTCTAGTACAGGACTGAGGTCTAGTACAGAACTATTTAGGTAATAGATTTTTGTTGGATAGAAAATGGTAATTGTGACCTGAGGTCTAGTACAGGACTGAGGTCACGTACAGGACTATTTAGGTAATAGCTTTTTGTTTTTATAGAAAATGTTAATTGTGACCTGAGGTCTAGTACAGGACTGTTTAGGTAATAGCTTTTTGTTTGGATAGAAAATGTTAATTGTGACCTGAGGTCTTGTACAGGACTGTTTAGGTAATAGCTTTTTGTTTGGATAGAAAATGGTAGTTGTGACCTGAGGTCAAGTACAGGACTATATTTATCTTTTTTTTAATAGAAATTATTAATTCATGCTATAAGATATTGAGGCAGAATCATTGTTTTATCCAGTATTTCATTTGGGTTGAAATTTATTTGTTATACAAAATTTAATTCAAATATTCTTCTCTGGAAATACAGAGTGCTGAAAAATAACATTTCTGGAAATATTGACACAGATTTTTGTGAAATTCATGTAAGGATATATTGTTGGATTGTATTATCATGATTCAACAAAAAACCATTCACACATGTTTATGACATCAACACTTCCAGAAATGAAAATTATTTGGTAATTCTAGGAAGGTTTGGGATTTAATTCGCAATACTCTTTGTATTCTAGAGAAATAAATTATTTGATGAATTTTTCAAAGGTTGCTGCTTATCACTTTTTTCTATTATAGTTTTTGAAACCATTGAGTCATAATTAGATAGGATGAATTTGTTTATCAATATGCAATATGAATTACCATATAGTGGTAATAACAAAAAGTGTTGCAAATATCAGGTCATCTAGAAAGCATGAATGTTACATATGTTTGACCTAGCATACAGTGAGCTGCTAAACCATGTTTTGTGTCACTAATTTCATGAATTTCATGTCTTCTTTCCTTGTCTTTTGAAACTTCGAAGACTTTTCTTTGAAAGATGTTTTATGTAAATATTACATTCCATATATAATTGTGTATGGGTCAGGTTCAACTGCAAACTGTGGAGATCTGCCCTTATATTATGTTCTGGGGTAAATAAGGTTCTCAGAAGTTTGTCACGGTTAATCAAGCAAAACAGCATAGACTCTACTCTGCTATTGCATTATGCAGTTGTAGATGAGGGTCTGTGTTGTTTGTTATAGGATCTGACTTTAACAAGAGTATATGTTAATATTATGACATGATTTTATTTATCATGTTAATTTGTGTTAGATGAGTGCAAATCAGAAAATGATTTGTTTGTCATTAATGTGTATATTTATTGTGTATATTGATAATTTTATTTAATTATTCCATGCATGTAATGTAAAAACACTACAATCAAAGATTTTTGTTTTGACTTGGACAATTTTATTTATGTCTGTGATATTTCATATTTAGAATAGCTCAGTAAACCATAATGCCTCATTTGAAACATCTAGTAATTCTATTTTAGTAAACGGTGTGGGCAAAAAATAATAATTCACCCCTGAAGTCAAAACTTAAAGTTGTTTCTCAACATTTTACAGAATTGAACCCTCTCACATCTTCATAATGGTAATCAAATCTAAATTTATTTCATTGTTTACTTATGAAGATTCAAAAGACTTAGAACCCGTTTAATTAATTTGATAAATTTATAAAAAAGAGTAGTACTGATGCAGGATTCTTTGTATATTTATATGTGATCAGAGAACTTACTGTAGTATTACATTCATTTGTGTATGTTGTTATTCAGGGGAGGTAATTTACTTTGTAAGTTATTTTTATTTTACAGTACACATACTTTTATTTTGTTTAACTAATGTAATAATAGAACATGGTGGCTTCAATAGTGTGATCCTAATTTGAGACTTAATATATACTGTGTTCACTCAGAAAAAATTAGAAATATCATGTTTATTGATTAGACATCATTCCATGCATGTACATGTACATAAACAAAGTATTCTAGTGGTTTGTTTTAATTGGTGCTGTCATGTGATGTATTAATTCAGCAAATCAGCAATTGTATTTTGTCAAATATTTACTCAGTTAATCGAACACACAATGTTTAGTAATATTATTTCAAATTTACATAAAAAATTTGGAACTTATATAATACATTGCATAGGTAGCTTTTATAGCCTGTTTAGTATCAGTTTAATTGCTTGATTGATCTATGAGTTTTAATACTTAGTATTGATGATGAAAAAGAATATATTTCATCATGAAAAAGAACTTGTGTTATGTTCCTAAGTAATTATGGAGTTGGAGTAGATTTCATTTTCTCTTCTTCTTGTTTACTCTCTTAATTAACTTCATTTCTTTTGATTTTGTTGCCTGTCAGCAAAGGACGCTATACATTATGTCCCCTATAAACAGGTGTATTTATTATGGAGGTTAAGTTTGAAAGAAATTTAGCTTTTAACTTTTCTACATGTGTCCATTATAATGAGGTGTCTGTTAAGACTGGTTTCAATTTGGCATTGCTACAAGATTTCTTGCTTTCTGATCCAAATATTTTCACACACTTGTTGCATTAATTGTCTGGCCTTCATAAGTAAAGCATTCAGCAGCACTGGAAAAGAATGACATGTTTAAATGAAAGCCATACAGCATCCCCTCATTATAAAGCCCGTTGCTTTATGATTACAGTCGACTCCACTTAACTGCACATTGGTTAACTGCACACTTCGGATAACTGCATGTAATCATGCCGGTCCTGATTTTTCCTAATGCTTAAAAATGTACTGTACCATACTCCGGTTAACTGCACACTCCGGTTAACTGCATGGTCTTGTAACAGGCCCGAGGGTGTGCAATTAACCGGAGTCGACTGTATTCCTTTTCTTATGCAGATATGGTTAAGTTTTTCTGCTTCATAATGCACCAACAGATCTCTATCTATACAGTTTGTTATGAGTAATCTGTGGAATAAACAGCATAGACCCTGATCTACTTATTATGACTTATAAACAAGTAAATATAGTAAATTTTGTCTTGTTTTTAGTCGATTTAAAATTAGTACTTGACTATTATTAGAACAATATTTACTATATTATATTTTTGGTTTGTTCGTTATAATACAGCCTGCTTAGAACTCACCCCACTATTACATGACATCACATTGATCATGAGTCACTTTTATAATAACAACTCGATTAAAACGTACACCATTCTTAGGTGACCTCACTTGCATCATGAATCACATTTATGACTCATGTGGTCAACTTTATAATGACAGAACATTGTATGTCTAATAGTGTGCCACAATTTTACCTGTACATTGCATTGGACCTTTATGACTAGCTTTCTATCCATGAAAGTCCTATGCGTTGATTTAATATGTACAGTGTAATGATGTACTATGCATTTATTTACTTTTTTCTGTGTAATTTTGTTTCACAATAACTGTTAATGAAAATATAAAAATGAAGGACTTCTTTGTCAAAGATTATTAGTATTTTTAAACAATATGTTGTATATGTTTGCAGCGCAAGTCCTTTGAGCTTTCAAAATTTTCTTTGCATCTAAACATATTTGTTACTTGTGACAAATCTATATACATTTTGAATTAGTTTATATACATTTTAAATTAGTTTATATACATTTTAAATTAATTTATATACATTTTAAATTAGTTTATATACATTAATATTTAGATCCATGTCTCTTACAAAATTTTACAGTTTTTGACAAACATTTTGTATTATTGATTCATTTTAAAATAATATAATAATTTTTAATTTTTTTTTAACTTTTATAATACATATTCAAAATACAGAATAAACAGGTTGCTTATAGACTGATAGCCGTCTTTTTTTTGGCAATTGCTATAAAAGTTTATTTTAATGTAACACTCATAATTTTGATATATCCCTGGCATATCTGAAACCGTCATGTACTGAATTTTCAATTTATAATTTGCTTCTTGTCATCAAGATTATCCATTTGCCAGTTAATGTAAAATTTTCATAAGCATTTAAAGTCAAAACTTATACTTGAGAATGTAGTGGAAATGGAACACTTAAATGTCCAAATTCATGCTTCTAATGTCTTTATTTAATTTTGATAATCTTTGGTTAATCCATCTGTACATGTAGACAATATGTTAGTGTGAAAACCTTTTGTTTATTTGAATTTTAACCATTTGTCTCCAAGATTTCTCACAGTATGTTACATAGAGCACAAATTATCTTTTTTTACCAGACTGTTAGGCCAGGTGAGTTTATCGTATGATCCTTCTGTAATGTGCATTGTCTATTCACAGTTGCTATTTACAACGTTTTCTGACAAACCAAATTGCATATGCCCTGACAGAGAACTTTCTCACTCTTGTTTATTTCTTCTCAAAAACATCTGAATACAAATTGACCAAATAATTGACCAATAAAAAACATGGTTTAGAAAATTTGACTGAAAGTAAAAAGCCTTTCCAGTTTATACAAAATGATGCAGAGCTGCCATCAGATATGACAACAGTGACTAGGATAACTTTAAATTACTTCAAATTTTGCAAACAAATATGGCACTAGTCTAATAGTTTTCAACTTTGTACAAAAACAAAATAAAATCCTTAGAATGACTTCTCAATAAAGACCTTAATAGAGTCCGACCTAATTTGATAGCATCAAGGATGCCAATCTGCTCACAAATTTCTCACTAAAATTAAAAAATCCTTTGATAACCTCTTCTTAAACAAATTCCACACATATGTCGAAATAATGCGGATTCAAAATCAAACATATCTACATTTATTAAGTAAGAGAAAATATTTACCTTGCATCTGAAAAAGATGAAATCAACCATAGATCTACCACAGATTGTAACACATGAAATCAACCATATATCTACCACAGAATCTAACAGATCAAATCAACCATATATCTACCACAGAATCTAACAGATGAAATCAACCATAGATCTACCACAGAATATAACAGATACCACAGATTGTAACACATGAAATCAACCATATATCTACCACTGAATATAACAGATGAAATCAATCATAGATCTACCACAGAATATAACAGATGAAATCAACCATATATCTACCACAGAATATAGCACATGAAATCAACCATATATCTATCACAGAATATAACAGATGAAATCAACCATAGATCTACCACAGAATGCTGTTGCCAGGGACAGATCCATGGCACTGGGAAAGCAGACTCTGATCCCCCCCATCCCTAAACACACACACACATACACATACACACACACACACACACACTGTGCATCAAGCAACATAACTAATTCCTTGAGTAAGTGTTCATTAGAGTTAGATGCTTAAAATATGTATGTTTTGGTGGTAGGTTGCTTGCAGTTTAGAGGTAAAACCATTGATTTAGATATCAGAAGTTTTTAGGTCAAAGTCACGTCAGAAAAATTGCCTTCTTATACTGATTGCATTTGACACACTATGTATTTTCCAGTCAACAACTGATGGATTTTCTCAGAGCAAGAAAGAAACCAACTACAACATAAAGACAGTGCTTTTAGAATGTAAAACAAGTAATCAATACCTTTTTGAAAGATAATAATGTCTTTATATGATAACAATGACAATATTTTATAAAGATAATGTTAAGGATAACAATGTCTTATTAAATGTATTATGATAATAATAACAATATTTTTATAAAAGATAACACAACCGCTCCGGTGGCCTAGTGGTTAGAGCGTCCGCCCCGGAAGCGGGAGGTCGTCGGTTCGATCCTCGGCCGAGTCATACCAAAGACTTACAAAAATGGTACTAACAGCTGCCTCGCTTGACGCTCAGCATAAAGAGGTTAGTGTTAGGACTGGTCGGCCTGGTGTCAGGATAATGTGACTGGGTGAGACATCATGCTACATGTCTGCGGCATGATATCTCAGTGCTAGACATCACTATAAACTGCCTCACTGCAGACATCGTAGTGATATCACTGAAAAATTGTTAAGGCTACATTAAAAATTCTAATCAAACAAACAATAAAAGATAACATCTTTATAAACAATAACAATGATCCTGTAATGAGATTCGTACCACATATATTCACCAACCTGAATAAAGTCTAAGCCATTTTTTAGAGTAAAAATGTCAGAGGTGGCCAAGTAAAGTACTTGTCAGTGTCTTGGTTCAGCCCTTAAGTGGATTTGAACATTTTCCCAAAAGATATGTAAAACAGCAGTAAAACCACTTGTTTACATAAGCTACATACAAAATAGGCAGAGCTATGAGGTACACATACTAACTGCATGCACCTTACAATGTTAATTGTGCATGTGTATGTGTGCATGATTTGGATTTTTAATGTAGCTTTAACAATTTTACATTCTTATTGCTACTATGTACCGATGGAGTACCGAGAAATAAAGAAGAATATCAGAAAAAAAATTAAGAAAGCAAAAGAAGATTAAATTGTACAAAAGTGCACTGACATAGAGATTAGTCTGAAAAAGAATAACAGCAAAAAGGCATTCCAAATTTTAAAAGACCTCACCTGATAGAAGCAGCCATGAGTCAGTTCCATTCAAGATAAAAATGGAAAATGCCTCACAGAAGCGTATGACATTGCAGAAAGATGGACTGAGTATTGCAAAGACCTATACAACCATAAGTCCACAGAAGACTCATAGGTGCTTGAAGTTCCAAACTCCACAAATGAAGATGATTTCCCCATTCTCAAAGAAGATGTGGAGTCAGAAATAAGAGCACTGAAGAATGGGAAGGCAGCTGGAGTAGACAACATCCCAGCTGAATTTATCAAGAATGGGTTGGGGGGAATCATTGATAGATCTACTAACAAAAACTTGCAACAAGATCTGGCAGACAGGTGAATGGCCAACACAGTGGACCCAGTAAATGATTATAACACTCCACAAAAAAGGCAATCTCCAGCTGTGCCAAACTTACAGAACTATCAGTTTGATCAGCCATGCTAATAAGGTGATGCTGAAGATCATCTTGAACAGACTGAAACCACAAGCAAAAGAAATAATCTATGTAAAACAAGCAGAATTCCGGCATGGAAGAAGCACAACAGAACAAATATTCAATCTCAGGGTTCTGTATGAAATGTATTCACAACATCAACAAGACATCTATCATGTGTTCTTAGATTTTAAAAAGGCTTTTGACAGATTGTGGCATGAGGCATTGTGGGCCACAATGAAGAAGTACAACATGGGTCCAAAGTTGACCAATACCATCAAGCAGCTGTACGCCACGGCTACCAGTGCAATAATTGCTCAAGGTTCTGTGGGGGACTGGTTCAAAACAACAGCTGGAGTACGTCAAGGCTGTCTCCTATCACCTACGCTTTTCAACATCTACTTAGAGCGCATCATGAGCGAAGCCCTGGAAAACCACTGTGGGACAGTCAGCATTGAAGGGCGTAACATCACCAACCTACGCTTCGCAGACAACATTGATGGGCTAGCAGGCAGTGAAGACGAGCTTGCAACCTTAGTGAAGAACCTGGATGAAACATCTTCCAGATTTGACATGGAGATAAGCGCCGAGAAGACAAGGGTGATGAGAAATAATGGCGAACAAATCTCAGCCAAGATTAAGGTCAGAGGACAGGAACGGGAAACAGTGGGCCAGTTCAAATACCTTGGTTCCATAATCACCGAAGAGGGATCAAGAGCAGAAATGTTGCCACGAGCAGCACAAACAACGGCAGTTATGTCAAAGCTAAGACCCATCTGGAGAGACAAGAATATCTGTCAGAAAACCAAATTCAGACTATTGAGAGCACAAGTCATCTCAGCCTTTTTGTATTCATATGAGACCTGGACCCTGACAGCAGTATTTCAGCAAAGAATCCAGGAACTTGAAATGAGATGCTACAGAACCTTCCTAAGCATATCTTACATGGGCCACATCACAAAAGAAGAAGTGCGTAACACCATCAGGCACAAAGTAGGCCAATATGAAGACCTCACCACCGTCAAAAAGATAAAGCTGAAATGATATAGCCATGTCATTAGGGCCAACAGTCTATCCACAACAGTCATGCAGGGCAGCGTCTAGGGTGGAACAAGGAGAGATAGACAGAAAAAAGTGGACTGACAACATAACAGAATGGACCAGGAAAAGTTCTGCGGAGACGCAGGCATTGGCTCATGATCGAGACAAGTGGAGAGAACTGATCAGATGTTCAGCAGCACAGCGCATCGACGACCATACTATGTCAAGAGACATGATGATGATGATGATGATGATGATGATGATAATAATGATGTTCACTACTATGTCTGCAGTATTGCAGTTTATAGTGATGTCTAGCACTGGGGCATCATGACGCAGACATGTAGCATCACGTCCCACCCAGTGACATTACCCTAATACCAGGCCAACCACTCCTAACACTAACCTCTTAAAGCTGTTAGTAGTAAGAATATTTATAGGTCTTCGGTATAACTCGGAGTTCGAACCCACGACCTCCCGCATGCGAGGTGTGGACGCACTAACCACTTGGCCACCAGAGCTGGCTGTTAATATTGTAAACATGGCCTCAGGAATACTACGAACTGTATGGTAGGTAATACATGTTTGTATGTGATTTGGATTTTTAACGTAGCTTTAACAATTATTCAGTCATATCGCTACGATGTCTGCAGTGTGGCAGTTTATAGTGATGTCTAGCACTGAGGCATCATGCCGCACACATTTAGCATAATGCCCCCCCCCCCCCAGTCACATACATTTTTCTGACACGAGGCCGATCAGTCATAACATTACCTTCTTAATGCTGAGCGTCAAGTTAGGCTGCAGTTAGTACCATTTTTTGTAAGACATTAGTATAACTCGGCCGGGGATCAAACCCACGACCTCCCGCATCCGAGGCGGATTTATGCTGTATTTTAGCAGCAACCGGTTGATTAACAATAGTGATGCATAATAAAGATGAACATCTATTTTATGTATATTTTGAAGATGATGTACATGAATGTGAGAACAGATATGATTTTACGCAGTCCTAATTGTGGATGGGCAGGTGAATTGTTTGGTAAGCATTAAGAACCAGCTTGGCCCATATATGCATTCAACGCACCAGGAAACAAAATACTGCACGGTAAAGACTGCAAATATCATTCTATCGGATACTATGAACCACACGAAACAATAAACGACGAAGTTAAGCGGTTTTAATCAATAAGCATTGTTCGCATGCCACCAAATAAATGTAAGCTGATCACGTGCATTTCAATTCATCTAATTACAATGAACTGGGTCTATTGATCGTATTACTGGGTCATAAAAACTACGCCTTTTGTTTCCAATAGTTTTGTTTTGTGTATTGAACCGATCACCAATAATGTACATTTAGCAGAGCTTGCCGTGTAACGGTAATTGGGATTTTGAAAAAGACGCAGTAGATGTCATTGACAAATGTCGCTGGAATGTACACTTGTGTTCGCAATCGGCTAGGTTTGAGCAATTTGGAATGCTATATGGTAAGCTGATGTTTAAAAATTAAATTTAGCGCTGTTTTAGCAGCTTTTGAAAAGAGAGAGAGAGATAGAGAGAGAGAGAGAGAGAGAGAGAGAGTGTGTGTATGTGTGTGTCTCAGTATTCAGGATAGTACATTTAAATTGTTCTACCCATAAATAATGTGAGAGAATGGGAGAGGCATATTTTCGCTGTGACTTGGGTGAAATATCGTTTTTCTTTGTAGATTTTTCTTTTAGGGGTGGTGGTGGTGACGAGGGATGTTGTTGTTATGTGTGCCTGTCGAACCGTGTCTTGGACGTAATTGTCCGACTGTCATTCTGCCTGATTGTTATTTTTAATGCAAGAATACAAGCATATATGTACTGGTGTTTGTAAGTTTTATATATCAACTTAAACTGAGAACTTTTCATTTCTTCCGTCAATTCGCATGAATGTTTACTTAACAAAATATTACACGTATTACTTACAATACATCATCAAATAGATCAACATACACATTTATAATCGATATAATGAGGCGGCCTTTTCTATATATATCTATATATATTTACTCCGTTGCCATTGACGCTGTTCTTATAAACTGTGAATTTGTCATGTGATTGGCATAGAAATCGTCCTCATTTCCGTACACCCCGTGAGAAATGCAAACTGAAAATACCGTTATTTTACGAAGTGGATATGGTTGAGTCAAATATATCTATATATATCTCCAATGCTGATAATATTCACGTACGTACATATACATGTATGTATGTATGTATGTATGTATGTATGTATGTATGTATGTATGTATGTATGTATGTATGTATGTATGTATGTGTGATGTATATGTGTGTGTGTGTGTGTGTGTGTGGTAGAGATCACATTTCGGTAATAACTTCTATTCATTTGTAAGAAGCAGCCGTTTCATTTTGTCTTCAGGTAACTAAGGATACCTAGAATAAAGGACCATGGAAAAAAAGTCATTTTATGAAGGAGGTGGGGAGACGAGTATTACTACCCCACTTCTCGCTGAACATGTGGCGCAGAGAGATCCACCACCCTCTTACAGCGAGGTACACGTTTTTTTTCTGAACAGAAAAAAGGGCAAAAGATATAATTAAAAAAACAAACAGAAAACAACAACAAAGATATATAATGACCACTTGAAATGTTTTGAAGCACCAATGTTATTTAGAGTAAAAGAAGAGAGATTAGAAAACAAACAATAGATTTGTAAAATGTACTTACTCCCCGAATATGTAACAGAAACACACACACACACACACACACACACACACACACACAATATTGTTTGGTTTGATGTGGTGTTGTGTCGTTAATATATATATATATATATATATATATATATATATATATATATATATATATATATATATATATAGCTGCTGGTGTAGATGATCTACTTACTGCTTAGTTAAATAAACTGAACGGGCTCAGATTGACAAAGAAAAATGATGACAGTTGAATATATTTTCACGACCTCAGTTAAGATCTGTCCCACAGACATATGTGCACGACTTTATTTTAAAGTTATCTCACATACAAGCGTAATAGTGTGTGTGAGTGTTTGTTATATTGCATAAATCAAAACAGATTCATTGACGGCATCTGTGTTAAATTACGACAGTCTATGACGACATCTTAATATATTGATTGACGAAATGGCTATTTGTGCATTACAAACTTTTATCGTGGACAATGCAATATATATCTCAAGAAAAGTCTCTGATAGTGATATTCACTCTCCCCCCCCCCCCTCTCTCTCTCTCTCTCTCTCTCTCTCTCTCTCTCTCTCTCTCTCTCTTAAATTTAAAAAGTCAGTTTCTACATATCTGACTCTAGGTGATGGGTGAATACCAAACATCGGTGGTTGCGCAATATCCACCACAGGACATGCCTGCTTTGTCCTACATCGATATCATGCCTAGATGTATTAACCCAGGGAATATACCAGGGGGAATATCTCCGACTTTCGACACATTCAGGTTTGATTTCATTTGACACGAATATATGTATCTTTTAGAAAAGAAGAATAAAGAATTAAAGGAAACATAATTCACAATTTTCCTGAGAAAACCGGAATCCCGTGATTCTGCTACTGGTGCTGCCATGTGTAATAATAACATGCTCTCCTTTGCCACTTAGAAATAAAAAAAATTGTGAAGTTACTAACATATGATGGCGTATATTTCATATTTTAATACCATGTAAATAATGTAAAATCAAATATCTGAAGTGATTAATGTTATTGATTTGCTATTTATGCCAATGATATGGTGCCTTTTACAAATACATGAATTAACGATATAAAAGATAAACATCCTTTAACTTTTCTGATTTCATCATTTTTGAACATTGTGGCTTAAACCAGAGGCGTAGCTAGAGTGTTTGGCGCCCGGGGACAATATTCATTCCCCCCCCCCCCCACCTCAACTCTGAAACCCATTATTTTCATCAATAAAATCACCATTACCCGTTACAACCTGTTTCAAAGCCCATTTTGGCGCCCCCACTAGTATGGCGCCCGGGGACATATGTACACCCCTGCCCCACCCCACCCCCCGCTACGCCTCTGGCTTAAACAATCAACCGTAAGATATATTATACGTCATAGCAAGAGCATGTGTACAAATTCAATATTTTACAAGACCATTTACTCACTTATCTTTTCTATTTCTCTTAAAGAATGTTTTATACTCTCTTTAAATATCAAATGACAATATAAAACAGTGAAATCCGTTAAAAGATAATTTCCCTTTGACTTCACTTTCAAGATTGCCTAATATATATATATATATATATATATATATATATATATATATATATATATATATATATATATATATATATTGGCAGTACAATAATATACGGAGCAAACAGTTGGCTAATGAACAACAGAGACCTGTGTGTATGGAAATGCGAGACAATTCAGAGAAAGATAAAGAAGGAAGCTTATGGTCTGAGCTACAGTTTAGAGTCCATGTTTGACCACCAGCCTGCTTTCGGGACCGACTATCATGTGCTCGGACTTAGGTTTGTGACTACTTTTTATGCCATTTTTGGCGCACCATCCATAGTATGCCTGCTCTCTTGTGCGCTCATGCATGTGGGTGTATGTGTGTGTAAGTGTGTTTATGTGTGCGTGTTTTGTGTGTGTGTGCTGCTCATTTTATACATCTTCAGGATGGTTTGTATTATTCGTTAATGTTTGATATTTTCTATGATATCATTTATTGCTACCCCGAATATCTTAATATCCTTCGCTAAGCAATATAATCTCACCAGGTGTCACTTTACCACATTTTGTTTCCTTAAAATACCACCTTGCTAGAATTGGTAACATAAACTGTCCTACTTCATTATACGTGTCACAGACTTTCATATCAGATTAGCTGGTTGATTAGCGGAGACCTAAAAAGTTTGTTGTCTGGCCCTTTCAAAGCCTAGTAGACGTTTTGCGTTTGATCTGAGTATCGGGTTTTAATAATAATACTTTCGAATATCCGTTCTGCAATATTGCTTTTCTAGTCTATCAGCGTATCCTCTTAAAGTAGGGTACGCATCTTGAAATGTACGTCTGATACAGTCTGATACATTTCATTCGTAAAAAAACGTATATGTATGTTTCATCTAAATCTAAGTTCGCCTCATAGAAAGCAAACTTAGATTGACAATATGTTAAGGTGAGAGGCATGTACACTTTAGCACTTAAGAGATATAACTCTAGACAGGGGCAAGAGTTATACTATTAGAAGAGATACATTTTAAATTATGTACATAAACGCGTTTAAAATTTCGAAACATAATCAACACAAATTAATTTGCTCTCACATATTTCTAAGAGACTAGACTGTTTTTTAAAGCTTGACAGAAAATATACCTGTTACACCATTCGCCGAGTAGAGCTAGCTTTCTTGTTTATTTCTGAATACCGTGTGCCGTCAAGTCAACAATCAAACAAACATCCATACAATGAGAAACTATATTTTCAAAAATATAATATTTTAACGGCATAATATTTTTGTAACTGGAAAATATCTAGACAATATTATATTGATAGAATATCAGTCGTTTTACAAACTTATTCTTGGAACACACATTTCGAATATTAGCACTTGATTACATGTAGATAAAACACGATTTGATTTACCATGAATTCATTTAAAAAACATTTAGATTTAAAATATCAGTAATTTCATCTGTACTGTTGACACATTAGTACAGAACAGTTATCATTCCTAATATCGTTGGAACATATTCGGATTACTTGGAACTATTGAAATGTTTCAAACGTTTAGGAATTTTAGGAATTGATTAACCACTATGTGTTAGTTTTGATTCTTTCACTTTGTATTTTAGGAAAATAAATATTTTAAATTACACAAAACTTGATGGTTATTGCTATGTCCTATTTAAGCAGATTAAGACTCTTAGATCGTAACAGTGTTATCTCGCCGATGCGCACGACCATCATGTTTTCCCTACAAGAATATTGCTCATTCCTGTTGGTATGTTTATTAAGGCAACTTTGACATTAGTTTCCAGACTTGTGTTACCTTGAAACTGGAAATCTTCCGTTCATCAACTTTTCCGCGGCGTTACAGAATTTTACACTGGTTCATTAAATCTAATATACTCCCATCTTATTGCTCTGGCATCATTTGTATACGATTCTTTATTTCTTCTTCTACGAGATTTTGAAGCCGTTGAGTAACAAGTCCGTCAGCTTCGAAAAGTTCGCAATTCTTGATCCCTGCAGTCTCTCTCGCATAGACTTGAAGCGAACCCAGGATGGCAGATTAATCACATCGCGTTTTCACACCCTTCGGATTGTCCATTTTTTTGCGACTTCTTAATCCTGGGTGATTTTGACTCGTTATGTCTTAACTTTCAATCACAGTTTTCTGCGCAGAAAGGTAAGTTTAACTACTGCAGTTAATTGCTACCGTACATGCGTATATATGAATACTGATGCTGCAATTGCTTATCTATATTTGCAAATCGTATACAAGGTTCAAATTAAACTCTTTGCTTACTTAAATAGAGAGCTATATATTACCTCAGTCTATAACACTCTTATACTGCTTTTTCCTCTAGCAGAGACTAGCACGTCTTTGGGACAGACCATTTAGTTCTTGGGGTAGGAAAACTGATTTATCTTTCTTATCTATCTAAACAATTGAACAGCCATTGCTATTTTTTTCACAGGTTTTGCTTATATCTGATTTAATGTATATTTATGATAATTTCTTTGTCAGCTTTAAATAGTTTTTATTTTTCGTTGCATGCTATTAGGAGTACATGATATACATTATTACGTGACCCCCCCTCGATTTCTCAATTTGGGGATTGTTTCAAACCGCGTATTAGAATATAATATAATCTTTGTTTTACTGAAATATAGTAAGTATTGAGCTTTTACACCAGACGTTATGTCATTTTCTTTTGTTGTAGCCAGCTTTTAATTCATATTAACTTTACTTCAGTTTTGTTGGATGTTAAAATAGTACTTGGTTTTTCTGGGAATATTTGATGTGCTGAACTATAATTCTTGGACAAAGATAGTGTATCAAACTTTCATTCGGATTTCAAACACTGGAGTGCTAAATCTTGTGATTCTACCAGGAGCTGTAGATAAACACAACACAGATTATATCATATGTCATTTTCGGTTTTCTAACAGGACTCGCACTCGAATATTTTAGAACATTTAATTACTAGAATTTTTGTAATTTGATTTGTGGATTATTCTTGGACCTCTTTTGAATTTTATTCTGAAGACTGTAAGTTCTTTTACCATTTTAATAATATTTTTTTCCAGGGAAATAAATTGTTAAATTTTACAAAGCTTGTTGTTTTCACTTTTTATGTGTTACTGTTTATTAGAGCCTAAACAGGCGACATAGGACATAAATATGAGGACATACTTGATCACATCTCATTCATGGGTGAACCGCTCCGGTTGCCTAGTGGTTAGAGCGTCCGCCACGGAAACGGCAGGTCGTGGGTTCGATCCCCGACCGAGTCATATCAAAGACTTACAAAAATGGTACTAACAGCTGCCTCGCTTGGTGCTCAGAATAAAGAGGTTTGTGTTAGGACTGGTCGGCCTGGTGTCAGGATAATGTGACTGGGTGGGACACGATGCCCAAGTGCTATAAACTGCCTCACTGCAGACATCGTAGCGATATGACTGAAATTTTTTGTAAAGCTACGTTAAAAATCATAATCCAAAAAACAAACATTCATGGGTGTAAAATGAAAACCTCATTAAATCGGAAACCATGTAGAATAGAAAACGTAATTTGGTCTTGAGGAATCTCAGTCTATATGTATATACGCATGTGCGTGCGAACTTATATATCTGCTTTGTTTATCTGTCAGACGATAATTGGTGTACTCTTCTTTCTCTGTGAAACCAAGAAGGTGACAATGCAGTCATTGAAGCATAAAACATATTTGTGCTGACCAGTAGGTTATTGGTTTTTTTTGAACGTTTCTGAATCAATGTGTCGATATTGTCGTTAACAATGATTTGTGTCGAACAAAGCACTGTGATAGTTATCTGGTTTGATTGATCAGTAAAACCTTATCATTTACAACATATTAGCGATTTATTACAAAACCCATTTCCTTTCTCCTTTTGCCATCACATAAAATTCATATGTTTGTATATCAAAATCATTTTTATCATAGGTTTCTAACTATTAAATCTCTAACCTTTGCTCAATTTGTCAGCTATGATTTTCTGAAACGCTCAGATATTCAATGTTAACAATATTTATTCAGTACGTTTAACACAAACTGGACATTCTTGTTGTTTGGTTAATATTAGACAACAATGTATATATATATATATATATATATATATATTGACAGAATGTGGTTAACAAAGAAACCTGATCCAAATTCACCGCCACAGCAGCTGGGTATATTAAATGTTGTGCCTGACAAAGAGAGCATACAACTTCCTGCAAACCTCGTAGGCTTCGGACCGTACGGATTCTTCCAATATCGCGGAATGTTTATACATCCCATGCAGATGGCCATGGGCCTCCACTTCACGTTTGCTGGATTAAAAGAAACTATCGATAAACTGAACCAGATGCTGGAGCAAGACCCAGTTCCAGGTTGGTTTTTAAGCCAATAACGAGTTGATTGGGTATATGCAAGGCTAATTTTGATCGAGCGAGAGATTGTTTAAATAATGTACGTGTGTTCTGTGCAATCCAATTCATAAGTGCGTACGTATTCCTCTTTTAATATCACTCTTTTGCAATATTAAAATATTGGAATGTCATTATTGGTAATGTAGACGTAGCAGTCTTGAGCCCTCTCTTGTTGCATTGCTACGGATGTAGGCGAGATAGGTTGAGGTTACAATAGATGCAATATAACAGGATCAATCTTATTCCATTAGTCCCAATAAAAGCATTCCGAATGAGCAAAATTTACGACTCTTCACACGACTACCGACATTGACGTTATTTTCATAAACCCAGAGATTAGTGAATTGTGTGTTGTTTATGGTTTGGATTTTTTAACGTAGCGTTAAGAATATTTCAGTCATACCGCTACGATGCCTGCAGGGTAGCAAGGTGGCAGTTTATAGTGATGTCTAGCACTGGGGAAGCATGCTATAGACATGTCGCATGATGACCCACCCAGCCGTATTATCCTGTCACCAGTCCGACCAGTTCTAACACTAACATGTTAATGTTGTGCGATAAGCAAAGCATATGTTAGTATAATTTGTATACAAGTCTTTGGTATGATACGGATAGGGTTTGAACACGTGACCTCCTGCATCCGAGGCGTACGCTCTAACCAGTAAGGCCTTCCGAGCGTGTCAAGTGACATGAGGTTGATAAACATTCCTCGTCTTAAGACACTAGTTATGTTTTATATCATGACTCGTTATTATATGTGTAGTTTATATACAGACAAGTGAAGAGGCCCTGTATGCCCGTTATCTTTTTCTTTATCAGTAGAGTGTTTCCATGCCTTCTTCACTACAAAGTGCATAACATTATTTATATTAATTTACAGGCACAATTTTGAACGTGGAAACTGCCTCTATAAAGGTGTCCGAGGTGTTCAATATCGGAAACAGTTCGATCGATCCAGAGGACACACTTGTGCGGATAAACAAGGAAAAGTTTACTCGATACACCCAGGTTATTCGAGTTTATTATGTACAGGGAAAACCGGCCCATGAACAAGTAGGTATGTAAAATGGGCACTAATTATGGCTATAGGGACGCTATTTGTTCAAAATACTAAAGCAACCGACAAAACACATTGAAGGCTAGAGGAAACTCAATGACATATCTGACTAAAATACGATATAGTCGGAAGAAAGATAATATTTAGAGAAATCTGAACCAAAATACCTTTGTTTGCTATTCCGAATTTATGTGCGTTTATCAACATCTCTATGGTTTCTATTCTATTATTTATTATTTGCTCTAGTTACTATGCCTCAGGGCGATAGAGAAGGTGCCATAAATTACAAAGCAGTTTATGCGCATAAATAATTTTGGACGTCCCGCAGGATACATGTAATAAGATAGAAAAATGGCATTCTAACGGTTTTCTTTTTCTTTTATCCTCTCTCTGGACTTCCAACGGTTTTTTAGAACTAAGGCTTTGCATAGCTTTCAATAATAGAAGGGAATCTGAAAAGATGATTAAATTGTTTTTGAGATGCTTGAATGTGTTCCAACGTTTTGAATATGGTTTTTGCAGTAAAACCGAGGTTTAATCCGGTAATCGGCTTGATATGGATTTTTGAGCTGCTGCAAAACATCGGAACGTATGGAATACATTAGAGTGTTCTGATTTCATTGAATTTACTTTGACAAATGAGAGGACTTTTTGAGGAGTGTTTGACTTTACAAAGGTCAAATAATAATTTACGAGATTTTGATAGCCATGGTGATTATTTAGGAATACAGAATCGTACAATATTTGCCACACAATTTTGATGCTTCCATGTGAGGTCGACTTGATAAATGGGGGAATGGTGTTTGGTTTTTGAGAGCATAGGGTTTGGTATTTAATCACAAAGGTTACATCATATACCATATGTTGGTTTTATGGATTATATAATCGTTCAGTATACTGACGAGCCGGTTTTATTTGTCTCAAATAAAGTGAAGTGAAGTTTGCTTGCCTCAAATTTAATGCTTCTGAATATGACGGTATAGTCTAAGTCTCTGCATATACATCATAACAATCATATATAGGCAAGGTTCACAATCGCATCCGTACATATTCAATCCATAGTCATGTTTCAACTCACAAATGACCTGCAGAATCGTGGAAGACCTCCCGATCTGCTCCCCAGTCTGTTTTGCAACGATTCGTTTTAAATCCAGGCTTCTTGACATTTTCCCTGATCTATCGAATATGTGGAATACATTTTAGCTTGCCAATGAAAAAAAGATCTTGACATTTGGTCTCTAAAATAGAAACCGACAAGCTTATGGGGTCATCGTTCAAACGACTAAAGCCTCTACCGTTGTATACTTCTAAAATTTGAATCTGGTTTCGTCGGCCAATTTCAGAAATCTGTTGAAGCGTATCTGGACTTAACATGTAATATTATGCTTACTCCTTGATCTTTAACATATACATAAATCAACATACATGGAACAGCTATTTATTTCAATTCGGCATTTCAATATGGTATTAATTTTTCTTGAATAGAGTGAATGACAATATTCTTCCCCGACGTACACCCATCTCAAGATCATTCTTTCAGAAAGGGTACTGCTTACATTAACTCAAAGATTCTATCCTTCACATAATGTGGATATATAATTAAGAAGGCGGTTCCTCAGACCTTGATTGACTAGATCGTTCATGATGTTGTACTCTGTGCGGTGTTATAAGCTTTATCCATGTTGAGATATACGGCAACTATAAGTTCTTTATTTATGAAAGCTTTTTTAATAGATGCCTTTAAGTACGAGAAGATGGCGTATTGTGCTATCCTACAACCTTGAATCCGCATGGCGGGGTAGGGAATCCGCTACTTGTAATTCGATTTTGATTTAAATACGTAGGCTTTGAGGCTGACGTTTGTGTTACTAGAAGTTAGGCAACGCAGAATAGAAGTTGGAAATATTGTGTAATCGGCTCATTTGTTGGCATTTAAAAGATATAATTATTATTTAATTGTATTAATGAGAAAATGAATACTATTCTTCCTGCGGATTTCAGGCGGATACGGCTCGAAACAAAATTGTCTACCCCATGTCACTACTATACAGTTGCAGCAAGTGCCATGTGTTTGGAGAAAAAGCGTTCTGACCTTCCACCCAAATACAAACGTCCAAGTAACGAATATAGGGTGGGAATGAACAGAGCACATTTGTCCGATTTACATGCATGTGCAAAACAGGGTAATGGATTTGTGCGAACTTGTCCAACCAGTCTTTATTTCCTAATCAAAAAATGAGTTAAATCTAGCAGAACCTTCAATCATTTTGTGACATTAATGGCGGCGTATCTATTACCAGGGATGCATGCGTTTGTACCGGAAATGACGGCAGCACCAGCTATGATGAGAAGAGCAAAATTCAGCAGCTCGACAGAAACATTGACACGGATTGCAACCTGGTTACAGCATCAACAGGTATTATCCCTCTCAAGAATTGACGATAGGGAAAACCATTTCCTAGACGTGTGTTAGGACTGTAGGCCTAGTACGGCAATAGACTATGATACGGTATAGCCTTAGACTTAATAGTGATTTAATTTCGTCTGTATTAGTTGAAAAAGAGATCGGTGCTAAACCTAAATTCCGGAAAATTTTATGATTTAATCTTAATAATCGTCTCAGATATATATATATATATATATATATATATATATATATATATATATATATATATATATATATATATATATATATATATATATATATATATAATCGTTGGTAAGACGGGCTGATACAAAGCGCAGAATGTAGTACCGTTGGAGGGTGAGCAGATATTAATGCCAAAAAATCAAGAAATTTAACAATGTCAGCTTATATGTCACGCCAATATATAATTGTTTGATCCCTAAGTCATTCAATGGACTTGCTTAAGGTTATATATTACATTGACATTACCCCTTGACTGAGCTAACAAGAAATTGATCTTTTATTTAACAGACGACATTGTTCCATATAGCTATTCTGACTATAGTGACTGAGAGAGTGTTGAAACTTGGTATAATGACCGTGGTGTTGACGTATGTATTGTCACCTGGCTAATCATGATAATAATAATAATAATAATAATAATAATAATAATAATAATAATAATAATAATAATAAACGCGCGCTGAAACGTTAAGTTGCCGTTCCCATGCTGATGACTTATGACATGTATTCATGCGATCATCGTTACGACTGGAGGATGTTTAAATTAAATTCATAACGTTATATGAAAACGATTAAATATTAAGATTTATTAAAAAAATCTCATTAACATCTAATTGCAGTTGTGATGTTCGTTTTATGAGATGTACATTATATTGTACTTAAATCCAGTTACTTGTCTGAATTTTAAAAGAGGTTCTATATACAATTAAATGAAATATGCAGCTTGTATCTCTGCAGACAACCTCTTTTGCACTGCAGAATATTATACCTCCAAATCAAGTATGCAGCTTATATATATGCAGATAACGTCTCATGCACTGCATAATATTATACCTCTAACTCAAGTATGTGGTTTAACTCACGGTAGTTAACCTCACTCACGCACTGCGGAATGCCATGACTATTAAAACAGTTTCCGGTATTTCTACTACTTCTGGTAAATTTTAAGCGGATCGTTGTTTATTTTCTTGCAAATGCTCTTGCCCACCTCCCCTCACATCCCACCCCACCCCGAGTTGTGCAAGGTAATGCATGCACATTATAATAATAGTCGTTAGTTCCTTAAGCCTAACGAGCATACATAATGGCAAATGTTGAGTTTATATTTTTTCAGATTAAACGGCATTGTTTCGGTTATAGTAAATCGTGTACATATTTATAAATTTGGTAAACGTTTGCAGCCAGGAGTAAGAAAGCGTTACAAAACCGTTGTGATTAATTTCGTAAATTGTATATTTTTTTAGTTTATTCATTGAAGTTAGCATTAGGTAGATACCACTGGGTTCATCTTCATAAATTCCTTTGAAATGATTTAAGGCTTGTACTGCGGCATGAAATCAATAAAGGTACATAATTATCTGTAAGAGTTTATTTTCTTCTCCAAAAAATTACAAAGCATTTATTTTAAACCCATTTAGAACTTATGCTATTATAAAATTATCGGCATGCGGTTAGAAATCTCTAATAGGACGCGAATGAATTATGGATGTATAACTTGTTGGGTTGGGACCTTTATGATTGTTTTACCTTGAATAAACAAAAGGCAATTTAGTGTACACCAGACTACTTGCAATTTGTTCTTCTAATATTTCAGGGATTACGAGTTGTAAACATACAGCAATTTGATGTAAAATCGGAAACATTTCCAGGTAAGCTATTTACGGAGATAAATTCTTATCTTGATTCATATTTGTCATATTACCCGTATTTGTTTGAAAGGTCAAAGACTTCTACGGTGGTGTGTGTTTTATTTCATTTTTAACGTAGCTTTAGCAAAATTCAAAATTTATATCGCTATGATGTCTGTATGTGGAAGTTTTTAGTTATGTGAAGCACTAGAACATCACCGCAGACAGCAACAATGTCCACTCAGTAAAATTATCCTGACACCATGCCGACTAGTCTTGACACTAACCTCTTAATGCTGAGCGCCGAGCGAGGCAGATGCGAGTATCACTTTTATAAGTCTTTTGGTATGACACGGCCAGGATACGAACGCACGACATCTATCATCCGATGCGGCCACGAACACTACTTAGGCCACCGGAACGATTCATACGGCTGCACATCAATTATATGCTTTTTGTCTGAGTTCGCATAAAACCATAAATTGATAAAGATGTTTCTCATGGTTGAATTCGTTGTACTAAAGAAAAATATGTTCCACTATAAGTGGACACAGTAATCCATGTAACCTTTAATAACCATTTAATTGTACCCTGCTAATTGTACATATTACTGTCACTCCTCCCTATTATGATCCAGGTATGTTTCCCTCAGGTATGGGATATTAACGGATTGTGAAATGTAAGGTTTCATATGACTTTTAGTGTGGAGAGCAATCCAAAATAAGGATGAATTCATTTTACGACGTTTTCATGACAGATTTGATACTGGATGTAATTTGAGCGATAGAATTACGGGTTTTACCTAGGTACAGTGTTGCTTTTGTTTCCATGTTTTGAATCGTCTGTTGGCAAGATGGATATTTGTTGCAGCTAGGTGAGCACAGATATGTATGTAAAAGATTATGAAATTAAATTTGGTTTTTGGAACATACAGACAGTATGTGTGCAATTGGTTTATGCACCTCAAGAAAGAGGTGGCTATGCTGTGCCAACAGAAGTGTAAAAAGCACAGACAAGAACTGCAAAAATTAAAACTCCTTCCAAAATATGTTTATATGTGAAATTAAGTACGAGGTCAAAAATCAAATTTCAAAATGTTCAAGTTCGTCTGAATATTCATTAAATGAAAGATGAAGATGATTCATATACAATCCATAAAACATAATTAGAATATATTACATAAACCACATTTCCTTTAAACGTTCACGCTTTTTGCTGGCGCGTAAATCGTTATACAGCTTCATGAAGTAGTACAGTTCAAAAGACTAATGCATTGCAGGGTGGATATCGACGTATTCGACAACATTTTTAACTTGCAGTGACCGCTAGCAGGATACACATTTCGATGAAGGTTCACCCATCAAAAAGTATGTTTGAGTATACGCGATCGTCAAAAGAACACATCATTTCTTATTTTTTCTATTCGATGGATGCCACTCTCCAATGATGGCTTTGACGGTCTGATGCTTGCTGGATGAGTTTTCATTCCACTGATTTTGGCAAGTAAGACGAAATTGATGATTTGTTTCATATATAAAGTCGGTGGATTAAAATTTCCATTCCTAAATTGGTTGCCTGCAGCGTAGCTTTAGTTGCTTTCGCTGATCTTTCATTACCGTTTATATAACATGACCAAGCAGTCAATATTACATACTTAGTTTACCGGATTGTGGAAAGATATGATGTTTCTATAATATCTGGAATGCTCAAGGGTTGTATTTAAGATTATGCAAGGCTTTTAAGGTAGAATGGAACTTAAAAAGATGATATAATTTGTTTTACCGAATTCGGAACATGGTTCAACGCTTTGAGAATGTAATTTCTGCAGCAAAATCAGGTAAACTTCTCTTTATGCTACAATGGGGTGCTGCAATAGTATCTCCAATTTTGTCTTTATCATTCGAAATTGTCTCTATACAGGAAAGCATGGTTACGATGGTTACGATAGGAGGCTTTATGTTTGTTTCCTGAATAACCAATAATAAGAGGATTCGTTGAAGACATTTTGAATTAGCAGATATCAAATATTATTTGGGACGGTTTGACAACCATGGTGGTGATGTATGAAAATATAATGTAACAATCGATTGCTTAGATGATAGTTTGGTTAGTATTCTTAAGAAACTATGTTATTCGTTAGAGATAAAGTCACAGTCCATTTTCCACAGCATAGATTTTAGGAATGGTAAGCTATAAATTAATCTAGACAAAATTCAAGTCTATGTTTCTATGATGTACCATATATCTGCGGGTAATATGTACGACATGATCGTACACAGTCGTACGATTGTAAAGTTTAGATCTTAACTGTGTCAGGTATAATTCCATTAAGACGTTCTCGTTAAATCCATAATTAGCTTTTATCGCTACTCGTATTAAATATAGGGTAATATACAATGCAGTAGCCATAAATCAGTCTCCTCCACCCCAGGAGTAAGATAACCCTCAAGACATATAAATGTGAAATTTTAGATTTCGAAACGGTGAACCCTTTTCTTCCGACCGTTTTCGAAATATTTTTACGAACATCTGAGGTTGATGTTGAGAAGCATGCATACCCTTTGATCATCCAGTTGTATTCCGAAGGGAGCATTCGGAAAGTGTGGTATCTACCATAGTTCTGATATTTCCATCTTTCAAACAGTTGGACATAAAGGTAGGTAAACGGCCTCAAAGACCTGGTTTCAATAGGTATTTTACACTGCCGCATATCAATATTTTATCAACAGCGTTCGTCGGGTACATACTATATTATATACTATAATTTAATATTGTATGTCCTTTTCTCTTAAAGCTTCTCTGATGAAATGTGTCCATGTGTATTGATTACTGTGTTTAACATTACGATTCTTCTCATAAGATGTGACTCAAAAACGTTGATAGTTATGTTATGTACGTTTACTTTTTAAACATGTACTTTATTTGTAAATGTATTGTATATGGATTAATGTCAAAGAGAATAAGTTTCAAATTATGTTGTTTTATCATTGCATGTGTATGACCGTATTTCTACTATAGTTGAATTATTTCCATTCTTTAACGTATTCCTTCAACTGGCAGAGGGATACATGCTTATGACTTAAATACCACCGTATTAGAAACATACTCATATTTTGTAAGGTATTATGCTATTGTTTGGTTAGAATTTACAGAATGTTCCTGCTTTTACCTTATCTTGGAATGTTTTAAAGATTTTGCTTGTACTAATTGTTTTGTGTGAAATATATTTTACTGAATCTGAAAAGTTTATTTTTAGTTTTATATTTTCATAGAATTTTATACATCTGTTCCCTGCCCAATTTTGGTTGTACTTCATGTTTATTGTTATTTATATTTATTATTTATTTGAGAGTGTTTATCTTCCAAAACGTCAGTGGCAATTGAAATTGCATATTTGAAACATTAATTTAATTGATGTATTCTGGCAAAAATTGTGATGAAATGCAGAAAGACATTACCTCATACTCGCATATATATTTACCTTTAATTAAAAGTGCCGTTCTAGCATTTGTTTTGGATTTCTTAATTGCTTTAACAAAATAAAAACTGTAGCCTTTAGTTTGTTGGCACCATATAGCCTTTAGTGACCAATGCTGTTAAACTCTAAAGCATACATAGAAACATTTCTTTCACAGGTATGGTCGGCACATCAAGCGACTCCACAGATCACTTTGAAAGCTGTTGGGAAGATAAACAAATGCTCAGAACTTTTCGCGTGTTTTACACCAGATCCAAAGTCATGCCTGCGCCCGTGTCTCCGGCTTTCCTAACGTCACGAATATTTGTACCCTTTAGAACTGGCCATCGATCTTTTGAGACCATGTCTCAGACGATGAACAGGATCAACGCTTGGATGAAACTGACCGGTTAGTTATGGAGCCTATCAAGGTGTCAATTGAATACAAATTTATCCGTTATGTCCACATTAAATTCAAGAAATCCATAAATGCATTTAGATTCACTTGCTGATTTTAAGAACTGATTCGTTCGAAGTTTATCCCTATATAATGTTTTACTTTTAAAACAGATACAATTCTTTCAAACGTTCAGTTTTCTTTGAGAACCAAAATATGTATTGTGAGTAGTAGGTCAAGATTAAATCTTAGAATTTTGTACAACTAACTGTAGTAAATTCACTGACTATTGGACTTCATTATTAACGGAAGTATGCATGACTGGACCCGTCGAGTGAGTGTAATGATAACATATATCCGGAATAGTGTTCTTATGTTAAAATCACAGTTAAATTGTTACAATGTTACGTCCGTCCATTTTCTTCTGCACATTCGATTCATGAATAAGGAAAGAGAGTAAAGGACAAAAAGGGCAAGGCGTATTATATTTAACAACTTTACAATATGTCTGTATCGCTGTTCCTTCCGCATTTACTTAACTGGAGTTGCCATGGTATACATGCCTCTTTTTTGCTTTTATATAAAAAAGTTTTGAAACTCTCGTCACCTCCACGGTTCACTATTTGGGTGAAGAGTATGGTGAATCGAGTTGGGTAGAGATACGCTTTTCGAATATACTTTTTGATCAACTTAAATAGATTATCGCGATATTTTCACACGCATGACTAAGAGATAATTTAAAACTTTATAGCGATTAAACGATTATCAACTTATGCTTGCTTTTTGATCGCTTTATTTATTTATTTATTTATTTATTTATTTATTTATTTATTTATTTATTTATTTATTCAGGTTTGCCGATCTTCAGTGTAGAAACGACGAGATTACCATATGTTGCTCATGAATATCAGGGAGTTACTCTTGACAGGTCAGACCACCTGCTTTCATCAAGATCGGGAGGATACTGGGTAAACTGCATCAGGTAAATAAAGTAGAGTACCTTAGACTTTACAAGTACGCATATACCGAACCGATCGTAGCTCTGTATGGTGATTATCCTGTAATCAACTGAACATGTTGAAAATTTATCAAGCGATAGGACATGTTCTTATTATACAGAAAAACGGAGGAAAATATTTTATGGCAATATGATATAATAATTTACAAGAAATTTAAGATTTAGGGTAGAGATTCTAAATATATTTTATTAATAAAATGATACTAGTGTTCGTCTCTTAATTCTCAGATAGTTTTATCGAAGTAACTTTCATATTTGTACAGGTTAAAACTAGAAGAGTCATGATTAGTTTTTTTTTTACTCTTTTGGAAAAACAAACTTGTTGAAAGGCTAGTATAAATTGTATTTAAACTTATTTGATACAAATGTATCTTCATACATGTATGTATTGAGACTTAAGGAGACCTCATCACACTAATGAATATACTTTATCTTCCATTGATACAATTTAATTAGTAATCTGATAAGGAACATTCTGTGCCGGACTATGAAACCGATAAGATAAAAATTCCTAAAAAGAGAGTTGGTTGTGTGAAAGTACAACAAAACTTGTTTCCCATATAATCGCAATCTAAGGAATCCTGTTGTTATTTTACCTACCATACATTTTGGTAGTTTTTGGATTGTTTTTACCCTTGTTAACGTAAAGACAATCCGTACTTTTAAAAAATTGATTTAATATTTCACCAGCTTTTATCCATAATATCTGGGCCTTAAACTATTATTTTATGAGAAAGATTAATGCATCCAAATGTCTGGTAACCTATGTCAGCTAGACCCATATCTGATTTTAAGTCTTAAATTGAGACATGTTTAGCTCGTACTACTACTACTACTACTACTACTACTACTACTACTAATAATAATAATAATAACAACAACAACAACAGCAACAACAACAATACTACTACTACTATTACTACTACTACTACTACTACTACTACTACTACTACTACTAATAATAATAATAATAATAATAATAATAATTTACGAAGATAGCATATTTGATCACGAAAGATCCATTTGACGTGTGGTTATTAATTTTTGTAACAGGTTATGTTATACATTTTACATCTTTAAAAGGTCACCTACTATATTAGTATCCTCGAATAGTAATACACATTTAAAGACAATTAATAAGTTTAATTATAGCTGTTAACATATACATATAAGTAGAATGTATTATACACATGTATGCAAATTTCAGCATGTCAGAAGTCATATATACATACATCGAATATGTACTATTTCCGCATACACAAATAAAATACATCAATCCAGTCGGTCGGAAAAGAATTTTTTAAATTACATTTCAAAACGAAGAAAGGGAATTTGAATTATGTGTAACCAGGGGTAATTAATTCCAAATGGTAGGTGCTGATACAATAATCAAATTTTTGAAGACCTTGGATTTAAACCATGGAATCAAGATACATTAATAGTTGTTAATCGGAAATTAAACTCATTATTTGATGATCTTAATCAAATTAGGTTAGATATATATAATCTAGACAAAAATTGTTTAAAGATTTATAAGTCAAGTAGCCATTGTGTCTTAATTGGAAGTATCAAAATGATTTGGGCGGGCCGTTTTGAGTTTTTTTTTTCAGTTTAAGCTAATAATTGGACGTTTTTCTTCTATATGGTACCGCCGTTGTCTATCAGTGGTAGGTTGTAATCCAAGAAATAAAATTCAAGTGACCATTTTGACAGTAATTTTAAGTTATTATTTTGACTGTCACTGCACATGTGTTATCGATATGTGTATTTCCAACTGTGATATTGATTAATGTAATTTCCAAGATGATTTTGAGTTTTATCTCTAGACACGTCTGAAACAATTCGCGTTTGAAGTAAATCTATGTTAGTGTATATAAACTGTCTTGTTCTGATTGCTTTAGAGGCATTAATATGCCTTATGGTTTGTTGAAACCAAACTGTTATATTCTTGAGGTCGATTTGATGTTGAGTCAAGATATGTAACAGATGAACGCATTGTATAGTCGCCAGTGATAAGATCTATGTTAAAGTGCACTGGTTACAATGCTAAGGAGGCAGGGTCCAGTTTTTATGTACAAATTTAATGTCGCTTGCACCTGCCTAATATAAAAATTCATTAAAAATATAAAACGCGAGTGAGGTCAAAAAGCTACATATTTCTGGATAGGTATTATGTAGTGCAACATAATCATACCACACACATGACCTGACAAGTCTACTGAAGTTCTTGGAATAAAATATTTATGTACCCCAACCCCTATTTTATACATGCATTTTTCACATCCGAAGGCCATTTTTGACGGCATATGGTGCTCACAGTGCAAACGCAAGACATTTTCCTAGATGAAAATTTTGAAAAACATTGTCTACTAAATAGCTTGATGCAATTCATAATAGTTGTCATCCATGCCGTTTTTTTTAGATATTCTACTTGCCTTGAACCCACGTGTCTTCTGCTATGGGAGGCTAGCTCGTCTTCCTAGCCGACTATTGGCATTTCACAATCAACATACTGCAGAGTAACTATGGAAAGTGTACATGTCTGACATCAATTTCAAGAACAACACAAGCCTGAAACACCTAGTTCACAAATTTATCCATATTTTTAATTATTACACAATAGTAGCTCAAAAACTCACACCATACCCTTAAGTTAAGAAATTTGCCAGGGGCCAATTTACGAAACTGGACCCTGCCACCTAAGTTATTGATAAATATCCCATGTTTTGACGTCGATCTCGTCTTTCCAGTGGTAAGGTACTAATGCAAACATCTGCCATTTACATTACAATCTACAAACGTCTCTTATATTCCACGTACACCAAGGTTTGATTCTTGTTGTATCGTAAGTCTTAGTTCATCAAGTTTTGGTACATTCTTGCCAATAGGGATACATTAAGGACACATTTATCGTATATTTCCGAGCTTGAATATGGTGAATACTAGATACAGTCTGATCGTGTTTTATTTGTATAGAATTTTGCTTTGACACAGGTTTTAAAATATAACCGATGTACGATATGGATAAAAATACTAAACAAGAAACTCAACCTGAAAATCGTCTTTGATTTCCAGTCTTAGCATATAAAACAGATATCGTAAATATGCTTTATTTACGCAAACTAATAATGTCATGCACGACATTTGATTCTTTTAACTGATTCTAAAGAAGCTCATAAGTTGAACTAAGAAGCAAAGGAATCCATTAGCATTACCAAAACATAATACCTTAAATAGAAACATTGTCTATTAGGTATAAATCAAATTTGTTTTCCTATTTCAGAGTATACTTCCCGAACGTCTTCCTAGAGCCTGATCCAAGTTATTTCCCGATGGCACTTGACTGGAGGAGTCAAAATGAAAGCACATTCTGCAGTATTCTCTAAAGCAGTGGACTAACGCTGTACTATGTTTGTCTAATTTTTCCTAAGGTCCATGTGATCATCCTGAAGAATGTATTCAATAAGTCAATAGACTATCGCTGAACTATGTACTCCATCATTCAATAATCCTATGGAATCATGCTAAAGTTATGTATTTCAGTATTCTAAAAACATTATGGAATTGGCCTGATATACGTCCTGCAAGACTGTCTTAGGCAATGCGTTTAACCTAAGGTATATTGTGCGGTATTTTCATAACTAATGGAGTAAAAGAAAAACATGCTGTCGGTATTCTTGTAACCATGTGATTAACTAACAATTATGTACCAGATGTATTTGAAAATGTTTGAAGATTTTGTTATAGCATTTTGTTTCCTGGAACAGTTCGATAAATTTAACGCCAATCCGTGGTCAGAATAATGTTTCATACGCATTTTCAGCACGTGCATCACGCTCTACATTTGCAGATATATACGCGTGACGTTAACATTGGCAAATTATATTGACCTGAGCATGCCGTAGAAGACGAAACAATTCATGTACTGGGCATGAAGCATACTGTAAATTCCGGACGCACTTGGGGGCACTCGACTGATATCGAGATCGACGTGTATAACGTTTACTGATGCTATCAACTGCGGCATTCTAAAATTAGGGGGTTGTTTTTATCTTTCCAATGATGGTTTCAGATATACGGAAGACGACCCCACGTCTTAAAAGACAATTGTCTGCTTTTGGAGAGAGGGACGTGGTTAATCCGAATGAGGCAATTCATGGAACATTCTTGACATTAAGTAAAAGATATTCATGTTATCAAGGGCATTAATTGGTCAGCTGTTTTCTTCAAAATAGGAAATTACAATTTAAGCTGAGAAAGGTGTGTGCAAGATAGGCACTGCATATGCTAACGAATGATCATAAACAGAATATGGCTTAAGCAGCAGAAAGGGCGAACATACCTTTTTGACGAAACGTTAGTTGCTTAAAAAATGAAAGTTCCTACGACAATGAAGACAATAATAGGTCAATAACTCCAAACCGAAGCCTCTAACTGACCTTGAATTTTTGTAATCGGGTTAGTTTATTTTGCTACTTTATCTTTTATCGTTAGTGTTTTTCAATATTTGTATGTTCGTTCGTTTACCCACCGGACGTTTCATTGTGGTCGCGCCCTACCTGCTGCTGTTAATTATATCAATATTATATCAATAATATATCAATATTATATCAATATTATATCAATAATATTAACGGAATCGTGCACAGCTTGATTTGCTCTTGAAAGATTAAAAGCAATCAATGCATTTTCAACCACCAGAATTGTACACAACCGTGTTTCTCAAAAAAAAAAAACAACACCATATTTCAAACAATGTTTTAGTATCAGACTAGTACGACTCACGAATTGTCAATGATATCCGCAAAATTTAGTTACACAGGCTTTATTACAATGATTTGTAGAACCCATTATTAATAACTTGCACATATTCTCTGTTTGAAACATTATATATATATATATATATATATATATATATATATATATATATATATATATATATATATAAACTATTTCAATTTATTTGCCTTAATTATAATGTGGATTAGTTTTAGAGATTGTCCGTGTTGAAGCCTTCTAAATCCAGATTTGATCTTGACAGAAAGAACACCTGATTTACCGATGTAAGGTTTGGGTGATGCGACAAATAATCTGATTGAACGTATTCGTGTCGCCAAGTAAGAATTTCGCAACGATGGTGCATCTCATGTGTGGCCAATTTTCAAAATTATAGGCGACACCGATATTATCGATGTTACATTGAACGACCAACGAGCTACGACGATTACTAGTGATCTCGACAAAGATATATTCTCAAAATGAAATGCATCGTATTCGCAGAAGCGGACAGTAATAATTTGATTATCCGTGACAAAAACAGACGATCTCCTTCAAACTAAAACAATTTTATATTAAGTAAAAATTCCATTCCAAACCATATTATAAACAAGGGTATCCTACATCCACGGTTATTTATAAGATTTATCCACTAAATGATTAAACACAGATTTTCTGATAAAAAACCAATACAAGTTTCAAAAATAAATTGTGTAGCCGAACGAGTAACGGAACACTTCGCAAATGCAATACGTGGAAACAGTTTAACGTATATAAGACGTGAAAAAAATAAATAAATGAGTATGCAGAACTATTTAAAGATACCCGAGTGTCTATCAAAGACGTAGCTGAGCTAGGAAAGAAACTAAAATTCCATGAAAATAAAAACGATAACCTAAGAGATTTTGTACGATTCAAAATATAAATCGAAGGGAGCTTCTATTGAAATTATTGATCATAATGTGAATGCGTGGACTTGTGCAATAACACTATTTCCACGAATCGAACCTCGCGCTTTTATGATGGCGATACATTTGTCTTTATTTAAAATATTTGTAAAAGCGATCTTGTATCCGTGTGGTTATTTTCAAGTTCTGATAATAACAACTATGATCAATTTGTACTACCTAATGGAGGTATTTATCGTTCAGAATCTGTTCAAGAAGAAATGACAAAATATTGCGCAGAAATTGTCATAGCTTAATGACAATATTGAACAATTACCGAACAATTGTTTCCGTCAGTTCTTGCTTACACGATTTTAATTTCTTGAAAATCTACAAGGTACGTTTTGACGCGGTGTATTGAGGAACACTACATACGATTATAAAGATGTTATCTCGGTTGATATGGCAGAGTATTATGCAGGAAATTTTCTATGAATGGGTGAATGTCACGATATTATAAAACATTTGGACATCCAACACATGAGATGACCTGAGTTGTGATAAACGGACCTTTACTGGATTTTCATTTGACTGGATTCGCTTGTATATAGTCATTTGAGTTTGCTAAAGATCTTCATCCGAGTTGTTATATCTGGTTTGATAGACACTTACCAGAAAATGTGTGGGCACTGAATGTATTGTTCCGATATATGATCGAAGCAAAAGTAATAATATTTCATGAAATAAGTGAAGCAAGTATATCATATAGTCCGCAGAAATAAATTTGGTTACCACAACAAAATAAATATTTTGATGAAGAAAATCCTGATATCACGAATTGGGAAAATAAAACCGCAAGATATCATGGCATGAGAATCCCACCGCTGCCACCAGAAATTTTCTTGTTACACGCACAGGGGTATTCACATGACCGAGCGGTGTCAAAAACCCTAGCGCGATTCCCGCTCAAAGTCATATGTTTTCTCGAAATTTCTAAAGACTTCCATACATTTTGAGTTGTAATTGGGAAACTCAGACGTGTCTACTTTAATATACTAAATTTTACTCTAATCAATTGGAGACCACAGATGAAACAAGTTGCCAAAAGTCCATTAATCGCACTGGTGCATGGTTTTTCTTCATTATCATCAGATTTTCGTACCGCAAGCCGGTTATGCCATAGAACATACACTAGTATCCCCTTTCTCAATGGGAACTATTTAACTGCGCCACCTTAGGCCAGTCAATATGCACTTTTACCGGCGTATCACGCTTATATAACTACGCCTATTTTCCACTATGGAAACATAAAAGGTATCTACCAAGTCCCAACGTATTGATTCCATTGTGTAATTTACTGGTTTCCTACCGTAAATACTGCCACCTCAACCACAACACTATTATACACCACTAGATTTTAATATGGACTATGTTACACCAGGGACAGTCATTCAGCTTGGACCTAAATTCACTACTAGCGAACCATGGCATGGTTGAAACTCACTAACACTTGGCTCCGTGACGTTTGCTCCTACTAATTGGCTAATTATTTCGGGCTAGGAATATTTTCATGGCGCCGAATCCCAATAATCACACAAATAAATCTATGAATTGCTTAAAAACGGAGCGCTATCAAATGCGCATACTCCAAATTTATTACGTTAGGTAAATTTAGGACATTATCATAAAAGGCATTGTGCAAGATTGATTATCGACGATGCTGAACCTAAAATTATAATTACTTATGCAATGAAGAGAAATATATTTGTAAGTCGGAAAAACGTTTACCTGTCCAAAGGAACTAAATTAGGTATACTTGTCGGTTACATTGATGGCGAGTCACCGCAGTTTGACCATTTAAGATTTTCGATGCTCACGTATGTTTCGATAAAAATGTATTCTTGATGATAAACACATTTCCTAAATCCTCAATTAGAATCGCTACGGATGCATCCTATAACGAAGGAAAATATTCAGAATTGCTGACTCCGTTTTATATAAGCATATCCTTTCAACGTATAAAAATGCGAATGGAAAATGAAATAAGAAAAGTTACATAAGTAGTCTGAATCTGCCGACGCTGAAAACAATGCTATTTATTACACAAATAATCAAATATAACAAATATCGTCTCTGCTCCTTCTGTTTATGATCCTGTGAATATACATAACACCGTTTATCCCAAAGGACAGGGAGGTACTGATAAAACAACTTGTGTGACCAAATTATTTCGACATAGTCAAACTTGATAAGATTGTTTTAACCCTACACACAGACTCTCAGGGGCAATGAACGATCAAGAAGTTAAATAATGCGGATATCATAATGTTTTTTCGATTGAAAGGAGATAGACTTCTGAACGAATGTGTGAAAAATATATCCCAAGGATCTTCATTTGGGACGACATATGCACAGTATCTAAAGATATATTAAAAATATTTCACTGCTGTGATAACATTCGGAGATAATAGTCAACCTATACCATTTGTTGGATTGTCTCAGAATGAATTGCGGACGTGTTTTATATATTATTATGAAGAAATAAGTTCTGATTATGGAACGCTTGATGCAAAATTAAAAGAGCTGAAAAAGTAATCCGACTACATCCGTATACATTCTAGTGTAAAATATAAGTGATATAATTTCAGAAACAAATGTAAACGAATTTTGGAATTTGTGGATACTAGATGATTTGATAGTGAACAACAGTTAGTTTTGTTAGGTATTGAATCTTTTTAAATATACCTGACCATTATGTTATCGCTCAGCATATACATGCTCACAAAATAATGATGTTGATCTACCCATGATCGTCTTGTGTTCATTGATATTGTTTTGGTTCCTGTCAGTGTTGTTTAGAACATATTAGCTATGGACACAACTCCATCGACACTAGGATGCTCAATGACATTCCATTCATCTCAAGGATTCACAATTTCTGATACAATTGTTTGGATCGTCGATGATCGTTAGGAATGGTCAAATTGAGATTATCTGGCAGTGTCTTGAGTCATAATAATATATCATCCGCAGAGGAGTATTATGAATTTTAAAGAAACTACTGACAATAACAGCAAAGTTGGTGCGAAAGATATATAAAGAAAATAGTTATAAACAATGTGACAAAAAAAGAATGAAACAAAGAAAAAAAACGCGCGACTTTGTTCTTGATGATTAATTGTTTGCTCAGCAGACAAAGCACTAGTTTACCATTTGGAGCTTGATTTATTATCATACTGACACCTGTTGGCATCACCTCAGTGCTTGGTAATTTTATTGGGTGTGGTTTTGTGGTATTAATCGTGCTAGTATATCCGTGATTGTCAAAATACCTTTACCGGCAATATTACTAACCAAGCACCAGAAGCTTTAACACGAACAAAATCAATAGATTTCATTCCTAATTGTTTTGCAATCTATATTGCTTTTGGGGCTATCCTTTTGTTTTTTTAAAAACCACATAAACAACATCACGGAGTCCAACACCGCCTCATAAGTAGGTAATCGTGAATGTAGCACTCTGACCATGATCTGTTCACGTTGAACATTGTGAATGATCATCTTGTTTGGTATTCATTTATAAATCACTATGATATTCATCATCCATTTAATTGATGAAAGATCGATAAACGTTGAAATCTCTAAAACTGCCTGTAAATAATCGTTGTCAAATATTGGCTGCTTCATTAGTAATTACTGGAGAATTATTTCAGTTACGTCTTCCGACAATCAGAATTTCGAATCGTTCAACATCAGAAATGACGTTGTTATCATAAGAAATAAGACTACTTGTTATACGGTGCAGCAGCACATTTTGTTCATTCTGTGCCGAGTCAATAGGAGTGAAGTGCCTTGACAGGAACGCATAATGTTAACGGACGCCAGCTGCTCCAGTGGTTTTGATCACGAGATTGGTACACTCATGACTGGACCACTGCGGCTTCTGCACCCATTATTCCTTTCTTATGTGGAGAACGCATAATTGGAATAAAATGTCATATAACTTGCAAAGCGTTTAGCACAGTTTATCAAACCGGTTTAGCATAAGATGATAGATTTTGTTTGGCGGCATGGATTTCTTGTGTACACAACTAATAATGCACAATTTAGACATTCGCGAATTTTACTTTCTAGAACAGAAGACAAAGATAGATCTATTTAAATGTGCATTGTTTGCAACCTTGCTATGAAAAATATATAATTAAATATTACAATTTCATGACTTTCAAATATAACCAACAATATATATAAATATATATATATATATATATATATATATATATATATATATATATATATATATATATATATATATATATATATATATATATATATATATATATATATATATATATATAATTTGTAAGGGAAATTTGTTTAACAGGACTAGAAAAATCCGTGGCTAAATCCACCTCATAATAATAGGCTCATTAAAAGCACACAATTTGACGAAACTATCCCAGGTGTGCGCACCTAGACTTATTTTGGGTCAGGTATGTTTTGAGTGGGGTTAAGAGAATCCTTGTTTTGATTAAATGTTAAAATACGAAAATTCTCATCAACATTTTATTGAGAATGATATCATTTATTTTTGAACATCGATACAATTGTCTTTGGGGAATCTTTTTAGTTTAGGAAATCTGATAAAATTTCATAATCGATCATTATTTTTCTATTAGCCAATCTATGATTGATTAATTTGTCCAGATTACGGATTGTTAAAATTGTGGCTTTGTTTGAATTAGCCTGAAGTTGGAAACTTCTCAGATGGTGAAGATCTTAATTTTGAACAAAATTACACAAATCTTAATTTATAAATTTAGTCATTTCACTGAAAGCTAGCAATGATAGATCTAATTGATTTTGCGTAACATAACTATATTTTCTAGACAAATTTTTGGAGGAAGAATTCCGGGTTTTGGGGGGTTCCATATTGTCCATAACCTCTAAAACAACTATTCCCAATATTTTCCCAAGTCACTGGGCGTAAAAAAATATTTTAATTACGTTTGTTGGTGGAGGATCGGCATTTTAGATCGGTTTGCCAAAAATGAGAAACTTAGTAGAAATTAAAACGGACATGTGAAGTAATAGTCTAATTGCATCGTGTTGGAAACCAGACACAATTTATTGATCGATTACATTTTTATACTAAACGATTGGGTGGAATCGTAATACTAAATTTCGATCAAAGTAGTTCACAGAAATGGTAACCGAATCGAAAGTGACAGATTCTCCAACAAATTATTTGGAACATCACAATAATTTGATACTATAAATATATGCATGTGAATATACAAAACCTAAAATTACACTACGCGGCTATTTTTGGTTTCGCTTTTTAAACATTTCAAACCAGAAAAAAACAATCGAGAAAGATAACGTTTTGGTATTAGTCGAGTTATAAACTTGGAATACAAGGAAAATTATGAAGGAGTATGATTCAACAAAGTTGTATGTACGGTATTTAAATGTGTCGTTTATAAGGAAGGTTGATATGGAAGATTATTCAGGTATAAAAATGACTACATATTTGCTGTAACGTCTCCCTCTTAGTAAGAGGGGTAGTTAACTGAATTTAGCTAGGTTATCTAGAGATTGACCTCCATCGATAATATGACTCGGTATGAGTGAAAAATTGAATATCAAGAGAGAACTGGGCAAGATTACTGTGAATAAATAATGCAATACGAACCCTGTTAGATAAGAAAATAACAAATTTAATCAAACAAATTAATGGTAGTAATTTCAGTTCAAATTGAATGATATCAACAGTATTTAATAGCAGTGTCAAATTTGGATTATTTCATTATCATAATGAGTGGTGAAAAGAGCGTAATGTCTGCGACTGATTGCATCACGTTCATCTATACAGTGTTCCAGCGTTTCATATTTCCTCGATACTTTCTATTCCAACTGCGCCGTCCTTTTTAGACTTACTAGATTTTAATCTGAACTCGTCACTTCGACTTTCGGACTTCACTCGTCATATCGCCCCTTTTCCGGACATCACTTCTTTCTTCCGGACTGTTGAGTCTTCTTCTCCCTCAGAATATTATCCCTAATTAGCTACATATACGACTTTCTAGATGTACATAAAATTCTTTCACTTACGTTACTCAGAATACACTAGCTATCCAGGCACTACGTAAAGCCTACCTACGGTAGTACCTTGCTATAAATTACCACGTGACCTCTCTGTAGAAAATGTACCGTATGCTACTACATGTTCGATTACTGTTGCATAAATTTCACAGATCCTTAACCTACAAGATTACTTAACATTAAAAAAGCAATATAATGAGTATGTATCGTTAACTCACGATAACCAGTATCGTACCAACATACAATCGAAATTATTTTATATTTATTTCATATAACTCTATGAAAATTTACAAATATGAGACTATTTGATCGCATGCAGTCATTTTTGCTAGTGCACTGATAACTGTAAAATTAAAAGATAAATTGCATAGCAAATCTAGCATCAACACTTTTCCATGATAATGAATAAATGATGCATAATATATGGAACCTAGTCACAATGAAATCCTATACATATGACAATTTTGATCGCATGCAGTTAGCTCTACTAATGAACTAAAAACTGTAAAATTCAAAACTATAAATTGCATAACAACTCTAGCATCAACACATTTCCATGAAATAGAATAAACGATCCATAACATGGAGCCTAGTCGTATCAAATAAATTCGCATACAACAAACAATTAAAATATAGAATATTACGTGAAATTAAATTGCTTATCTTAATGCTGTTAACTTCAGAACTTGTGTATCCAGCACTAAACCTTGTCTTTCACCAATTCCATTTCTTATTTAACGAGGAAAGCACTATTCTTTTTCGAGATGTCCTCAGAGCAAACATCTTGCTCTCAGAAAAGCTCGGATTAAAGCATTTCGGTAAAGGTTGTTACTTTAAATTCATACTATTTCCAGGGTGGACGCCTTAATTTCACTCGGCCAATCATAAGCAGTGGTTTCCAGAAACGTTTCCTAAGACAATCATTTATTGCGTCATTAAGAATGTAAGAATTACATTATATATCGTTTCCCTTTGAAGAACGAGTATTTGACACGGATCGGACGTTCTCTCTCTCTCTCTCTCTCTCTCTCTCTCTCTCTCTCTCTCTCTCTCTCTCTCTCTCTCTCTCTCTCTCTCTCTCTCTCAAAACCGTGTTAAGATATCTGATCACTTTCATTGAATCTGGACACTGCCACTCTTGAAGTTTAAACACCGATGTGAAATAAATTAAGAATAAAAATCGAAATGACCCTTACCAAAGAATCCCTGGTCTAAATGTGATAAAATCTTATGCTCAGTGCACTCAACTTTAAGGTTCACTGCTTATTCAAAATTCGATACATCACATTTGCGTTTATTCTGAATAAATAAATAAATATATATATATATATATATATATATATATATATATATATATATATATATATATATATATATATATATATATATATAATGTGATTCAGCTTAAACAGAAAAAAATCTTAGCTTTAGAAGCAACACAATACAATTGTCAGAAAATCACATGATGGGCCTCTAGAAACAGATTAACAAAATGTGATGCAGATTATCATTCAAACAGAAAACATTATATAGTTGCATATCTTCTGAAAGTAAACTATTAATACAATGTTGAAAGTTTGTTTGATTTCATTAGTGTTCCTGATCCAAAACATAAGGTAGCATATTATAAAACGAAACATACAATTGCTTTTGCACAGGACAAAGTTAG